>JARJLG010000199.1:0-186068 GCA_029448575.1 Mycena maculata
AGTCTAGAAATGCGCGATTGAACTGTTCGTGAATTCAATACAACACAAGACAACTATTTCAAAGAAATAGCTCAACTGATCCCCTCGCGGTGGGCTCCAGATGAAACGCTGACTATCTGAACAAGCGTGAAATGTAGTAAAATGTAAATCAGCGCTTAGAGCACTAATAACACAAAACCAACACTGAACACAAATCCAAACAATAAACGGTGCGAGTACGGGGATCGGACCAAGTATTAGGTCTCTGGTTGTGCTAGATATAAGTAATAGCTATTTACGCGTAAATACTGATTTGATTCAATTAGCCGATCTAGTGACTCAGATGAGGTCTAGAAGGTGCCAAGAGGTGTTTTATCTTGTGGGGTGGGTGGATTAGTCCTTAGACGTTGTTATCCTTTCAGTGTTCTCGGTCCCTTATGATTCTGTTCCTTGTTCTATCAAGTCTGTTTGCCTAAATCCTTATGAAACCCTTGCGAAACCCTTATGAAACCCTTATGAGTCCGTTCCGTGTTCTGTTTCCTTAAGATCCTAGCACGAGATGTGATCCAACAACCAACAATATATTGACCGAAATAACTAAAAGAACTTTACAAGTTCCAAGAGGTACTCTGAATGAATACAAGGCTTCCCAAGCGACAATACCAGCAGAGCTGAATACGTCTAGCAAGAAGGGGTGAATTCACTCCCTTCCCTCTCTGAACCTGTCTGTATTTATACAAACGAGTGACACAACATGCAGGACTAATAAAATATAAATAGTACATGAATAATTAGCAATGAGCACGCAATGAATACAAACGGATAAATAAACGGTTAAATAGATACTTTGTTCCGAGACCTATGTTCTGATTTGATTCTAATCCCAGAGATGGCATCATATTATGATGTGGATTTTACCCGTGTCTAGCCCTCTCTGCAGAATCACGGTTAAATGGTCATATAGTATGACTTGTGGTGCAGGAAAACGGATAAACTACTCCAGCACATGAATGATGGAGCTAGTGGATCAATCTTCCCTAGGCAACAACTGCGCTACCCAATCCAGACCTCGGTCTAAGCGTTGAATATCAAACATGCCGTGGATTGATCCGTCGGCTACTGCCGGACTGTTCAGGCCGTGTTCCACTTTTCAGCAAAGGTTCCTTTGTTCGTTGATGCCCAACTCCAGTAGTGTACTTTCTCAGGTGTAATTTGTAGTCAGAATGGATGGTGTGTGTATGTCCTTGGTATAACACTTTATCTCTGTCCCAATTCGATCGAATGGTTGGACTTTGAATTACGCGTAAATACACAGCAGCTCCCCAGGCCGTTGACCCTCATGGTATCGGTGACCTGACAAGTCTTTACTATGTAACTAGAGGCGTAGTGCCTTTAGCCAACAGATCGGACCTCTCTATGGCTCTTTATGGGCAAGATATAGATAAGTTCTGGTTCCACTTTAGTAAGTGGAACAAGGACGCAGAAATTGGTAAATTTCAGGCTTGGCCATTTTGCATGCTTATCACCGCGCCGGATGGGTCAAAGAGAAATGGGAGGTGGTGGAGCAAGTCCACAATATATAAACACAGAAGGGAAGAAAAAAAGTTGGTGGACAACGGACATTTGCCTCGAGTAGTGGTAAGATTCTGCGCAGTTAACAAGCGCTATACTGAATTATATGCAGCCTCGGAATGAAGAGGCAGCGAAACCGCCAGCGCCAAAGGATGAGCTCCCTAGGGGGCTTCAAGTCATGCACGATGAAGAAGACATAATAATGGAGGACGATATAAGTAAGTGTGGTGGTTTATGTTCGAGCGCAAGCCATTGACGTTCTTTCTTTCAGGTCCTGCGACCGCTCGGCGTCGTCTCCTTTTCCTGAGTTGCACGCTCGTGGCCTGGCTGCATCTTATATGTGGTCTCAGCCGAGATGTAAGCAACCGAGTCCTGAAGGTCCTTGGCCTCATAATCGCTATGGTGGCCGCGTCAGATGCGAAACATAAAATTCCACAGGACGTACGCACCGCAGCAAAGTACCTCTCCATCGAACCAGTCATTGAACGATCGATTTGCTGTCCAACATGCTATCGACCGTATTCCTTGGAGGAAATGCCGCAATATTGCCTCGCTCGACAAAGAAGTGGTGCCGCGCCGTGCAACACTCGACTCTGGGTAGAACGACAGACTCGCGCAGGCCCTAAAATCGTGCCCGTGTGCCTATATTCCACACAAAACTTCGAGAGCTGGCTCAAGCATTTTCTATCCCGGCCCGGAATGGAGGAGCTTCTTCGAAAATCCCATCTTCATCGGCCGAATCCAGCCAGGATGACGTCCATTTGGGATAGCCCGGCATGGCAAAGTCTGGGGATGTTCACCTCCGAGCCCAATAATCTTGTATTCAGCTTCTACATTGACTGGTTCAATCCCTTCATGAACAAGATTGCTGGAAAGTCGGCGTCGTGCGGAGCTATCATCGCAATTCCCCTCAATCTTCCCTACGAGATGTGGCACCTTCCGGAAATGGTGTTCTTCGTCGGAATAACACCTCCTCCCAAAGAGCCGTCACCCATAACGATGACCGCCCTCCTCGACCCGGCTGTGGACCAATTTCTGGAAATGTGGATCGGAAAATTGATACGGACATACAACCACCCCGATGGCGACTTTTACCGCGTTGCTGTGCTTGCTGCTATTGGCGATCTCCTGGCGCTTAAAAAGGCGCTAGGCTGCGCCGGTCATGCGTCCAACAATTTCTGTTCGCATTGCAAGCTGAAGCGTAAGGATATCGATTGGGTGGATTTCCACAACTTCGAGCCCCGGCGCGGCTGGGAGGTCCTCCAGGCGGCCACCAATTGGCTCAATGCCCAGACAGTGAAGGCTCGCAAAGCCATTTTCGCCGAGCATGGCAGTCGCTGGTCAGCCACCCACCGCCTTCATTACCGCTGATAAGCATGAAAAATGGCCAAGCCTGAAATTTACCAATTTCTGCGTCCTTGTTCCACTTACTAAAGTGGAACCAGAACTTATCTATATCTTGCCCATAAAGAGCCATAGAGAGGTCCGATCTGTTGGCTAAAGGCACTACGCCTCTAGTTACATAGTAAAGACTTGTCAGGTCACCGATACCACGAGGGTCAACGGCCTGGGGAGCTGCTGTGTATTTACGCGTAATTCAAAGTCCAACCATTCGATCGAATTGGGACAGAGATAAAGTGTTATACCAAGGACATACACCCACCATCCATTCTGACTACAAATTACACCTGAGAAAGTACACTACTGGAGCTGCGCATCAACGAACAAAGGAACCTTTGCTGAAAGTGGAACACGGCCCGAACAGTCCGGCAGTAGCCGACGGATCAATCCACGGCATGTTTGATATTCAACGCTTAGACCGAGGTCTGGATTGGGTAGCGCAGTTGTTGCCTAGGGAAGGTTGATCCACTAGCTCCATCATTCATGTGCTGGAGTAGTTTATCCGTTTTCCCGCACCACAAGTCATACTATATGACCATTTAACCGTGATTCTGCAGAGAGGGCTAGACACGGGTAAAATCCACATCATAATATGATGCCATCTCTGGGATTAGAATCAAATCAGAACATAGGTCTCGGAACAAAGTATCTATTTAACCGTTTATTTATCCGTTTGTATTCATTGCGTGCTCATTGCTAATTATTCATGTACTATTTATATTTTATTAGTCCTGCATGTTGTGTCACTCTTTTGTATAAATACAGACAGGTTCAGAGAGGGAAGGCAGTGAATTCACCCCTTCTTGCTAGACGTATTCAGCTCTGCTGGTATTGTCGCTTGGGAAGCCTTGTATTCATTCGGAGTACCTCTTGGAACTTGTAAAGTTCTTTTAGTTATTTCGGTCAATATATTGTTGGTTGTTGGATCACATCTCGCGCTAGGATCTTAAGGAAACAGAACACGGAACGGACTCATAAGGGTTTCATAAGGGTTTCGCAAGGGTTTCATAAGGATTTAGGCAAACGGACTTGATAGAACAAGGAACAGAATCATAAGGGACCGAGAACACTGAAAGGATAACAACGTCTAAGGACTAATCCACCCACCCCACAAGATAAAACACCTCTTGGCACCTTCTAGACCTCATCTGAGTCACTAGATCGGCTAATTGAATCAAATCAGTATTTACGCGTAAATAGCTATTACTTATATCTAGCACAACCAGAGACCTAATACTTGGTCCGATCCCCGTACTCGCACCGTTTATTGTTTGGATTTGTGTTCAGTGTTGGTTTTGTGTTATTAGTGCTCTAAAGCGCTGATTTACATTTTACTACATTTCACGCTTGTTCAGATAGTCAGCGTTTCACCGCGACCCAGTGAAGCACACGGTATTGGGACCCATGCAAGGTTGGATCGCGGGTATCCTCCAGCATCACTGCCGCCTTAAATGGGGGATTGGCTCCGAGGTTCCAAAGACGTGGAGCAGCGGCGCCGGTGACATGGCAGACACGGATTCAGATTCCGACTCCGATATTGAGATGATGGACACAGACGACAACGCCATCGCGGCGGAACTTGAGGAACTCCATCGAGAGAGTGCGATGTTTGAGAACGATGCCCCAGCATCCCTCAGCCGGCGTCCATCATTCTATTTCGTCCCTGACTCCGAGGACGACGTTGTGGAGGAGGATGAAGAGGACGAGGAAGATGAGGACGACGACGAGATCTACGCGACAGAGAAGCCTTCGCAGATGGTTTTCGATGCCAAAGCAATGGCCATTATCCACGCAGGGCTGGCTGGTGTCGTGATCCCCGCCTGGATTGATCGACCACCGGTCAATCTAGGAGAAAAGACGCATGGAAAGCTGAAAGCCGATAATTGGTTTGTGCTGTTCTCCATCTTCTTCCCCTTGATTATTCCCGAGCTTTGGTGTGGACCGTCAGCGGGGAGAAGAGAGGAAAAGTTGCTGAACAATTTGCATGATCTTGTGGGGGCGACAAACATCCTCTGTTCCTACACGACGAGCCCAGAGGAAGCCGACCAGTACACCGAGATGTACTACCGCTATCTCGAGTCATCCAAGTCCCTTTTCCCTGGTTTAACAACTCGTCCTAATCACCACTACGCTGGACATAATGGTGACCAGATGAAGTGGTGGGGTCCGCTCACCAAACTCTCCGAATTTATGTACGAAAGCCACAACGGAGCCCTACAGAAAATCAAGACGAACAATCATATGTGTAAGCCAAAGTTCGACACATTCTAATCGGCAACTTACTTGAACTAGGGGAACTCGACTTGACGATGCTTCGCCAGATGTGCCGACGGGGAAGGTTACTTGCAACAATCAAGGATAGCTCCCGTGAAATGGATTCGAAGTCACCTATTGTTGCAGCCATGCAAATCCTAACCCCCGGGGATTCAGCCAAGGTGGATTCGTCCAATCTTCAAAAGTTCTCACCTGCCGACGAAACCGCGTTCAATGGCTCCGGAGTCTTACACGACGCCTCGATATACGAGCTGATTTTGCGGTACTGGAATCACAAATATTCTCCGCCATATATTCGCTCGACGGACCTGACATACGCGCTCCTGGATATGGGCGTTAGCGTGCTCCCAACTCGAGGGGTAGAGCTCAAAAGTTTCGAGCAGAAGATACGCACGTTCACCACCATCAAGAACCATCCAGGCGGCAGCTGCATTTCCTTCTGCGACCCCTCCACAGGACGAAAGGACATAGGCTTCATCCGATCCATCTGGACACAGGGCCTGCAAGGACAGCAGCGGATCTTCATGGTCGTACAACCCCAAGGGGGGGAGATGATTCGAACGGATGAGGCCAAAACGCCCTTTTTCAACTGTCTGCATTTTAAATGCACTGTGCGGTACACCCAGCCAGAGAATCCGCCACCTCAGCTCATCGTCGAGCCTGAGCATATCATCTCCCATGTTGCCTTCTACCCGCGGCCGAAGGGGAGCTTTGGCATCCAAAGGCGGGTCACAACTTTCGTGGACTCACTGCACAGGAACCGAGATTAGCGCAACGCGAAGTTGGCTATGCATCAACACAAAGTTGGGCATGGCACCGGCAGTCGGTGGCGGTTGGTAGTATATGGGCAAGCTGGGTGTCCGGGGAAGATATGTTGATGGAGAGTTATTGTGTGTCGTAGAATTGTTCAATAAAACAACACGAAGTTGCTTAACCCAACGCCCGACGCGAAGTCGAGCGATGTAGCACCAACGCGAAGTTGGAGGTCCAAATGAGATTGAGCTGAATTAAGTATAAGTGCTCCGGTGCTCCCGATTGAGCCCTAGATCTGGCTTACCCTTGAATCCATCCGCTGAGCTGATATTCAGTAGTTCGTTCAACGTTGGGTCGAAGTGAGATTGAGAAGCGCCATCAAACATAACTGGCATAAACATGTCTCACTGCCACCACGTCATATTTTTCCGGCACTCGTTTTCGCATCTCAATTATTCCAGCTCTGTTAATTATTGTAGGCCTCATAATACTATCTTAATGACAACTGAAAAAAGAGAGGGAAAGCACCCGTTGAGAAAAAAAAAGAGACAGTCATGGTGGTTCGGACCGGATAACCGAGAACCAGAAAACGTTTTCCGCTTCTAACATGCACGACACCAAGACGGATAAGACAGTAGAAGGAGATGGTATTTTGGCATTATATACAATCTTGGCATTCGTATATGTACGTACAGTTGAGGTATTGTAGCATTAATATAATACATTTTTCCACAGTCAAGTTTCAAGACGAGATCGCGTGCTCCAGGCGCATAGGTACAACAGCGGCACGGCCAAAAAGCTCGTAAAAGCTTTGTGTGTAGTATCGGGCAACCGCCCCCTCCAAATCGTAGATAGAATCTTGAGACCACGTTGTACGGCCCCGCGCATTCTCAATTTCTTTTGGGCGTTCGCAGGGAGCTCTCCAATCGCGCATGAGACCTGCAATGCAGAGAAAGTACGGCAGATGCTCATCGGTTTCAAGCGCCGCCAAACCTCTCTGGCTTTCCTCTAAGTCGATACCAATCAATCTGGTGGTCGCAAAGCACCGCCGACACTCGTCCGGCCGATCGAGCCCAGAAGCAAGGGCATCCAACGCAAGGAACTCGTAGCGAAAGTTAATTTCCGCCAGCTCCCACAGGATTTCCTTCGCACCGTTCATGTCTAGCGGTGGAACAGCGTCTGGGGATACTGGAAATCCCTGTTATATCCATGCAACATCCCAAAGCCTCCCATCGACCTTCCGGTCGCTCCGGTAGGTTCCGGAGCTCCGGTCATATACCGGAGCCTCCGGACCTTCCGGAAGCATCGGGTTTTTACGCAATGAAGGCTTACTGAGCGTTTCCCGTTTACCCGTCTTCTTATCTTCCTTTTAATTGTCTCACAACATATCATCAGACCTCATGACTTGTCTTATTGTCATGAACCACTCTCCTTCCTATTTGGGAATACAATTAGGTATTCCATTTAAATACTACGTCTTTACTTCATGTACTTTAGTTTGATTATTAACGTTAATCGTTGCCTGGTTCTTCCTCTTGATCTGAGTCGTCTTCGTACCTCCTTATCACCTCCGGTACCTCAACTTCCGGTTATTCGTCAGTCAAGGCGTTAGCTCACCCTTAACCCCCTGTGGTGTTGCTATCCTTCCTTTATACTACACCGGACCTCTTCCGGGCCCTCCGGTACCTCCGGTCCTAACCGGAGCCTCCGGAACCTCCGGCCCATCTTCCATCTCGTCCTAGGTCCATTCCGGCACGGTATATAACAATCCCGTAAGGTCATCAATGCCGCAGGCGTCGAAAGCGGGCCGCAAAAGGTCCTCCAGACTTGCACTGTGCATGCGCGCACGGCTGCCGGACTTGCCCTGTTGGGTGACCTTGCCCTGCAAGATATCTCGCCACTCCTGCGTGGTCAGCAGCGCGCGGGGTTGATTGCCAAAGGCAAGGCGAAACATCAGTGCATCCCGCAGAAGCCGATAGTGATGATAAAGTGTGCGCCGCTGGAGTTCATTGTCGGGAGAAGCCAGGAGGGCGGGCTCTGGCATGACGTAGAGTTGGGGTTTGTCGACACCGTACGACGGGGGTCGTTGTCTGTCAATGGCCGCCAGCGCAGAAGCCCAGGGCGAGATTGTGGTCGGCATTTCTGGGTGATCGAACACAACAAACTTGTCGCGATTGACGTTCAAACCTGGGCCTTTTTCTTTTTGCGTCTTGGATTGTGTTCGACCGTCTGCAGAATAATTAATCAATTAATCCGCTGAGTGAGACTGAAAAAGGAACGACTCACAAGGAGATATCTTCACGCTTGACGTGGTGGACTTGTTTCCGCTCAGTGGGGCTCTGGCCGACTGTTGTTCTCTTGCCGGTGCCCGGGAACTACCAGCAACAGAAGTACCGGCAGCATCTTGGAACGGATTGCGATACCACGGCGTGTTCTCGGTGCAGTGGTGCAGCAGCGAGAGGCGGTCGGTTGCCGACACCGGCGTAAACCCTGCAGCGGCATTCATCTCCAGGAAATCTGCCGCCGCGAAGGGCACGACCATCTTTAAGATGCATTCGTCGGCGAACACTTGGAGGGGCCGAATTAACCAGCAGGGCAGGCAAGCCCTCCAGAGAGTCTGGGCGATGCAGGGATCGTCGGTGAAGCACCCGATGCAGTTGTCGGGAGAGGCCCTATTTCCCGTGGGGTCGTCAATGGCATCGAGACGCGGGCGGTACTTCTTCATGTAGGCCAGCAGCCCCGTGAGCTCGAGAAATTCACACTGCACCGTCGTGACACTAACCACCATCCGGACGTATGTGGACGGGATCATGAGACATTCCAGACTCAGCCCGAGTCTCTGAGTCAGTTGGACGAGGAGCAAGGGAGGCTGGGTACCGGCGGGGAGGGATTTCAAATACTGCTGATACTCGTCGAGGAGATTATGAGTACAGGAAGAGAACTTGGAAAACCACGCGAAGCGGAGTCGGCCAAGTCCGCGGGTGAGGGTCTTTCCCGACGCGGGGCAGACAAAGTCGTCAGGGTCGGGGTTCCACCACATCAACGCAAGCGGATCCTCAGGATCCGTCAGGGCCTTGGGAATGGCGGACAAATGGCAGAATTTCTTGCTGTACAGGCGGGGCCACAGAACGCGATCGTCGGGCCCGAAGCGCATGTCTCGTCGGACAACAATGTGTTTAGGATCCACCTCGGGCAGGCGGGGAACATAGCTGGTGTTGGTAGTTACAAAATACGACGCGCTTTCCATCACGATGTGTGCACCGACTCTCCCATCCAGTGGACCCAGTGTTGTCGTTCGGTAATTTTTGAGAAGGTCAACACCTTCGACGACAGAGGGGGCTTCCTCGACCTCCCAGGCATCTATGTTGCGTCAAAAACCAGAGTCTCCTTGCCCAAATATGTAACGCACATTGGTCCGTGAGTCTCATCGTGAGTGGGTTCTCGCGCAGATCCTGGTAGATCTCGAAAGTCTTCATTTTTGCGAGCGGAAGCCTTTGACGAAAAGGAGGGGGAGTATTCACTAGCGCGAAGCTAACAAACAAATTCACTGGCGCAAAGCCAATGCGAGCTCCCAGGAAGACCGTTGCGGAGAACCTGGACAGCCCGAGAGGAGAATTAAAACTACAATCATACAGCTTGCAAACTTACCTCGTGGTTTTACTTGGGGAGGGCGGCGTACTGCAGAGGAGATGGCCGTTGGAGAGTTGCGTGAGACAAATGATCCAACGGATCAAATCATTCTCACGCTCTGCTTCCGCCTCAATCCGATCATCTTCAAGTCCACCACAACGGCGAGCTTCGCGCTCGCCGTTCGTGCCAACTTCGCGTTGGCACCAAGCAGTCTCGGCTAGGACGCCCTCTGATTCTGCGTCAGAATACAGTACAAGGAATTGAAAAGTCAGAGTCCAAAAAGGTACGTCTTTGTCCTAAGATCTTTAAAAGCAGGTCTCTCCTCCTTCACCCATCCTCAACTTTCTTCCCTCTTACCACTACATTGAACTACATCCAAACTCATGCTTTGCTACTCCAATATGGACCCCAACAATCCAGCCCTTGCCCACGACGCCTACGGGCAGCCCTACGAGGTCACTTCGAGTGGCTATCCTCTTGTTCCCGACGAGGCCGGGTTCTACAACGTCTCGCCTTCCGACGGTGCCCTTCAGCACGCCTACCCCGACACCGCCTTTCAGCACGCCTACCCCGACGTTGCTCACCAGAACACCTACCCCGACGCTGCTCATCAGCAAGGATACGCTGCCCCTCAGCAAGGCTACGCCGACACTTCCCAAGTAGTCGCTGGCAACCTTTCACGTGAGGATGTCGATAGAGTGCTCCGCGAGCATCGAGAGCTCATCAGCAGCCTTGATCAGTTGAAGCTGGGGTATAAGGAGACCCTTGATACGGAGATCAATGCGTATCGCGGGAGCGTCCAAGACGACCTCCAGGCTCTGCGCGCTCAACGGGATGCCGCCGCAGCCGCCGCGGCCGCCGCTCAGGCCGCGCAAGCTGAGGCCCATGAAAATGCGAGGCAGCTGCATGAGACTATTGCTCGGCTTGAGCGTGAACGGTGTGTCAACATCGCACAACTTCCTTTCTTTCACTCATGGTATTTCAGTGCACAACCTACTCGCGATCCCCGCGTCAAACCCAAGGCGACCCCGTCTAAGCCCAAGGCCAATGCGACGTCTACCCCATCCAAACCCAAGGCCAACACGACGTCTACTCCTTCCAAGGCGGCGAAAGCAGCGAAGGCTACGCCTACTCCTTCCAAGGCAAAGGGTACGCCTCCTCCCAAGGGCAAGGGCAGGGCGAACGCAACGCCCACTCCCTCCAAGTCAAAGCCCTCGCCCAACCCATCACCCGAACCGCCTCGTTCGTCCAATAAACCTCCTCCGTCTACTTCGTCGAAGACTCCTTCATCCAAGGCCAAGGCCGGAAGCAAGAAGGAAAGAAAGCCCGCAGAGCATCAGATGTTCAAGGACGACATTGACCCGAGGGCCAAGTCGTTGAAGGTACAGTAAATTCCCCAATCTTTCCTACGTAGACTCACCTTCGTCCCAGGACACCTTTCACTTGCACCTCCGCTTTATCTCCAACTCCCTGGACTCCTCTAGTCCTCCTGCGTCGGCGTCTGCCGACGATGTTAAGCATTTCGAACTCAGGTTCAACGGCCTTACCATCACTCAACTCAAGAGACTGGGCCAAGTCGGCCAACTGGTGATTAAACCCCGCGAAGTCAAGGTCAGTCTGTTCTGTTGACTTATACCAAGCTAAGACTGAAATTTATTTTATCTAGTTCGGGCTCTCTATAACGGACGCCATCAAATCCAAGAACAAGATCCTGCGTGCCTTCGCTCAAGTGGAGGAGAGCGCCATTCTCCACGTCAAGACTTACTTTGCGAAACTCAGACTCTCCACCTGGGCCGTCGACTATACGCAGACTCCTTATTCCCTGTACAACATGGCCATGCGCATCGCTGCCATCGACACATTTCGCTTCTTGATCGGGAGCACCGCCTACGATTTCCTTCGTCCGGACACCAGCTTCTTGGACGACAATACGTTCCTCCTCAAATCGTATGACCACTTCATGCACCATTACATGTTCGAAAAGTGGAAGGTGGAGCTGCGGACGCCAGGTGGCAACCAAATCGCTGCTGAGCGAAACAAATACCACAACGGAAGGAAGCGTGTAAGTTTTCAAACATATTTCAAATTTACTTGACTGACACTCCCTACTAGCCCTTCCTATCGCGGGACAGTTTCTTGAAGAACGGCAACTTCCCCAAAAGACTTCGAGGAATGTTCAGCAAGGACGCGACTTCCGACACTGAAACCACTCCACAAGGTCCTGTCGCCCTCGGACGCAGCGATCGTTCTCAAGCTGCTGATCAGCTCGTACGCGCTGTGGACAGTCAAATCATAGATGACCTCGTAGCCGATAGAAAAATGTGTATCGCCAACATGCGTAGAGCCCGCCGCGTCCTCCCTTTTGCTGACCGTCAGCCTGCTCCATACCAACCGGTAAGAGACGTCTTTTTATCGCCCCGATTCTTTCTAAAAATTACCTCCAGGTGGCCAAAGACCTGCCGATCCAGTACTACGCACCCCTTTGGTTCAATAATCGATCCCCCCAGCTTCGGGCCAAAATTGCTCCGAAGCTCATCGTCGTTTTCCCCCCCCCCGACTGCACCGATTTTTTTTCCAAGCGCGGCGACAACACACTGTCTGTCGAGGAGTTGACCGAGAAGTACGGTTCAGTCGTCTTCGCTGATTACGACCTCGACTACCTCGATCATGTCGAGACCAAGGGCACCGCTGCTGATGAGAAAGGCAAGGGCGCTGCTGCTGATGAGGAAGGCGAGGGCGACAGTATTGGCAGCCAGGACAGCGACGATGACGAGGGAGAGTTGTCCGACGCCGGTAGCGTCAAGTCGTTCCTTGATAACGCGCAAGCTTCGGATGCCGGAGAGGACGAAGCCATGGACGACGACGGCGATTACGACGAGGGTCAGTTTTCGGATGGCGCGCAGGATAGCGATGAGGAGGAGGAGGATGCCAACAAGGCGGAGTTTGCGGCCGCCTTTGACATCGACATGGACGAGGACATGGAGGAGGACATCGAGGCAGCAATTTTTGGCAACGGGAGCGATTCCGACAGCGCCGCTAGCGCTTAGTTTACTGGGCGCCTTTCTCTGCTACTCCTTATTAGAATACCTAGCCCACAAATATTTTTAATTTCCGCAGATTTCTTTATTTTCACTAGCACACTATTCATTTATTTCTTTTTTGAGAACCGAAGAAAGAGAAATTTTATTTATTTGGCCACGAGGCTGCAGCGTGGTCACGGAAAAGTCCGGGGGGTCTCAAAGCGGTCTAAGCCACCGGCTTTAACAAAGTGACACCAAAAGTGCGCCTACAGTGACGCGTGGCACTGCTGGCGCAAGTGACGCCAGCTTGTCCGCCGTGTCTTCCGACGCAGCACTGTCTTGAGACGTGCAGTGTGGTGCTGGAGGAACGTCTTGAGCACATCCCCAGCGCGACGTTGATGCGAAGTAAGGCGGGCCATGGACGCGCAGGGGTAGTAGAAGAGTGATCTAAAGATTGGCGGGCCTTTCCGCTTTTAGCGCCCACATCTAGTACGCACACTAAAAAATGGTTACTGACTTAGAATGGGCTACATATGTACAGAATCTTTATCTAAGCAATGGGAGAATCGAGCTCAGAATCGGGGTGGTCAGAGCTCGCCTCGATTCTTCCCCGATTCTCCGGACAGAATCGGCCAAGAATCGACGTGTCCTGACTGCTTTGACTTCCCCTATTGCTTCTAGACGGTTCCGGGCAAATGGGTGGAAAAACTGTACCGCGGGCGGAGGATTTGTTTCTCTCAGGATTCGAACGTATGACCGCTCTTGCGCTGAAATTCATCGCTAACCAATTGTGATGCAAAAACTACTTTTTTGGAAGGTAGCGGTAGTTGTCTCTTGCTTGGCAACAGCTTCTTGTTCCGCACCACACACAAACTGCCTGCACCTTTGCTGCACCTCAGGTTGCGCTGTCGACCAGGGGATATATGGACTGTATGGACGCCTGGTCTGGGGTCTATCCGCGGTATGTGTGCATTTTCGCCCACTTGTCGCGTGCTCAATGCCTTTTGGGCGCCTAAGATCATTTCCATGATTTCGTCGCGTAGATTTGTGACCTCGCTTATACTGTGCCACAACTTGGCACAACGAGCTTGCGGACGATGCTGCGTCGTCCTGTTGGATGTCACTGTAAATTAACCCGGGTCAACGGGACCCCGTGGAGACATTTTCGCCGTGTGTTGAACACATAGTATGATTCGCATCTCGAGCTCTTATTCCCTTATTCCCTATCACCGGGGACACAGCAGGAAGACCCGGAACGAATCACCGAGCCTTGTTCTGTGTTCACCGATTACGGCGGCGATGCGGGCGCTAAATGCTGACAGAGGCGCTGACTTTTCTCACCCGAAACGTGACTTGACCACAGCCACACTTCCTTTGTCCACAACCACCCCCGCCGATTTGCCCGTGTCCTCCCCGCTTCCTCTTCACTTGCCCTCCGTTTGCATCCGAGTAAGTCTCGTACTCTTTCTCCGTTTTTCCGTCTTTGTTTCCACAGCATCGAGAGTGCATCGGCGTGGTGGCCTCGTTGGCACCCGGCTAAACATGGACGGGTACTGGGTCTCCTGACCCAAACCTCGTCTTTATCGGACGGAATGGCTGGCCGGGGTGCGAGACCGGCTGAACGTGGCATCACCTCCTGTAGTCGCATTGCGCGGCCGCAGCGTTCCCCTTCAGCCCCTGCCCCTTCACAGCCCTTTATCCACGAACCATCACTTGATCCTTCCTTTCCGCGGCTCTTCGCCTCTATCAAAACCTGACCTGACCTCCTTCCTTGCCTCCCACCAGCTCCCATCCAGCTACATCGCCGTTGCAAATGGCCGATAGCTCGTCGCACAGACTCGACCTTCGGGTCGGCGGGAAGTACAGACTTGGTAAAAAGATCGGGTCGGGCTCCTTCGGTGCGCTGCGTTGTGCTCTTCGTCGCTGGCCCGCTCACTGTCGTGCTCTTCAGGTGATATCTATGTCGGGATAAACATCATATCCGGCGAGGAGGTCGCCATCAAGCTCGAGTCCGTCAAGGCCAAGCATCCCCAGCTCGAGTACGAGTCCAAGGTCTACAAGACTCTCGCCGGTGGCGTCGGTGTGCCCTTTGTCAGATGGTTCGGCACAGAGTGCGACTACAACGCCATGGTCATGGACCTCCTTGGCCCCTCCCTCGAGGACCTTTTCAACTTTTGCAACCGCAAATTCAGTCTCAAGACCGTTCTGCTTCTCGCAGACCAGCTCGTAAGTCATTCCGGCTTTTTAAATTATTGTCTCTTATTTTCTCTACACACCAGATTTCGAGAATCGAATATATCCACTCTCGCAACTTCATCCACCGTGACATCAAGCCTGACAATTTCGTGATGGGCATCGGCAAGCGCGGCAACCAGGTCAACGTCATCGACTTTGGTCTCGCCAAGAAGTTCCGCGACCCCAAGACCCATCTCCACATCCCGTACAGAGAGAACAAGAATTTGACCGGCACAGCCCGCTACACGTCGATCAACACTCATCTGGGTGTCGAGCAGGCCCGCCGCGATGACCTCGAGTCGCTCGCCTACGTGCTCATGTACTTTTTGCGTGGCGCCCTGCCGTGGCAAGGGCTCAAGGCCGCCACCAAGAAGCAGAAGTACGACCGCATCATGGAGAAGAAGATGACGACTCCCACGGACCTCCTCTGCCGTGGCTTCCCCAACGAGTTCGGCATCTTCCTCAACTACACGCGCGCGCTCCGCTTCGACGACAAGCCGGACTACTCGTACCTCCGCAAGCTCTTCCGCGACCTCTTCGTGCGCGAGGGCTACCAGTACGACTACGTCTTCGACTGGAGTGTCCAGCGCGGTGCGCAGGACGATGGGCCTGCCGGCACTAGCAAGGCCGCAGCTGGTGGTCGCCGCAAGGTAGTCCAGGACGAGGAGGACCACCGTGCCAGCGACAGGATGTAAGTTAAAGCCGCCTCTTATTACGTCTTCGTTTCTCACCTCTTGTCATTTCAGGCTCCGCTCCCACACCCGCCAGGCGCAGCAGGGCACCCCCGGGGCCGTTGGACAGCAGCGTGGCGCGCGCGGCCGCGAGACTGAGCTCTGGTAGACGACTGCCTAACCGTTTGTCGGCGGAGTTGATGTTCGGGCTCTGCGTCCCGAGTGTGGCTGAGCAACTGGGGGTGGAGGGCAGGTGAAGAGGTTTTGCTCGGCCGGGAGATGGAGGGGGAGAGATCCCCATTGGTGGACGTCGGGGAGTGTGGATATTGGAGCGAACCGACATGAGCGGCGATTCCGCCGGCCTGGCCCAGACAAGTGTGCCCCGGCGCGTCGGTGTCGCTGGTTCTCGCGTGCGCTAGGAATTGATCGCCGCGGCGCTTCTCTCATTACTTATTGCGGCCGGCTCCTCGGCGCCGCACGCTTCCAGGGCGCCGCGCCGCGCGACATGGCGCCCCTCCACCACACCACATCATCACATCCCGCTCCGCTCCCCCCCGCCAGGTGCTATATATACCATGGACGCTATTTTCTTTCACGTCGTCGGCGCCCCGTCCTTTGGGCGGGCCGCTGATGGCCGCCTTTAATTCCCTTCTCTCGCCATCCGATACACGCCCCATCCCCTCGCGCCCATCTTTGTAGGATACTTTTAATATTCTCCCCCTTTATTCTTTACTTCTGTCACCACCTATCCATCTCCAACCCAGTCTCGTACTGGTCATCACCAACATCCTGATGTGCTACTGTTACTGCTACCTAACGCTTTCGAACCCCATTTGCTACGTACAACCTACCACACTCCCTTTTTCCATCCTATCCTCCCCCCCATCCACCATCGCCACGCCGCCATGCCGACGGCGCGCGTCCTTTCTCTGGGTTCTCTATTACGCTCCCCAAATTTGTTGTCCTTCCCCTCGTGCGGGAGAGGGCGTCCGGAGGGCGTGGGTTGGTGTGCGAAGGAGGGATTGATACGACATGATATAGAGTGACCGTGGGGCGCCAGTGCTATGTGGCCGCTTTATGTATGCCTGCCTACCATATGTACGGACGATTATGCCGCGGCCATGGTCGAATTGAATATAGTTTCGTGTATGGTTTTGGTGCGATAACTGCGAAATTTCGGAATGGTTTTCAATTTACTGCTCTTGGCTCGGGGCGTGAAGTCAACGGCTAGCGCTTCAACTTGACCCTCCAGTAAATCTCCATTCTTGGAAGCTAGCGGTAGTAGTTGTGTCCTGCTTGGCAACAGCTTCTTCAAGTTGCTCTCTCCACCGTTATGGGCACGAAATTTGCGCCTCGGGTTCCGCTCTCGAGCAGGGGATATATTGATCGTATGGACGCTGGTCTGACATCCATCCGCGGTATGCATGGATTTTTCGCCGAGTTTTCGCGTGCTTAATGACCTTCAGGCGCCCAAGAGATTATTTCTATGATCTCGTCGCGTCGATTCGTGACCAAGCTTATACTGGGCCACAATGAGCTTTCGGATGACGGCTGCGTCGTCCTGTTCACATTTCTTGCCTCGGCGGTCGGGCGCAAGTACCGAATAGCGGAAATCAGTCTCAACTCCAACTCGATTGGTAACCGCGGGCTCGCCGCTATCTCGCAATATCTCAACGGGAACCAAGCGCTGAAGGAGCTGTTCCTCCAGAATGTAGGTCCCTCGCCAGCAGGATATCACTGTAAGTTAACACTATCCAGAACCGGTTCACCGGGGATGCGGAGACATTTGCGTCATTCACAACGGCGTTGAACACATCGCATCTCGAGCTCTTATCCCTCACGACCAACCGGAGCCTTTCCGACGACTTTGTAGAAGTATTTCTTCCGTTCCTCGACTCCCCTCATCTCAGGGAAGTCCACCTCTCCGCGATAGGCCTTACTTCTCGCGCGGCCCCGCATCTTATCGCCTATCTGTCCTCGCCCCGCTGCCGGCTCCATACCCTCAAGTGCAATGGCAATACCCTTGGCTTCCGCGCCGTCAAATCCATCGTCCGCGCCATTGAGCGGCACAACTTCTCCCTCTTAACCGTAGAACTGTATTCGAACCACCTCGCCGGCCCGGTGAGCAGCGACAACACCTCGGAGGACGATGACGACGACGAGGCCGGGGGTCCCGCGAGCATCGACGCATGGAAGGCGAGCGACACGCAGATCCGTCGTGTCCTCCTACGCAATGCGCACCTAAAGCGTGAGACCGAGAGGGAGGCACTACAGCTCCTGCGATACGCGCGACCCCTTCTCCTCTCGAGCGCCGGCGCCAGCGCGCGCTGTGCTGACTTCTCCTGCTCTGCGCCCCCGAGCTCGGTCGTGCTGGCCCACTCCCCCGTCTCCGGCGGGGGCTTCCCGTTCCGCGCCCTCCCGACCGAGCTCCAGCTGCACATAATGTCTTTCCTCGCCCCAACGCTGTCGCCCGCACAGCGCATCCGCATATACACCTACGCGTCCTCGCACGCGACCCTCCCGCGCGCGGGGCTCTTTCTCCCGGGCCGTGGGGGCGGGGGCGGGGGCGGGAGCCTGTGCGTGCTCGACCCCGCGAGCATGTCGTTCGGCGCGGTGTTGGGCGGCTGCGCGGGAGGCAAGTGCGCGGGTGCGCTGAACAGCGTGGTGTGCCACAAGGAGCAGCAGCGCGCCGAGTGGCTCACGGCGGTCGGCTGCTCCGCGTACGACCCGCACCGGGACGGGGAGGGCGACCCTGCGCTTTAGTGGGTGCCATTTATTGTTTTATTGAGATAAGTATGTTTGGAGCAGGACTGTACAATTATAATACCTGTAGAACGAGCTGTTTGTAAAACGTAGAACATTCGCATATCTGGAAATCTGTAACCTCCTCGAGTTACAGAGTGGGGAGCCAAATTTGTATACCGGTTGAATGTATTGCTCTGCTTTTATACTCAGTACGGAAGGTCTGAGTGACCTTGGTCCTTGAATATCGGCCGTAGATTGGTACGACGCCAGTTTGAATACAATTGCCAGACTAGAGTTGATAAAGCAAAGTGATAGCGATGTGGCCTAAGGCCCCGGATATACAAGCGCAACAAATAGTAGAAATGATACATACTGAGGGGAGAAAGGGAGAAAAAATACTATCGCACAGGCGTCCGCTCTCTCGCTGGGGTCCGATCCTTCCCCGGGGTTCGCTCCCGCCGTGGCGTCCCAGGTCGTCGTGGTGTGCTCCCAGACGCCGCCCCGGGGACAGCACCAGTAAGCGTCACCCGCCGCTCGCCCTCCCCGGCGCGCACCGCCCGCTGCACCTCGCGCGCCGCCTGCCGCACCTCGTCCCCGACCCGCTCCGGCGGCCGCTCCGCGTCGACCCGCGCCAGCGCCTTGAGCAGCCCCCGCACATCGCTCCCCCCGCCGCCGCTCGCCCCCGTGCCCGCGCGCGCGTCGAGCCCCGCGCCGAGCAGGTTGAAGCGCACGTCGAGAACGCGCCGCGCGACGCGCACCGCCGTACGCGTGGTGTGCAGGTCCGTGTGCAGCGCGTCGAGCGTGGGCTGTAGGTCGCGTGCCGCGTCCCGGAGCTGGGCTGCGGGGTTGGGTAGGGCGCGCGCGAGCTCGAGGCCGCGACGGAACCGCTCGTCGAGGAACCGTTCGTCGATTGGCTGGGCGCGCTTCTCGGCGCGCGCGCGGCTGCGCTCCTCGAAGTGCTTCTTGGCCGTCTCGCCGTATGCGTCGTAGTGGAACTGTATCCGCTTCCACTCCTCCGCCTCCGTTTCCGCGCTGTCCAGCTTGTGAGCACAGTTAAGAGAAGGAAAAAGCGGAAAGCAACTGACTCCTCGATCTCCTTCGAGTACACGCCCACCCAGCGCGTGTTCTTCTCGTTCTGCGCGTTCTTGCCCTTAACCCCGTCGTCCATGTCCTTGTCGTCGGACTGGAACATGGAGACGTCGAGGCGGCGCTCCGCGACCCATCGCATCATGCCGTCCGTTATCGTCTTGAGGCCGGCCAAGTCCTCGGGAGGCAGATTGGCACGCGGCGGGCCCGCGCGCGACGCGCTCCAGACGATGAGCTGGCGGACCTGGTCGGCGGGCGGGACGTCCCGGTCGACGTGCTTGTAGAAACTGAGTTCATCGACCTTTGGATGCGGCAATGCTGAAAATGGGGGATGAACACGGACGCATACGATAAAAAAAATAGATAGGGCACGCACCGTACGCGCCGTCCTGAAAAGAGTCACTGATGCGATGGCCCCGCCCGCCGAGCGAGCTCCGCCGTCGGTGTCCCTTCGGATCCGACTCGGGCGTGCGCGCGCGACTGGCGTCACGCGCAATGGCAGCCATAGCGTCGCCGCGCAGAAGCTTATTCCGCACGGCCTGGGGCGTGCCGTCGCGCAGGGGCTCCTCCATATCGACGACGGGTTGCTGCTTCTTGGACTTGGAATTCGCGCTTCGCGGTCGCGGCTGCTTCTCGGGAGACGACCGGAACGCGATGGACGACTCGCCCGTGGTCTGGGCGCGCGAGGCGCGCAAGCGAGCTGTCTTGTCTTCCATGTCGAGGACCTCCTGCTCGAGGGCGGGGTCGACTGACGCATTCCGCGAGCGGCCTCGAGGGACGTCGGCCTTGAATTTCTTGGCGGGAGGATTGCTGGGGCCGGCAGACGGCGGGCGGGCCGAGTCGCGGCCGAGTAGGGTGTCCTCCGTGTCTGCAGCGCGTCAGATGAATAAAAAACGCGTTGGAAGATGAATACATTTCCGTTTCGCCTGGATGGTGGGTTAACGCCAGAAATGGATACGGGGGATTGAGCAGACCTTGGTTTTTTTTGCGGCCGCAGCGACAGCAAGCAAAGGATTAGCCTGCCAGTGCGCCTCCATGTCGCGGGTTGCGGGTACGGAAATAACAGCTCGGGGAACGACGAGGATGGCAGAGGGCAAAGGATTTGTTTGGTTGAGACGTCTTTGCATCACAACATAAACTTGACCACGTCCACCTCGCCTCCGCCGGAATGTCCTTCGCGATGGCCTTTTCGAAGAAGGAGGACGAGAGTGGGTTGAGCTCCTACTACAATAACAAGACAACAATTATCCAGGAAGCGCGGGTCTTCAACGAGTCCCCAGTTAGCCCACGTAAATGTCGGGCACTGCTCACGCGCATCGTGTACCTCCTCTACGTCGGCGAGACCTTCACCACACAAGAGGCTACCACCCTGTTCTTTGGTTCAACAAAGCTTTTCCAGCACAAGGACGTGCGTGTTCTCTGGTTGTTCATGTTATTTGCTGGCTGACGGACGGCCTCTATGCAGAGCGCGCTGCGGCAGGCGGTATATCTGGCCATAAAGGAACTTGCGACCACGGCCGAGGATGTGATCATGGTGACTGCCAGCATCATGAAGGACATGCAGCCCAACTCGGAGGTCATCTATCGACCCAACGCCATCCGCGCGTTATGCCGAATCATCGACGTAAGTTAAACTCGTGTTATTCTCATGGATATCATTTCTAATGGCCGAGCCAGCCGTCGATGGCACAGGGCGTTGAGCGATTCTTCAAGGCAGCGATCGTGGACCGCAACCCGTCGATCGCGTCCGCCTCGCTGGTCTCTGCGTACCACCTCTTCCCGCACGCCAAGGACGTCGTCAAGCGTTGGGTGAACGAGGCGCAAGAGGCCGTCAACGCAAAGTCTGCGGGATACTTTGGCGCGCCGGTCTCAAGCGGGTCGTTCTTCGGCGGCGGCAGCAGCCAGAGCAGCACGCAGACCGTGCCTTCGTCGAGCAACATTACCCAGTACCACGCGCTCGGGCTGTTGTACCTCATCCGCCAGCAAGACCGCATGGCAGTGACGAAGATGATCCAGCAGCTCGGCGGGGGCAAATCCGGCGCGGGCACCACGCTCAAGAACGCGATGGCGCTGTGCATGCTTATTCGGTATGCTGCCAAGGTCATGGAGGAAGACCCCAAGTGCGTCGTTGAATTTTAATGTATCAGGGCGCGGAGGTATTGACTAGGCGCAGTGTGCAAAAGCAGATGGTTGACTTGCTCGAGGGCTGGCTGCGCCACAAGAGCGACATGGTCAACTTTGAGGCCGCCCGCGTCATTTGTGAATTGAAAAATGTTACTGCAGCGCAATTGACGAAGTCAATAGCGGGTTGGTCTTGAATGACCTGCATTGTTCAAACGCTCACGGTCGTCGCAGTGCTGCAACTGTTCCTATCTTCGCCAAAACCGGTCCTCAAATTCGCGGCTACCCGAACGCTCGCTTCCCTCGCCCTCTCCCACCCTACCCGCGTCGCAGCTTGCAACGTCGATCTGGAGAACCTCATCACCGATTCCAACAGAAGTGTTGCGACTTATGCTATTACCACCCTACTCAAGGTATGTTCGTTGGTGCCCTGTCAGTCATGACGAACTGTATTCATTTCTTGACAGACCGGCAACGAGGCCTCCGTCGACCGCCTGATCAAGCAAATTACTGGGTTCATGTCGGAGATCAGCGACGAGTTCAAGGTCATCATCGTCGACGCGATCCGCTCCCTCTGTCTAAAGTTCCCCGCCAAACACGCCGCGATGCTCACGTTCCTTTCTGGCGTCCTCCGCGACGAGGGCGGCTACGACTTCAAGCGCGCGGTCGTCGAGGCGATCTTCGACATGATCAAGTTCATCAGCGAGTGCAAGGAGCAGGCGCTCTCGCACCTGTGCGAGTTCATCGAGGACTGCGAGTTCACGAAACTGTCTGTGCGCATCCTGTACCTGCTCGGTATCGAGGGCCCCAAGGCGTCGCAGCCCGCAAAATACATTCGTTTCATCTACAATCGCGTCGTTTTGGAGAATGCGCCGGTCAGGGCGGCGGCTGTTGCCAGCATGGCCAAGTTTGGCGTCAACTCGGGCGACACTATGCTGAACAAGAGCATTGCCGTTCTGCTGAACAGGTGCTTGGATGATGTCGATGACGAGGTTCGCGATCGCGCCGCTTTGTACCTGAAAGTCTTCAAAACGCAGACGCTGGTTGAGCCTTATATCAAAGAGGGTGCACATTTTCGTCCTAGTTTTCTCCAAAACGGTCTGATGTTTTCGCTTAGACTCGGTACTGTCGTTGGCGACCCTGGAATCGAAACTGGTATCCTACGTCAATGACCCCACTGCCTCTGCCCAACCATTCGATGTCTCGACCATCCCGAAGATCAGCCGCGCCCAAGCCGCCCTCGAAGGTGCCCGTATGTGGTGTCTTCTTGTATCCAAATTATTTGTATTTTAAAGCGACCGCAGGGCCAAGTACGCTGGACACCATCGGCGTGCCTGCCGCCAAAAAATTGTCCGCCTCCCCACCCCCTCCGTCTGCGGCCGAGACGCAATCCGCGTACGCCGAAAAGCTCGCGGCCGTCCCCGCGTTTGCCTCGTACGGCGCCATCCTCAACAGCAGCGCCAAGCCGGTGCAGCTTACGGAGAGCGAGACCGAGTACCAGGTTACGTGCATCAAGCACATCTACAAGGAGCACATCGTGTTCCAGGTATGCGTTGGCGTCCCGGACTTTTATCAGAGGCTAATATAGATGTAGTTCAACGTATCGAATACGTTGCCCGACACTGTGCTGGAGCAGGTCACGATGGCGATGCAGACGGAGGACACGGGCCTGACGCAGGACTTTGTCCTCCCCATTGCCAGTCTGTCTGCGGCCACCTCCCCGGGCATCGCGTACGTCTCCTTCACGCGCGACGAGCCGGAGGAGTACGCGATGGCGTCGTTCCAGTGCACGCTGCAGTTCGTCAGCAAGGAGCTCGACCCGTCAACTGGGGAGCCCGAGGCGGACGGGTATGAGGATGAGTACCAGATCGAGGAGGTCGAGCTCAGTGCTGGGGGCGACTACATCATACCTTCGTACGCGGCATTCGGTGCCGAGTGGGATCGGCTGAAGGCAGGGCCGAACGTCACCGAGACGTTCGGCCTCGGGTCCTCTGTGGAGAGTCTGAAGGGTGCGTGGACTTAGCCATTCACGGGTGCTGTATCACTAATTGGCTCGTAGCTGCCTGCGAATCTATCATCGAGGTACTGAACATGGAGCCGCTGGGCGGAACGGAGGTTCCCACGTCGACGTCGGTGCACACGCTGCAGCTCTCTGGGCTTGTGACGGGCGGGGGCGGCAAGGTGCTTGTCCGATGCCGGATGACTTATTCTCAAGGCACGGGCGTTACCCTCGAGCTCGGGGTGCGTGCAGAAAAGCAGGACGTCTGCCAGCTCGTCGTGAACGCTGTCGGTGGTTGATTCCGTACATTAACTAGATTGTTTTTTTATCATACCGGATCCTTTTTTATTTGCGCCCGCGGACAGTCGGTAGCGGCCGCTGCGTGACTTGACCATCGCCCCATGCTTTCTGTCGGTAACGTTTTGGCCGGCTGCTTAGCAATGTCTTGCATTTTGGACGAAACGTAAGATTTGGGAAGGCTCTCCGTCTGACCATCCGTCCATGCATGGTGCTACATGAACTGATACGGGATCTGCGATAACTCGACTTGCACCCCGCTATGCTGCCCTCCGCCAAAGTCATCCATGTCGATACTCGCGGCGCGGTCATCCTCTCCGAGGAATCTCCTGAGGCACGCACAGTCAAATAGTGTCCACAAAAGTATTCTAACGTCTGCTCTTCTAGACCAGGGACAGCCGGGGGATCTACTTGCCCAATTATATCGAGCCCGTGTCGCATATTGCCGTCGATGTGAGTGTCTGACGCCCCCACACCGGTTTTTGAAATGAATTTTCAGGTCGGCGGGTCACTGGCCAAGGTTGTGTACTTTACGCGCTCGCCCGAGCCCCCGTCTTCACCCTCGGTTATCGCCACCGCCTCTTCTACCCCGCGATCACTCTCCCCCGCAAACGAATCCGACGCCCCACCGCCCTCCACTTCGAAGCGGAATAATGGCGCACTAACGCCGCTCATGCTGAGCGACCCGGCCTTCCAGGGGAACGTCTCGGAGCTCACGGGCCTCGCGAACGGCACGCTCGTGCGGGACTCGATCCTGCGGCGGACGGTGCAGCACTTTCCCGGCGGCTCGCTCAACTTTGAGCGGTTCGAGACGGACGCGATCGACGAGTGCGTCGCGTTCATCCAGGGCCTCATCGAGCGCTCGGCGGAGGCGAATGGCGTGCCGATCGCAGAGATGCGCAAGGGCGTGAAGATCATGGCGACCGGCGGTGGCGCGCACAAGTTCTACGAGCTCTTCCGCGGGACGTTGCGCGTCGAGGTGCGCCGCGAGGACGAGATGGAGTGCCTGATCGAGGGCCTCAAGTTCATCACGCTCATCCCGAACGAGGTGTACTACTTCTCAGACGAGCTGATACAGTCAGTGTCGCAGTCTGGGTCGGCGGGGAAGGTCGACGGAGAGGGGCGGCTGCCGGGCGCCACTGTGAATGGGGGGCTGGAGCGCCCGGGGCCGAATCCGCCTGCGTTCGCGGTGACGTTCGAGAGCAATCCCACGCCGCAGCTTCCTTGCCTCCTCGTCAACATCGGCTCTGGGGTGTCCATCATCAAGGTGGACGAGGACGGTAAATTCGAGCGTGTGAGCGGGACGAGTCTCGGCGGGGGGACGCTGTGGGGGCTCCTCAGTCTGCTAACGCCTGCTACAACCTTCGACGGTACTGCCCTCCCTCACTACTTGTGATCGAAGCTGACCCAGCCGCACAGAGATGTTGACGTTCTCTGAAAAGGGCGACAACGCGACGGTGGACATGCTCGTCGGCGACATCTACGGGCAGGACTACAGTCGGCTCGGCCTCAAGTCGACCATGATCGCGAGCTCGTTCGGGAAGGTGTTCAAGAAGGGTGGCGAGAAGGGCAAGTTCTCCGTGGAGGACATCAGCCGCAGCCTGCTGTACGCCGTGTCGAACAATATCGGCCAGATTGCGTGCGTTACCTGGGTCCGTCCCGTTGATTGTGCTCACTCACATGCAGGTATATGAATGCGGAGAAATATAACCTGGACCGAATATATTTTGGCGGGTGCTTCATTCGGGGGCACGCCGCTACTATCACGACCCTATCGTACGCCATCCGGTTCTGGAGCAAGGGCACCAAGCGGGCGCTGTTCCTGCGGCATGAAGGATTCCTGTCCGTGTTTTCTGCGTGTAGCCTCTTTTTTTACTCTTCTGACGTCCTCTCTCAGTGGATCCATCGGCGCGTGGCTGAAGAACATCGGTCAAGAGGAGGAGGAGTCGACGGGGGTCAATTAAAGATTCGATAACTAAAATAATGCACAGGTCTGGCTCTGCGTAATAACAGTTTTTGGCATTTCCGATATCCAGTTGCTGTAGTTTATATTTCTATGTATTTGTGGGTTGTGGATGGAGTTGCGGGTTCGGAATCGAGACGGAAATAATATTTTCGAAAAGCAATCGGCAATTGCCGGCCCATGTTGTTTGGCAATGGCGTCGATGCACAGCCACATCTAGCTCTCACCATTTCTCTCCGTGCCGATTCGTGGCGCCCGCACTGGGTGAGATATCGGCCGGACCTAACGCGCCCTCTGCAAGAGAAAGGCGCAAATCATTCCAAGTGATCGCATGTGTCGCATGCAGTTGAGCGTGGAGTGCCGGCCCCTAGATGCGTAATCTTGTCCCGGATGGTAGGCTAGCGCAGCCCTGAGAAGATCACATCTAACGCTAGGCTAGGCAGAAGACGCAGGACTACTATAGCCTTGCGTGCTGGCAGCCTGGCATATCCGCCACGCGGCGGAAAAGGCATACATACCGCATATGTATCTGACCATGGATGCAAGGGGATATCCTTGGGCCGGGATTTCATTTTGCGACCATGCTGCAGAGGTAAATGGACAGTGTTCAGCAAGCGCTTTCGCGGTGTTAGACGGGGATGGCATTAGATGGTCGTTCTCCGCGCTGGCACGGCAACTCAACTCTTATCCATCCAGTTCTTCCAGACGTCGCGATGTCAGAAATGCTAAACTAAACTCACCACATCAATTGGATCGTCAGCGGGATTGGTAACAGCAATATACGCCTGCGATCCTGCGAAATTTTCTGTCTTGTCATATGCCACTCTTGTCCTCCCCTCTCCCTCATCTCACACCTCCTGTGCTCCCCCCGATGCCCCCCCTCAAGGCCCCCGTCGATAAAATAAAGAAGCCGCGCCATCGCCACTCTGCCGTACAGTTGGCTGCTCTAAACGGGCTCTTTGAGCAGAACGAGCACCCCTCTCTTGCGCAGCGCACAGAACTCGCCCAGTCGCTCGGCCTGTGCGTCCTCTCGCCTCCCTGTAGCCTCACTCCTTTATAACCCTCACCCAGGGAGACCAAGAGCGTAAACGCCTATTTTCAAAATAAGCGCGCATCGTCAAAGAAGCAGCCACGAGGCAGCCCGTATGACGCCCCGAGCAGACCCACCCACCCCACGCCGTACTCCACCATCGACGACGACTACTACTACCCGCCCACCCCAAATGACGGCGTAGTGCTTAATCAATCACAAGCATCGCACCTCGATCAGGAACGCTCACGAAATCAATATAGTGCCCCAGATCAGAGACAATTTTTATCCGAATCAGACGTCGTGGGCGGGGACACCGAATCGAGGCCGGAGCGGCTGCAGATAGAAGAGCTCCAGCGAATTTATCGCCTCAATCCGTACCCCACGACAGAGGAAACGAGGGCTATATCTGAGCGGATAGCAATGTGAGTATCCATTTCCAGGTTTGCGTCATCGCTGCATGCATCTTCTGCGCGGTGGGACGGAACAGCCCAGTTTACTGACGGATCCTTCCCAGGCGTCATCAAATTATCACTGAATGGTTTCGAACGCAGCGGAGTCTGGATAGACGCAACATGGCTGATGGCTATCCGGGGGGGTCAATAATAACCCCCGTCGCAGAAGCCAGCGAACGACGTCCCCGCGTGTACCCGACATTGCCGCCGATATCTACGCTTCCCCCGGCATCTTCTCATCCCTCGCTCATCGGGATAGACAGTGTTCGACGCATAGTGGCTATCCCTGAGGATCCCTATTATGCGCCTTCTCGAACGAGAAGATCATCGTCGCCCCGCAACACTGCCCCATATGGCGCGAGCACAGCCCTGTCCCTCTCTGCGCGCCAGCGGCGGGGCCGCCCCGACGCCTTCCAGCTCAACAGCCTGCGCAGGCTGCTGAGCAAGACGCCCACACCGTCGATCGAGGAGCGCGCGGCGCTGGCGCGGGAGATCGGGATGGACCTCGGGAAGGTGACGAACTGGTTCCGGAACCTGCGGCAGTCGGCGCGCAAGCGCGAGAGGAAGGCGGGGCGGCGCGCGGGGAGCGACGACGAGTACGGGTACGGGTACGGCGAGCCGGTATACCTGTCGTCGACGTCGCGGTCGCGGTCCGAGTCGCCCGATGAACGCGAGGGCGAGAACGAGTATGGGCGCGGCCGGCGGCGGGGGGAGCATTCGAGCGACGAGGAGGAGGAGGCGCAGGAGGCGGTGACGCCGGCGTCGTCGTCGTCGCCGTCGCCTGGGCCGCCGCCTTCTCGTAGGCGGCCACCGGACGAGAAACCCACGACGCAGTTTTCGGTCCCGTATGAGGATGCGCTGCTGCTGCTTGGGTTCCATCGACATGCGGGCATGTTCTGAGCGCGTTTCTTCTGGACATCGCACATAGCGTATAGCTCGAGCACGAACAAAATTGCCTCGCGAGGACATATTAAAACGTACTGTTGTATTTGTACGAACATTTGGAGTCCAGTGAGGAGTGGAGTACCTTAATTTTGGGCACGCGGTAATAGTGCGGTAATCTTATCTTAACTGATTTTTTAATTTTTCAATTGTGCCTCGTGTCTGGTGAGATCATTGTCTCTTCGCTCACCCCACCTTGAATTTTGAATGGAGGCCCAGCGACAAACATACAACATCTCGTCTCCACGATCGCCGCGCTCGACCCACCGCAGATCGTCGTCCACCCGCACATCGCCCCGCCATGACCGCGTCCGTCCATTTGGCGGCCACCGCGGCACAAATCAACTCAACTACGAGGGCCCATCTCATCCTGCAGCCGGTGTCGGACCGGGGAACCTCCAACACGACGGCGATGCATTCAACATGGACCCCACCGCAGCCTTCCTCGAGGCCGGGGGCGAGACTTACCAGGAGCCCGTTGAGCCAGCTGGCCGCCGCAGATTCGTGGGTGGTTTCGTCGGGGGCTTGCGGAAGGCGCTGCAGCGCAACAACCGTTCGCTGGAGGAGGAGATAACGTATCCTGAGCCGGCCGTTGTAAATGACGAGGAGAGGCTGTACGAATCGGTGCCCAGGGCGGAACCCGAGATGGAGTACGCTGAGCCACGGTATGCATCCCCCGAGCCCGGCGCGCGATACGCGTCCCCATCGCCGGATGCAAGGTATGCTGCGGGTTCGCCGGAGGTGCAATTCGCTACACCCACTCAATATGCGAATCCCCGCTCAGACGAGGGTTATGAACGGGAACCGCACCGAAGACAGGAATCCTCGTCGACCGTGGAAGTGTCGGACACCGTCCACACCTCGCAGGAGCACTACGAAGGCACAACTATCGTCAACCACGACATGGTGCTCCCCGCGGAGCAGTACGGCAGCCCGCAGCTGGTGGAGCCCCAGCCGGGCTCCGACTACGCGAAGATGGACTCGCCGCCGCGCTCCGAGGCCTCGTTCGGCTCGTACGTGTCGCGCGTGCAGCACTTTTTCAGGGCGGTCAACGCCCTGCCGTGGATTGCGACCGAGCGCGTCACCGTGGACTACATCCCGCGCGGCAAAGCAGGGCAGCTCCCGGCCGCGAGCGGCCCTACGCCGCGCCCTCGCGCCGCCCGCCGGCCGATGATCTCGTGGTATGGTTCCGACATTCCGCAGAACTCGATCGACCTCTTCTCCAGCGGGTCCAGCCAGCTCACGGAATTCGGGCAGGCACAGCAGCCGTTTGCGGTACCCGACGCGGCGTCCCCCGGCGTCGCGTACGCGAGCAACATGCCCGTCCCCGCCAAGGCGCCTCCCGCCGGTCCGCCGCCCATGGCCGCCGCGACGCGCGACATGGCGAGCGTCCCGCGGCCGCACCGCGTGCCTGTCCCGCGGCTGAGTCCAGAACCGGAGCCCGTCGGAGCGGGGGAGGGCGCGTACTACGCCCCGCGGTACCCCAACGGCGGGTACGTGCCGTACGACCAGCAGCCCGGGTTCGTGGCGCCGACGTACACCGGGTCCTCGACAGCGTCTGCGCTACCGCCGGTGGAGCGCACCCCGCGCAGACAGCAAGCGACCCCTGTGATGTAGTTGGCGCTGTCTCGGTTTCTTTGCACTGATATCTAGACTATTGGCTCGCTATATATTCGCTGGGTACACACATACTAAACAATTGTATTACTACTGTCCAGGACTATGTTGGTTATGGATTACACGGGCTACTTGTCGACGATACACGTTTGTCGGGTCTCCTAACCCTGCTACTTTAGCTAGCGGGCGTCCTCGTCGAATCTCGATCCCGTCGTGGCCTGGCAGCCAAAGTAAGTGAATGCGGTTAAGCGTCTTCTACATCCTGCGTAACTCTGCCTGAAAACGATCCAGCGAAGCGGGTGATAGGCTTCCCTGCGACCAGTTGCTGGCAGTCCACGACGACCGTCGCTTTCGTGAGGGATTGACGATTTTGAGTGCCAGAACGACACCCCCGACGGCCCGGCGATCGGGAAACGACCCAAGGGCGGTCTCGGCGCCGACTCTTATAATGTGGGTGAAATGAGCTGTGCGAAAAGATGCAGGACTCGTTTCTCGTAATTCGTTCGCATATTCGCTCGCGTTGTGGAGATGGGGCTGGGTAACAAAGGCATTCGAGATTCCACGCGCGGATGTGTTGTGATTTCTGGGTGAGGTGCGCGCGAGGAAATGGCGAATGGAACATGGGTCGCGAGTCTTTCAAATATTTCTGCCCCTGCCGTATTACAATCAAGGTCGGAACATGATGGATCACCATAACGGGTCGAAACACCTGTTGCGTCGTGTCGAAAAAGCCAGGCATTCCATACATTCGCTCCATCTGGGTCAGGGCCGCCCAATGAGCTCGAACCACATAGTCCTGCCAAAACACAAATATCGCTGGCGCGATGTCAGGCCCGACTCAGTCTCGACGAAAAGGAAGTAAATGGCTTTCATCAGGGTTGGGAGGGAGAAGGAATCGAACCTACATCCCTCTATATATTCTGGCTAAATTCAAGGTTTGTGGTGCCTTGACCGCCGCCAATTGGGAATTGCTATACCGGGTCAAAGACGTTGTTTGTTGTTATGGCATCATCACGTGTCGGACAGTTTTGTTGGAAACCTCCAACCTCAACCCAACAGCCAGGTGCGTACTACGCCCCCCGGTATCCCAACGGCGGTTACGTGCCGTACGTCCAGCAGCCCGGGTTTGGTGCCGACATACATGGCGCCGACGTATGGCACTGGGTCCTCGACGTCTGTGCTGCCTCCGGTGCTGCGTCCGAAGTCTGATGTAGTTGAACTCGATATATATTCGCTGGGTACCCTCATACTAAACAACTGCCGCTACTTGTCAACGATACACGCTCATCGAGTCTCCTAATGCTGCTGCTTTCGCGTCCTTATCAACTAACTTGTTCATCTCAATCCCGTCGTGGCCTGGTACCCAAGCCAGGCGAATGCGGGAAAGCCTCTTATCCATGGTGCGTAATTCCTCCTGAAAACGATCCAGCAGAAGCGGGTGATGTGATTTCCCTCCAACCAATTCGCGAATCGCTTGCTGGCAATCGAGAAGGATGGTCGCGCTGGTGAGGAAGGGAATCGTTTTGATAATTCCGAGTGCCAAAATGACGCCCACGATTTCGCCCTCGACGGCACGGTGCTCGGGAAACAAGCCAAGGTGTTCCTTCAGGATAATCGTCCCTCCGGCGGTCTCGGCGCGAGCTGCACCGCCAACTCCTCCGTGATAATATGGATAACATGAACCATCCGAGGAAACGCAAAACTCCTCCCCCCTAATTCGTTCCGCATAGCATCGGCCCTCTGCTCGCGTTTTGGAAATGTGGCTGGTTAGCAAAGGCATTCGAGATTTTACGCGCGTAGACGCGAGGATGTATTGTGAATTCAGTGTAGGTTGTGCAATGGGCTTTATGCGGGGCAATGGCGAATGGATTCCGGCTTCGCAACTCTTATAAACATTTCTGCTCGCACTTGAATCGATCAACTTAGGAAATGAACATAGTAAGTTGAAAAAGCTAGTTGCGTCATCGCAAAGCCAGGGATTCCATGCATCCGCTCCATCTGGGTCAGGGCCGCCCAATAAGCTCGAATCATAGCGTCCTGGAACAACAAATATCACTAGCGCAATGTCGTCAGGGAATCGACGAAAAGGAAGTAAAGGCTCTCATCAGCCTGAGGACGAGTGGGGTGTGAGAAGGAGCCTAAATCCCTCTATAACTATTCCGGCTAAATTTCAAGGTTTATGGTGCCTTTGGATCGTAGCCCATTAAGAATTGCTATACTGGGACAAAAGCGTTGAAAAGGCGTTGTTTGCTGCTGTGGCATCGTCACGTGTCAGACACCTCCTTTGGCTCCTCAACCCAACTGGCCAATGCGTCTGGACTGTTCTCGTACCGCGCACACCCTGGACTCGGAAGGTTTACGATGGAATTCCTAGGCCTCCCAATTGACACGCAACCCTGAACATGGACTCCATATTAAAGCTTTCTTCTCTGAGTTTGCTATGCTCAATCTTCTCCACTCAAAACACACTAGTGTGATTGCGTCAGTCAGTCTATTCCCTTCCAGGAACACGGCATTTATGTCGCTCCGCTGCAAGGATGACGCTTCGCAGAAATAAGCTTTCTCCTTCAGGTACGTTGTAACTTGTCAGGGCTGTGGCACAAGTTAGCCTCCGTCGAACTCTGGACGCACGAGAAGGAAAAGGGGGAGGTCGAGAGTGTTTGGGATCAAATGAGTTGATTTGGGTCCTAAAACTCTCGAGCTGATCATGGATCAGACTCAAGCCTAGCTACGAGGGACATGTAGTGTGAAGAGTAGATATAATAAGTAGAGTGGAATAAAATGGAATAGGGATGGCGGGTGGGGTCAAATTATGGTAGACGATGACAAAATGATCTAGGATAACTGCGAGCGCAGTGTGAGAAGCGGAGCGAGTACGGGGGATCGAGACTTACCTGCGAGCGCAGTGTGAGAAGCGGATGCGACTCCACTGCGACTCGCAGGCTCTAAATACTGTAGCTGGAGAGACAAAGAAAATAAGTGATGTTGACAGGATGAAAGTAAGCGAGGAGCGCGGGAAGGGATTTGAGACCATGAAAGAGAACGAGGCGGAGTGGATCAGAAAACCATGAAAGCAAGCGAGCCACGACTCGAAAGTCGTGGCAGAGAGCGGGCCGACCAGTGGTTGTTTGCTAACGACGGGTAATCCCAACACCCCACAAATTACCCTTCCACGTACGACCACACAATTGGCTCGCTGAGGCCCGGGGGTCAGGTGAGATAATGTAGGCTGCATCAGCAAAAGGGAAAGCATCTGGCACGTATGGCACGGTCTGGCGGCATCTGGTTGATCTGGATGGTATGGCAACCAGACGAGCCAGAACACCCAAAATTTTGAGGATTTCATTTAACATGTTGATTAACTCACGCATCCATATTCAGTCTACAAGGTTGACTGATTCAATGGGCACACTGCTCAAAAAGAGCGGGAAAGGAACCAAGTCATTTCAAAGTCCGCCATCAACTGCGGATGGTCCGTGCACATCACGTTTCCTTTCCCGATGGTTCGTTTTGATCCCATCGTTTCTTCCTTTCCCCACCATCTTCGTGTGCGCTACTGCGCTGGGCCGCTGGCTGGCCATGGCTCTCGCTCGGAACCCTCAGGGCCTCAAGCTCAAGTGTACTATTCTCATGTTACTTTCAGTCTGCGTGGATTCCGTCGTCAGCAAGCTCTATAGCAGTTCCAAGTCGGCTAGTTGTCAAGCTGCTCGCGGTCAACGGTGGTTAACAGGGAATAACGCAAGTCACCAAGCCGTCCAAAAGCCGACTCGTCAAAGCCACGGAAGTCGGCCGGTCACTCTAGGTCTCTGTTCGCTGCTGAGTTTCTGTTCGGTCAAATCATATCCTTGCAAAATCATTGCCACGGTAGCGTAAGCGCTTCAAGCATCAAGCACTGGCCCGACCACTTCAAGCTTGTTGTCACCAAGATTGTCATCGAGGGGAAGCCGTTTACTAGCTGAGGACAGAAGTCTTGCGACACAGTTACTCGTATCATTCTGGCTCTGGAGCGGGTCACCCAGTGCGTGTTTTCTACTCGAGTCGGCACCTGCTCATTATCAACCTTAAGCTCACGTCACCACAAACGAGACCGTGACCACATACCGTGCATCGACCGTGAAGGGACGCTGCGAGCGTACCTTTTTCCATTGTCCATAGTATAGTTTGTACTGATGTCAATATATCTTGTTTTTTCCATTTTGTTCTTCGTGGAATGTGAGGAGGTGTTGCTGCCATAACTGTGCATCTGGTGCCAGAACCTCGTTCTGGCATCAGACCTGTCATTATGCTGCCAGATGTGATTCTGGTGATCTGGCACGGCTGGTTCGTCTGGTGCCAGATCAGCCAGATGGATTCTGTTTTGCTGATGACTGTGCTTGCGGCACAAGTACCGTTAAGCCCTTCCTCAACTTGCAGCAGGGACTCCGAGTCGGTGCACTGCGGTCTGTCGTACGGGTTGTTCAATACCTCTTCTCGGCGACCATATCCTCGGCGGAGAAGTGTATGAGTTATGCTCGTACTAAATATCTGTATTGCCGACACGACTTCGACACATAAGGTAGGACGAATACTCTAGAAATGTATTGTCGTTGACGATTCCCCTTCCGCCGCGTCTTTGGCGTCCTTGTCGACCAATCGATTCATCTCGACTCCATGGTGTCCTGGAACCCAAACAAGATGAATGCGGCTGAGATTCGGCCGCATACTGTACAGTTCGCGGTTGAAACGGTCGAGCAAGGCGGTGTGTTTCGACTCCCCGCGGACCAACTCAAGAATTGCCTGCTGGCAATCGACGAAGATCGTAGCATCTGTGAAGTGGGGCATGGTCTTGATGATCTGGAGGCCTAATATCACGCCGAGAATCTCTCCTGCGAAGGGCAGATGATCTTCCGCTGCTCCCAGATGTTCCTTCATCACGAGTGTACCGCAGGGTATTTTGACCCGAGCAGCACCTCCAACCCCACCACGGTATCTGGACCCGTCGGTCCAAACACGAAATTCCTTCTTCGTATTTCGCTTTGCAATGTATGCAGCATGGTCCCTGGATGTCGAAATTTCCTGATATAAATGTGGTCGGCGTAGTGATGTATTTGGCTTGGCTTGGCTTGTAAGCCGGGGCTTTGGCTTACAAGCCACTGGCTTTGGCCGGACCACAGTCAAGCCAAAAGCCAAAGCCCTGGACCGGGGCTTGGCTTGGCTTTGGCTCAAGCCCGGCTTCGTGAGAATTTTTTTCCTCTGCCGGTAAGGGACATCCAGGAGGCGCCGCAGAAGCACTCACAGTTGGGTTGCATTTAGGGATTCAACAGATTGAACACCTAGTTATTCACTTAGGACGGTAGGCTTTCCAAATGACACTGACAATCTGTCAATCACGAAAATCAGGGAATTCTGATGTCCAGGAGCTCGACCATATGTTGGTTTAAAACCAGTCTGTGGGTTCTGGGTCAGTTACAATTTCCTTGCTGGATTTGAAGGACAACCAAATGAATTAACTCTGTGATCTGTGAAATTTTTGACACCCTCCCAAGCAGTCTTTTGGTTCCCAGTGAAAGCCACGGCTTAGGCCCTTGGCTTTGGCTTGCTGGACTGTAAGCCAAAAGCCAAAGCCAACCTCAAGCCACGATTTTGGCTTGGCTTGGCTTGACAAAGCCTGGCTTTGGCTTCTTGGCTTTTTGGCTTCAAGCCAAGCCAAACACATCACTAGGTCGGCGGACATTGGAGGTGATGGGCCTCATGGCCAAACGGCTAGTGGCATGCGAGAGTGTATGGGTGGATCTGAGCTGTACGATGGCGTTCATGCTGGACAATTGTGGTGGTTGGATGGATTGGGAATCAGCTAATGAGGATTGGGGACTGTAAGAAGCATGGATGGCATCGTGGCAGTCTCGTTGTCTATATACTGGAAAGCGTCAAAGCAAAGAGACCCGTCCTGAATGCGGCCAAAGCGAATTATTTCCTGTCTTGCGATCGAATTCCACACAGGCTCTGAACTTGACGGAGCCAGCTTTGATGTAGTTCCCATATTTGGACGAAAGCGTTGAATCTGTGCCGCACGTGACAAAGCGCAATTTCGGGCTTTGCTCTCAACTGACACTGACTGGAGGGGACGGGACACGAGCGTTGGCCTTTTGCGGGCACCGATTTTTCAAAATCATCACCGCTTACGTGTTCCGCCGCTCCATGTTCTTCCTGTTCGGACGGTGTTCGGACGTCTTTGAATTTTCTGACCTGCCTTGTGAAAGAGAAGAGGAAAATGCAAGCTACGTATGGTCAAGTTATGAATCCACTTCCTTTTCCAGTCACGCATTTTCCTTCCATCTCTTGAAGTCTCCGCGGACAGTGTGGATTTCATGAACCTGCGCATTAGCCCTCATAAGTAGCCGCGGCGCCAGCGCGACATGTGTCCAAGAACCACTTCTTCGAATATTACTGGTCCCGTACTAGTCTTGTTTGAAGCCGACATGCCTGGATACGATCACGAAGACGTAGGAAATGAAAAGATGCATGGTCTCGTTGCATTTTCGAAATGTCCGCAGTACAAAGGGAAACAGAATGCACGGTGTGTATATACAGATGCAAGGAGCAGGTAAATGCGAGTTACAACAAATAAAAATCATAGATACGGCTTAGAAGACCCTTAGGGCTCCGGGCCGGGAATAATAGCACAGGACGGTCAATAACAAAGTAACGAATGAAAGAAATGCGGAAAGCGGGGCAACGATGGTCTCCAAAACTCGGAGAAGAAAGGTCGCGGCATTAAGGCACGGTAATTGAGTTGAAGCTTGCAGTTCGAAAGCAGCACAAAAATTCTGCGGGGGCGTGAGGGAGGGCAATCTGTGATGGGGCTCGTTATAATCGCATAATAAACCCAAATCTCTTTCCAGTCGTCCGAACAGAACTCGAGTAGTCCAGCGGCAATGCGCGTCGGCGTCCAAACTGTCGTGTGAGGTGTGAGTCGTATGGAGGGGAACGACAAGGATGGACTGCCGGTCCCATCTTGAGAGCAGGGGCGTTCCGGCGCCGCGACGGCTACGTTTTCTCCCGATCGCCTCGCAGCCAAAAACACCTAGTACCTCCACGACGACCTCCCAAATGGCGGGAGAGGAGTGCGAGGATTGGGGTGAAAGTCCTCTGAACCGAAGGGACTTGCGAGAAAGATATGTCTCGAGCCAATGGTGTCGGTCCCGGAACTGCTTGGGATTTGGGCGACGGGGCTGGGACGTATGCGGGGAGCATGAACACGGGCCGGATAGATGCCACTTCCAGACGTCGAGGCCGTAGACATACTCGTTGTAGGACGTGCACTGGGGGCATATGAGATGACGAAGGGAGGCCTCATAGTGCTGAAGGGAGATGGCCGAAGTTGCGATGAAGTGGGTGATTAACACGGGAAGTAGGTGCGAACGAATCAGAAGGAGTGTTTCGGCGGGCATGGATGAAAGCGAGAGCGACCGAAGGGGCGTCCTCCTACGCAGCTTCTCGAACGCGAGGAAGTCGAATTCACGCAATTCCGGTGAGACATGAGCAAGGGCCGCGTGCATCAGGGTAGAGCGCGTCGTCAGCAATGCCATGGGCCCGTTAGCAGGTTGGTGGTCTCTGTGCAGAAGAACCACATAAGACGAACAGCGAGAACAAGAAAATACACCACATACATACCTCAGCCGCTCCGGATTAAAGGGAAGCGAGGGTCAAAACCAGGGAAGAAAGTGGGTTGCTCCCAGAGTTCCCTCTCGACGCACCTGCTTCTAATAAGTTATCCAAAGTCGGATCTGAGATAGTCGATCAAATCCTTGACGTGACGTTGAAAATCCGCGTAATGGCAACCCGTTATAGACTTCTCTCGATTTCGAGGGTTCCGTTGACAGATCCATTGTGCGAAAAATACCGTGGAGCCATCCAAAAAACGTCAACGGCCAAGCGTCTAGCGCTATTTCTTCTTTGTCACTTTGCGCGGACCAAGGTGGTTCCCTCCCCATGCCCGCGAAATCGCGACGGGCAAGGAGCGGATTGAAGATTCGTACGGAGAACTACGGTCTAGAGAGCGGCAAAGGGTCAAGATGAAGTAAAACTGAGAGGTAAGGAATGGTCCATGGAAGGAGAAGAAGAGAACCGGCGTTTCAAACTCAGCGGTGATCCAAGTATTTGCGGCATTTCTTCTGCACCTGTCACCTCCTGTCACTCAAAGCGTCGCCCTGGTGCCTGAAAAACAATGTGTCGTGCCTCTGCGCCTCACCATGGATAAATCAAGATGAAAAGAATTGTAACAACAACATTGTGGTCTACGCGATCCAGCGCTGCACCCTCGTGATCCCCAAATCATATTCATTTACCAGGTCCAAGCTTTTCCCAGATGCACCATTTAATCCTACCACCACCTCATAGCCAGCCCCGTACCCGTACCCGCCTTTAGGTCCAGAGCGATAGGACCGTAAACTAGGATCCTTAGCGGCCCACTGCATGATCCTTAAATAACCGTCAGTATGTGTCGGCTCCCAACCGAATAAATTCACTTCTGGCGTATCTTGTCTTTTCGAATGGTAAAATGTGAAGCGATGACGTCCTAGTATAGGACTTTTGAGTTGCGATACCAACACCTCCGAAAGCGTCCTTACTTTCCAAATGCCGTCCTGGTGTTTGGCGTTCAGCCAATCGACGATTGCCCACCTGCATGTTTGGAGGGAAATCTCCTTGTTGTAGGCGACACTTACGGGGGCGTTTGGATTCGCCTTTCCATGTCCAGGTCTATATTCCCATTGAGCGGCAGCAGCGCAGCAGAATATGCGACGTACTCATTATAATATGGCGCATCAATCAAGATCATGCTTTGGATGCTGACGAGGACCTGTAATAGAGTCGATGATGAAGACCACTGCTCTTCGGGCCTGCCGGGCCAAGTCCCCAGTAAGGAGAGGCACACCTAAAAGAGACGTTCAGGAGAATATCCGTGGGAGAAGCGGACCTCCCATACTTTACCAGAATTATATCTATCCCAGAGGTTCAGTTCAGAAACGCGATATATCAAAACGGAAACAAACAAATTGGGGTTGAAGCGAACCGTCCCTGAACCAGTGGTTCGTAGATGCATAAGCGGAGGGGTTGCGGGGTAGTTGAGCGGCATGAAGCAATCAAACTCAAAGAGGCCACCGCTATAAGGCGTGTCCTCAGGACCTGCAATCATTATCTTGCTGTGAAAGAGCATCAGCATCGCAAAGGAAACATGAAGGCGAGGGTGCGTACATGACGTCGTTTCGAACTTCGTCAACTCTGACAAAGATACCCGGAGGAAGACTCGTCGCCATCGTCGCGAGTTCTTTAACAAGATGCAGTCGATTCTTGGGAGTGCGCGTGGCGGATTCCGTCGCCTTCAAGTCGCCGACGTAGTTGAATTGAGAGTAATCTAACTCGACGTGCTTGAATGAGAGCGTTTCGCAGGCCTGAGAATAAGCCTGCTCCATATCGATCTCGCGCGCCTTGCCTTTCCCTTCCCCTTTTGAGGGAGAAGTCGAGGTCGAGTCGTCTCCACGTCCAAGGATAGATATCGCGCGTTCCATGTCATCGCGCGCCGCTATAATATCCCCGCAAATGGACATGGCTTTAATGGTCTCGTCCATATCACTGTCCCCGTCTTCCCCGCCCTCCATCATTTGCGCGGCCCCGGCGAGAAACGCTTCACTTTGCTTGGTGAGTTTCTTGAAATGGTCGTACAAGGGAGGAGCACGCTCTATCCGCCCCCGCTTGTCCGTTTCCCAAGAAATTTCTCCGTCTTCCCACATCCATTCCTCAAGACCGGAGCTCCTTTCCATACAAAAGCGCTGTCCGATCAATACCTGAACCGTGAGCTCACAATCCGCCATCCTTCGAAGCAGGGCTATCATCGCGTAGTAAATTTCGCTGCGGGCGATCCAATCCGTTACGGAGTCGTTTCGGAGGAGACCCCCAAGGAGCTCAGGGAGTTGCGAAAGGGAGAGCAAATGGCCGATCGAGGGATGGGGTAGCATGTCGTAAACCTGGGCAGATTCCGCGTAGGGAGAAGGAAGGATCGTTGTGAGCGTGCCCAATGCTCTGACGACGAGCTCGTCCCAATGCGCCGCCAACTCAGCGACTCTGGAAGGTTGACCAGAGCCCTTAGCGCCTCGGCCCCTCCCTCTACCGCGACCTCGAGCTCTATAGCCTCCGCCTCGAAATCCGTCGGTGCCATAACCTGTGCCCCCCGGACCAACGGAAGCACCTTGGGGCTGGCTCTGCTGAGAGAGAGCGAGAGCCCGAGAATCAGAAGTGGCACGTTCCCCTAGAAATTGGCGGTCAAAACCTCCCAGACATTCGAATATCGCGAGGGCGCGAACTTCTGAACAACAGGATTCGACGGTGCACTGGGCATTCTTAGATTTTCCTTTGCAAGATATTGGGCATGCGATTGGAGAAAAACAGCCTCTGCAATGATTCGTCTTGCAGGATGCACAAGGGGCGTGTAGCAGCATGACCAACGATGGCGGGAGAATGCCATCCTCAGTCGCAGCTGAAAACATGACCTGTTGGACGGCGTGTTAAATTCTGGTGCCGTCAATGAAAAAGCAAAATGGTACTCACGAAGCCACGGGGAGATTTGACGGGTTTTCCGCACTTGCTGCAGCTTCTTTCAGCGATGAAGACTGGCCGGAACTCAGTCGATCTCTGGTCAGGCGGAACGTCGTCAGCATCGGACGACAGAGTCCGCGAGGAACCAGCTTTGGCGCTACTGGCGGGAGGTTCCCAGGCATCCACATCCAATGGGACAATTTCGGAGGCTTCTGAATCGCCAGTCTCCTGCCCCCACTCGGCTGCGAGACGTCTCGCCATTGCAGCATCGTCCTCGAGGGGATCGTCGTCGACATCGAAAATTTCGCGATTGCTCGACGAGCCCCAGTCACTCTGCAGCTTCTTTGCAAGTCTCTCACTTTCTTCGCTCTCCTTAATGCGCGCTAGAATTATCTCGAGGTCGTCCTCGTCGTCCTCGACTACGACGATGTCTTCTTCGTCCGGCTCGCCGCGAGACTGCTTGCGTGCGCGTTTCGTTGGGGAAATCGTATTCGAGGGTGACAAGGGACGTTTAGGTCTACTTTTGCTCGTACTGGCCATGTTGCAGTTGAAAGGAAAGCGCGTTTGATTATTGTTTGGACAGCGTGCGGAGTCTTGAGAATTCAGATCCGAACAAAGCCGAAGGCATCGCGAAGAACCGATGAGCTTGCGTTCCTGTCTCAAACTCCATCGAAGAGCTGATTTTTTTCTCCTGGATCTTTGGTCCCGTCCATCCGCGCAAATTGCGGCCTCTGAATTTGAAAGACCAACTTCACAATTCGCTGAGACTAGAATCAACCGAATGGGGTCGTCGGCATCGGTTACTCATTACGGCCCGAGGTTGGCCCTCCGTTAATCCGAACGAACTTGGTATTTAAGCTCGCTCTCCACGGCGAGGAACGGGGTGTACTACCTACGATTATGCTCTCTCGGAGCAGTATAAATGCGACACTATCGACCGCTGTTCGCGTCGCACGCGCCATGTCCTCCTCGTCTGCATTACCACTCCAGCCGCCGACCTTGGATGAAGAAACCGCGCAGCTCCAGCAGCGCACTGCTGAAATGATCGAATTCTTTGCACTGCCGCGGTTCAGCCAGACCAAACGGCCCTATTCCCCCTCCGAGGTCGCGTCCAAACAGGGCTCACTGCCCGTCCTGCCGCTGCCTTCGACGTTGCTCGCAGACAAACTGTTTGCGTTATTGACCAAGGCTAATGAAACGGGCCAGCCGGTGCACACGATGGGTGCCATCGACCCTGTTCAGATGACGCAAATGGCGCCGCATCAAGAGGCGGTATACATTTCTGGGTGGGCGGCGTCGAGCGTTCTCACGACAGGGAACAACGATGTGGGCCCCGACCTTGGGTAAGCATCGCACATTATATCTTATATTTTTGAATTGAAAACGTTTAAGCGACTATCCATACACGACTGTCCCGAACCAGGTCCACCGCATCTTCCGCGCGCAACAATTGCACGACAAGAAACATTACGACGAGCGAATGACCGCGTCACCGGAGGCAAGGGCGAAAATGAAGTACATTGACTACCTGCGGCCTATCGTAGCCGACGCCGATACTGGGTAATTACCGAGTGCATGTGCATCGGCGCGCTTTCTCATTCTCGTTAGCCACGGTGGGCTCTCGACTGTGCTGAAGCTCGTCAAGCTCTTTGCCGAGTCTGTGAATGCCCTTTTCCGCCTCAACGCGCAGCGTAGTTAACGTTGAATATTGCAGGGCGCTGCGGGAATCCATATGGAGGATCAACTCCACGGCGGCAAGAAGTGCGGACACCTGGGCGGCAAAGTCATAGTGCCCACTTCGACGCACGTATCCCGCCTCATCACGGCTCGCTTCCAACTCGACCTCATGAAATCGACGATGCTCGTCATCGCGCGCACAGACTCCGAGTCCGCCAAGCTCCTCTCCTCGTCGGTCGACACAGCGGACCACGAGTTCATATTGGGCACGACCTCCAAGGTAAGCAAGGGTCTCGCGCAAGTGCTGTCAGATGCGGAGGCGCGGGGTGCTACTGGCGCCGAGGTCGATGCGCTCGAGCAGGAGTGGACTTCGGAACACCCGCTCTGCACCTTCAACCACGGTGCGATAATTCCCAAGGCCTTGGATTCCCTACTTATAGTTGCGCCAGCCGTCGAGACGGCCATCAAGCAGTCCGCCATCGAGGACAAGGACGCTGCGTACAAATCGTATCTCGCTGCAGTCGACGGTAAATCGAATTCTGAGGCGCGTGACATTGCAACGGACATCCTCGGCAAACCCGTGTTCTGGGATTGGGATCGTGCGTCTTCCTGCTATGCTTTTGGTCTTTCGCACTGATTTTTCTCAGTCCCGCGCACGCGAGAGGGTTACTATCACGTCACCGGAGGTGTCGAGGTACACTTCTCCTCTGTATCTTTGTTTCCCTGTTGACCGAGTCTTTCCAGCCCGCCATCAAGCGAGCGATCGCCTTTGCACCGTATGCGGACATGATCTGGCTGGAGACCAAAGACCCCGATCTCGAGCAGGCTAGATATTTCGCGCGCAAGATCCGCGCAAAGTTTCCCGACAAGTTCGGTCATCCTCCGCCACATTCTGCGCCCGACTGAGAGGTTTTCAGGTGGTTCGTGTATAACCTGAGCCCGAGCTTCAACTGGGCCCAGCACGGATTCACCGGTGAGGGTGGTCCGGGGCGTTCTGGCGCTGATGCTGAAACGACCACAGACGCCCAGTTGAAGAGCTTCGTGTGGGATCTTGCGAAGGAGGGGTACAGCATTTCCACTCAGTTTGTGACTTGGGAACTGACTAGTTTAAACCAGCTTCGTCTTCCAGCTCATTTCCCTTGCTGGTCTGCACAGCGGCGCGGTCGTTACTGGTATGTTCTTGGTTCAGAGTTGTCCAGCCCGAGCCTAACGATACATCCCAAGCGGAACTGGCGCGCCAATTCAAGGAAGACGGTATGCTTGCGTATGTCAAGCTGATCCAGGACAAGGAGCGGGAGATTGGCTGTGATGTGCTTACGCACCAGAAATGGTGAGTGCGGCTCGTGAAAAAGATACGGTGGCTGATGCGTGTTATGCACTAGGAGCGGCGCAAACTACATCGATAGGATACTGCAGACCGTGTCGGCTGGATCGTCAAGTTCTTCGTCGATTGGGAAGGACTCGACGGAGAATTCGTTCTAGAGTAGAACCCTGGTTTGTATTGTGTACATTTTAATTTTACCCTTTCAACATATCTTGTACACAGAGTTGTAACTAACACAGCTGGACTGGAAAGACAAAAACTCGAGTATAGTATCAACAAACGTTCAAACATATGGATAAGTCACACACCTAAGAATCAATAGCTTCCGCGAAAGGATCCACAGACTCGTCCATTTGTAGAGGACCCCCAAGCAGCGCGTCGTCGCCGTCCATTTGGGTCAGATCGTGGCCCGCTTCTAAGCCGAGCCCGTCTGGCGCAAGGGCCGATATGTCCATCATTCCCTCCTCGTCCGTGAGCCCGACCCCGACGCCCTGGTCCATATTCGCTTCCATCGCCTTCAGCGACTCGTCCAACGCGTCGTTCGTCTCCGAGTCGTCGATCATGTCCGAGGAGGGCTGCAAGCCCATGGACAGCTGCGGCTTGGGCGAGGGCGGCTTTGACGGGAGCTCTTCCTCCGCTTCGGCCGCGACGGCCTCGGTCGCTTCAGGTAGCGGAGCCGCCGCGGTGGCAGGCTCATCCTGGTCCTCCTCGTCCCCTTCCACCACCTCGACGTCGTCCAGCAGCGGGACCAGTGGCTCGTCCGCCTCGCCTTCGTCGTCGCTGAAATGCTACGCGTTTTGAATATGGCACTGCGAAACGTGAACGATAGTTGTATTTGCTGACCTGCGTTTTTGAGGTCTTGGTCCATTTGAGGACGCGGAGGGTTGAGCCTGGCGGCGCGCTTTCTGGGACAACCCACATCTTCTCCCAGGACGGAACGGGCTGCATTAGTTGCCGCCGAGCGGCTTCGGTCGTTGCTGAGCTGACACCGACTCTGCGTTTCATTGGTCCTCTGAAGGGATTTCTCAAGTGAGTCGCGAGCTGTCAAACTTAGTGGCAGTGCCCGCTCTTTCAACTGAATACCGCACCCAACTTGCACACAAGCATCTGCCTCCGAATATTCAAACAGATTCAAACCCCTCGTTTTTGGTGTCCAGGACCCTGCAAATGACGAATCACGGCCATTTATTGCGTAGCCCCGTTGAATTCGCCGCCGCACTCGTTTTTTTTGTGGGTTTTCCTTTCAATTAACGGCGTATACCCTGCGGGTCATGAGCGCGGCCGGGCCGTGCCATACGTGCCACTGAACCGATACATCACGGCGCTACGTTCCTGGCGGAAGCGCCCAAGGATAGCTGTGCGTTGATAGACCGGCCTCTATATTCGTTTGACAATCCTTCTCGGTCGAATGTCTCGGGATTGCCGCGAGGATACGAAATTGACGGACACTCAACATGCAACTCTCTCGCCCCCGGAAGCGTATACTACAGACCCTGCTATCTGGCTTTATCATCGGTGTCGTCTGTGCCTTTGTGTTGCGCGATATCCACCCATTCCGTCGAGAGTGTGCATGTGTCGACAACGACCGTCCCGGACCGGATGCTTCCTTGCCCACCGTGACGGTGAATGCAGTTTGCACTCCGGCCGACAGTCTATCCCAGAAAGACTCCGCTGAAGAGTCTAAAACGGACCTAGATCCACGCCCAATAATTGCCGTCGATCCATTCGATCCTCTGGAGTGGCTAAATGGGCCGCCTGCGCTGTCATATAAAGGTAAGTGCTATCCACGTTCCTGTGCTATTCTCATCTTTTCCTCAGACAATCTACAAAAACACACCAAATACATTACCTCTTGGGGGTCTTCCGCAGGATGGAGTACGTCGCTGTTGCAACCCTCTGCCATTCTCCTAACTGTGAACACAGCGAACGATGTGATCAGCTTTGTATGATGTGCATCTCGACTGCGTTTCCCGCCATTGAACCGGTTCCAGATAAATCTCATTTACCTCGGGCTAATAACCGATCGAGTGACCATCTTACCGGTATTCATGTCAACACATCTGCCCGGGCACGCACCCGCCCTCATGTTTGGGGACGTCTTCAATATCTCGCGCCTTAGGACTGCGCTGGAGAAGCCCGTTTTAGAGTGGCGGGAAGTGAAACAGTCGGACAGCCCTATCCTAGACGACATTGGTTGCTGGAATGTCTGGGAATCCTCGCAGTATAACGATCTTGGTCCACGACACAGCAACGTTCCTTGGAAGTTAAATCTTGGTATGTGCTTGGGACTAATCTGCATCGTGTCTGACGCCCTATAGACGTATCTTACACAAAAACCCCGTATTGGATAAAGGTCTTCCCCCATTTTTCCTTTCGAGCTGTGGTCTAATAAAAACAAGATGATACCAAACTTCGAGCACGATCAGCACTGTACATTCTGGTCATTGGCGGCCCTCGCCTTCCCGGCAGGGCGCAAAGCAAACTTGGTACCAGCTCTCCCTTCGTTCCAGCACCGTCTCTCGCTCCCGCCCGACGATCATCTACTCTGTTATGACTTTCTTTGTGAGTTCCTTTCTGTGATTTCCCGGCAAGTCGTGACCGAAAGCCGTAGACTATGTTGCTGCCCAGGAGGTTCGTCGAATCCGCATTCATTTGATCTCGCATCTCTGTGTGCTTATTCCGGAATGACAGCCGTTCGAGATCGCCTTGGATTATAGGTCATTCTGCTGAGTTCCTGTGTCCATCCGTTTACTCAAAAGATCTGTAGCCCAGCTTGGCGCTACGTCGGTCAGTACATGCGATGGACCGATCCCCTGGTGAAATTGGCGGATGAATACGTTCGACGGACACTGGGAGTCGACGCCACGGAACCCATCCCGCCGGTACGTTTATCCGCTGTGCGCCTCCCCGTGCATCTAGATCTGACCTCGGCCAAAAACAGTTCATCTCAATCCACGCTCGAAGGTACATACTCGCTTTCCAGCCCTTTTATTCATGTATGTCAACTTGAACCGTGTTAGGGACGACTTCCAGGGCTGGTGCGGCGACTTCACCCTTGACGAGTGCTTCGCACCGCTCGAAGTGATCAATCGGCGGGTGCAGGAGGTTAAGGCCGAGCTCTTCCAGCGCAAGGCGATCATGGTGCATCATATCATCATTACGAGCGACGAGAAGGACAAGAAGTGGTGGGCGCAGGTTGCAAGGTACGGGTGGGTTTCGCCCGACCACAGACAGACGGAGGAGAGATATGGAATTTGGTCCGTCTGATCGAATTATTCTCGATGTTGATATGTTGAATTCATCCTCCACATAGGTATCCCGTCCTTATCGATGCTGTGATCCAATCCCAGGGCATCGGGTTCGTTGGTACTGATCGGAGCACCATGAGCATCCTCGCCGCGCGAAGGGTCGAATCTTGGCGAGACGGTGCCGTGCGGTTTGTTTTATGGGGACGGCCGGGAGCAGACGACCATTAGAGGGGCCGTTTATTACAGAAAATACATCTATTTAGTCCGAACAGTCGGCAAACACACTATACTACACACAATGTATACATGAAAACAGTCAGTGGTCGAAAGATCGTACAAGTCATTAGTAGGTAGCGAACCAAAACCAAAAAACAAATACAGGGAAAGATTCGTCTCATCTTCTTACATTATATTACAACCTTCATTGGTGGTGACCTCCGCGAGGGCGGGCGGGGAATTGGCCCCAGATCTGCGGCCTCCCGGCGACCACCAGCGCGTCCCGCGCCCCGCCGCGTCGTCCAGATCGCTGCTCGTGCTCGACTCATTCGCCGCGCGACGCGTCCGCGCCTTGCGCCGCTTCTCCCGCCCCGCCTGCACCGCGTCCACCGTCTGCCATCCGTAAAACGTCTTCACCACCACCCGCGCCGGGTCGCACTCGTCCTGCCCGAGCTTGAAGTCCTCGACGCTCCCGTCACGCGCGTCGAGGTAGCGCAGCCCGCGCGCCCCGTACGCGCGCCACCCAAGCCGCGGGCGCGTGTGTGCGGTGAGATCCTTCATCAGGGCCTCGCCGAACCCGCGGCAATCGACGGCGACGAGCTTGGCATTTGCGAGGGCGCGCCGCCGCGCCGCGCGGACGAACGCCTTCAGGACGGCGGGCCCCATGCGTGTGTTGTCTGCCTCGAGCACGGTCAGGCGGGAGCAGCCGCGGATGAGGGCGAGGAGCGCGTCGTCCGTGACCTCCAAGGCGCCAGAGATGATGAGCTGCTCCAGGGGCGACTCAGGCGCGGGCGGGTCCTCGGCATCTTGCTCTTCCGGCAGCGCGGGCGTTAGGGTCGCGATCACTGCATCGCTGATGGCAGACGCGTCTTCGAGGTCCAGTCTCTTTAGGTGTGGCGTCGTATTGAGCAGCCGGATAAGCCCCTCGTCCTCGAGGCTACTGCCGATGCCTGCCAACTCGAGATACTGCAACTCCGGAACTGAATGCGCCAAGTTGGAGCACGCCGCGTCGGTGAGCAAGACACACGACGACAGGGAGAGGTGGCGCAGCCTGGTGACTCGGCGCCGATACTTGTTTGATTCGTCGATATTCCGGCCTGCCTCGCGGGCATTAAGGCACACGATCTTAAACCCATTGTCCACGTCCTCTTCCTCGTCGTGGCACGCCACAAACGCCTCTACCGCTGTATTGTGCAGCTGTCGCACATAGCTGAGGTCCAGTACCTCAAGGTACGGGGCGGCGTGCCCAAGCGCGGCCATTGTGTTGTCGTCGATGTGCTTCAGGCCGGAGAGGCGCAGCTCCTTCAGCAAAAGGTATTCCCCTCGCGACTCCGCGGTCATCGCGAGGCTGCGGATCCCCCCTGCGTCGATGTTCGGGCAGCGCCCAAGGTCTAGCACCGCCAGCCGTGTGCAATACACCCCAATTATGTCGCAAGTCGTGTTAGTGACCGCCGTTAATCCTTTCAGGCACAATCGCTCCAGCGCTCGAGATTGGATGAGCAGATGGTGCAGCGACCGGGTCGTTATCGCGGAGCAGCCACGCAGGTTTACACCGGTGAGATGCGTGAAGGGAAGCGACCCCGAGCGCACCGTGAGGGCGGAAAGGCTATCTGTAACATCGATGAGGGTCCCGGAGTGAAGGTTGACATGGCCCGCGACATTGATGTCCTTGATAAAACTGCCCGCGGCGCGTGCGATGCGCAACAACAGGGACTTGGGGAGTAGCGGGAATGCGTGTAGGTCGAGCTCCGCCCAGATCTGGCCATCGAAGACCAGTTCCTGCCAGGATCTCGAAACCTGCGCGGGGCGTAAGTCAATGAACTGCAAGCGAAACAAATTACTCCACTCACCCGACTGAACCGCACAAGTTCGCGGAGGGCTTTGTCCCGTCCTACCCACTTGTTCCGCGAGGACGAGGCCTTCGCAACCGACCATGTCCCGTCCACGACCGCGCACGCATGATCCGCCTCATGCACAGCAATCAGTGACAGCATGATGTGAACGCGGAGTTCTCTCGGGAGCACATCGTCGAAATAGTTCCGGACAACGAGCAGAATCGGCGCGAACACGTCTTCGGTCGAGGCAGGGATGAGATCAAGGGCAGATACGGGGAACGGAAATGAATTTGAGCGGCCCTTGAGGGGCGGTAGGGACCCGTACTCGAGTGCGAGCGCGGAGTCGTTGCGCCAGGGCGCGAAACAGCTGCCCGCGCCTGGATCGAAGTCACGACCATCGGTCGGGGACGACGGGGGAGTGGGGCAGGCGTCGCCGTCGTATTTCTTGAAGAGCAGTTTGCGCGCGAGGGTGCTCGAGTTCATCTTCATCCGGAACTTGGACTTGCCATTGTGGGACCCGGTGAGGCTGGGAAGCGAACGGCGGTGGCCAAGCGGGCGGGGGATGGCTGGAGGGGTGGTAATCGCGGGTTCAGGCGGGATTGGCACTGAAATTAAGTCAAGGGGTGCAAGTGAGCTAAACGACGAAGGCCCGGCAGTCGTAACCGATCGAAACGACGATGGCCCAGCGGTGTCAGCAGTGTCATCAGGGGCCGTGGAAGGCCAGATAGCTTGACCGTAGCCGAATGCAGTCGGTGAAAAGGTTAGAGGAGGAAGAGTAGGGGGTTGCTCTGTCCCCTTGCCTTTTCCTTTGTCCATGGGCTCGTACGAGTCACCATGTCCTACCGAGGTGGAGGCCTGCTCGGTAGAATCAATCGGACTGGCGGATGTGACAGAGAAATGAGAGGGAAAAGAGGAAAAAGCGTGGCTGGACGCGGCCCCGCTCATGTCAAACATATCGTGTGGATCCGAGGGCATCGAAGCACGGCTGCGAATGGAGACGGCATCCTTTCCCTTCCAGCGCGAGCCCTCTCCCTCTGGGCTATCGTATCCGATGGACGACGATGGAGACAAAACAGAAGAGAAAGAGTAAATGTCGCGGGCGCTGTGGCTAGAACTGGCTCCGTCGATATCGAAGACATCGTGGGAATCGGCTGCGGGAGCAGAAGGAATAGGCATGGGCAGGCTGACGACACCTTTGCCCTTCCATGTGCTGGCCTGGGTCTCTGGATCGTCCGTGGGAGACGCGACAAGCGCCAAAGGCGGTGGGTCCGTTTCTGCCATCTGCTGCATGGCAGACAACAATCCCAGTGAGCTGGAACCCTCAGAGTACGGGTCAAAGTCGCAATGCCCGTCGTTATCGAGGTCAAACATGCTATAAAGAGATGAAGTCGCGTGCGTGGAGTCAATGTGTTGTGGGCGTGTAGATGAGCCCCCGGAGCACGGGAAGACGAGAGAGGAAACTAAGGTCGAAGTGGGGAGCAGATGGGAGTACAGAAGAGAGAGTCAGGGCAGAAACGGCCATGAAACACACCGGATTACAAGATAAGAGAGAGACGTCAGTTCTCCGGCCTCGCTCAATATGGTAAGTAAGCAACAAGCCGGCAACACACTGGCAGTGCTCCGGTCCGAGCCACCCGGACTGCAGGAGGCGGGAAAAATTCGGTGTTCCGTCTCCCTTTCCTGCATTCAGGTTCGCTGACGCATATATTGCGAGTCCTCCGGCTGCTCTCGTACACCCGAGCATATCGATTTGACGTTTGCGATTAAATTAACCATGACAACAAACGCGGAAGTAAAAGAAATTATCACGACTGTAAGCAGCTGCGTAAGATATTTGTTTAAGTCAAACATGCCAACAGCGCTCGTTTCGGGCCAATAACATTGGTCTTCGGTCCTCGAGATGTAGGGCCGGTTGGAAGAGTGTGTAAACACAACATCATTTATCCTTGTTCACCTGGCGATCACGGTGGGGTCACTGGGGTGAGCGCTCGAAGGCAAGGGGCAAGGGCGAACAGACGGATGAGGCATATCGATGGAGACGGGTAACAAGAACAGGGAACCGCAAGGCGCCTTTTCTTGATCCCGTGGCGCCAAGTAGCAGCCGAGGACCAGGGTTGGGCGTCACTCAAGTAGACTGCAGGCCATCGAGAACCGTCATTTCGCCTTAGGCACGAGAGTCGATCGATCCAGAAGCATTGGTGAAAGGCGGTGTTCTGAGCCTCCGTGGGCAAAGACGGGCCCAGGAAACACTCGAGTTTCTTCTTCTTTCCGAGTCCTGGAGCAAGATTTTTCTGTCGGTTCAAAGCTTAATCGGAAGACACAAAAGTTGGCAACCCATTTACTGGAAACAAAGGCTAGTCAGTACATCGATCATTACTTTGAGGACAGGAAGTATCAGAGATCTTGGTGGAAAATGTAGTCTCATTGGGCCGGAGCCCTCTGAAGTAGCAAATATATTTCGTGTAACATCATATGGACACGAGGCCAGAGATTGGGGGGATCCACTCACTTTTTTTTCAAGTTAGTAGCATGGCAACCACGCAACCCGCCCGCTCCTGCCCGATTTCAAAAGTTACTTGAGAAAGATTTGCAGTTGTCGCGGAAAGTTGGAATAAGAGCATTTGGGTTAGAAGGGAAACCAACACTATTAGGAGAGCCTGCTGCCTGCATCCAAGAGTATCAATGAGGCCTGAGGTTTGACTGAGGCCAAGACTGGGGAATCGCTGAACTTCAACTTGAAAAAGAAGAGGGAGAGATCGCATCCACGTGATAAGGATGTAGCATAAAGAGGGACAAACAGCGCGTCGCGTGGTTTCTTTCTTTCAAAGTTTCATGAGCTCGAAGGTGCTCCAGGCGTTTACCCGCGCCACAAATTTGGATGACCCTCTCGGATTTAATGGAATTCCTATGCACGACGCCACAAAGTGTATATAATGATGATTGATGTCATGAACGATTGAATTGTCATTCAAGCCTCAAGTTATTTGCTAGTCACAGGTTGGTGTTCTCCAGACATCTCATCAGCCGGCCCGTGTTCCATCTCCCATTTTTTGTCCAACTGCGTGTGTAGAGGGAGTCCTCGCATGAGAAGACTGGCCAAGAGTCCGATTGCGGCGTAAGCGATCTCGACGCCTTCTGGGAACAGCTGGCTGAAATCGGGCGGGAGTCGACTCTTGAGCTGGTTTTGCAACACAGTGCTTCCAATAGTGACGCCCCACGTCTAAGTCGCCTTTTCAGCAAGGTGGTCGATGAAAAGGTTCAATACGTACCTGAGCAAGAGCGCGCAGGTAATTATAAAATGCCAGCGCTTGGGCAGTCGAGGTAATCGGCAAAGGGGCCAAGATAGGGAAGTAAAGATTCATGTAAAGGAGGCCTATTCCCAGACCGTTGACAATTTGGATACCAATGGATTTTGCGCGGCTGGAATCTGCAGTGATCATACTCAACAAACCTGAACCGAGTACAAGCACCGCCCAACCGGACCAAAGCTGCGGGCGGTATTTCTTGAACACGTTCACACTTATACCTGTTAGCATTGTGATTGGTGCAATACTGAACACAATTCCAAACAGATCGACGCCGGACGCCGTTGGGGAGGCATCTTTACACGCTTGGTAGTAGACGGGAAGATAGTCTAAATTAATTCACAGTCAGAAATGAGCGAGATCCTTGGGGCGAGGAAGTGTATCTTCTTGCATACAAAGTAGGCTGAGATGCAGCATTGATAGGATGAACGTTTGTAAAAATCTGCAACGATAAGGTCGAGACGTATCCCGGTGGTAATTCATCACATACCCGCTGAGACTAGTTCTATTCGCGATAATATGGAAAGGAACCTAATTTTTCGTCAAATAGGAATGAATCGGGCGTGCCCTGTGCTCACCAGCAGAAATTTTGACATTGTTGCTTCGTACAATAGAAAGGTACCGATGCCAACCACTCCCAGAATTAGCCGGACTAGAACATGCGCGGAGGTCCAGGAGAATTCAATGCCGCCCCAAGTGAGCCCAATGCTACATGCGGCGGTACTGCCGATGATTATTGTGTTCCCCCTGCAACGAAAATAAAGAATTGAATGGCCAGCCGACAATAATAACATACTGTAAGCCGGTCCAAGGCGCATCTAGACCACTACACCAAAAGGTAGATAATTGATTAGATAGTACTAATCAATTGCGCACCTATATAAGGACATTGGGAGTGTGTCATAAGCTGGCAGGCTTACACATACCCCCAATCAATTTTCATGAATTTTTCCTTCATAGCACCCGGCGGAATTGGCAAGCGAAGCGTGAAGAGTGTCATAAAAAAGGAAAATGCGGCGATTGGTATGTTCATGTCTGAGGACACTCAATAAGAAAAGCAGGACATCACACTTAAGCTTACAAAAGATCCAGCGCCATTTGCCCTGTTGAGCCAATGCTCCTCCGACAACGGGTCCAATGCCTCCTGAAAAACACCAGGCCCTGTAGTCCCGGTTAGTATGGATATAAGAGGGTTCTAGATGGCATACAGCCCAAGAATTCCATTAAAAGCTCCCCGTTAAGACAGCGAAACTAGGTCCGACACAATGATAGTGCATAATGCGAGGATGCCACCCCCGCCCATTCCCTGCAAAACTGACGTGTAGGTCAGCACAAATGATGAGAAAATATGTCGAGAATACGAACTACGTGCCGAGAATAGTGTTCCCTCGTTCGGGGCTGCCCCTCCAATAGCAGACCCGGCAGCGAAGAGAGCTAGGGACCCCAAAATCACAGGTTTTCTGCTGAAAACCTATAGTCGTTCAGCTCTCTCCCACAAAAAAAAAGCAGATACGAGTTTGTAAGCGAACCTGGGCAAGTCCGCCGCATAATGGTAGGATGGCTGCATTGGCTAGAGCATAAGTGGAGCCTATCCAAACAAACTGCGCAATATGTAGATCCTTTGCAATCGTCGGCAAGGCAGTGGAAACAACGGTCTGGGCAATATCAGTTACACTGAAGTGTAAACCGTGGGAGACTAACAGCTTCCAGGGCAGACCAAGAAGAAAGAAACAAACAGAGAGAAGAAAACCAACCAAAAGCGGATGCCTCGCTCTGGTTTTTGGCTCTTGTCTTCGCTAGACGTTGCTGGCAGAGGTTGGGGAATAGCAGTTGGAGAGTGTTCCGAATCATGCCTCGTCGCAGGAACTCAAGGGTGAAACGTGTGAACCTGGATGATCTGTGCGAATACCGTGAGTACAAGCTCTCACGTAGTTCGTCGTAAGAACCAGTTTATGAATTAACATGTACCTGTGCGAATACCGTGAGTACAAGCTGTAGGTAAATGAGTAAACTGTAAAGGTATGCGATAACTATTAATTCACCTCTCACGTAGTTCGTCGTAAGAACCAGTGAGAGGAAAATAAAAGATGGGAACAAAAGTTGATGACCAGCGGAGTCACGGACACGTGCAACGCGCGTAGCGAAACACGTAGCACGATGCTCATATGTTAACACTCCTCCTCAGCGTGCTAAACGTGTACCAGTCAACCAATGATGCCCAGCATCATTCTGAACTTTTTAAAGAGGGGCTCCGGGAGTGCCTTGGTGAAGATGTCCGACACATTCTCGGAAGTGTGGACATCAGAATCAGAATCAGATAATATCAGCTCCCCGCGTTCAACGCGGTCACGTGAGAAATGATACTGCACATCAATATGCTTGGCGCGAGAATGGAATGAGGGATCGGCGGTGAGTATTAATGCACCTTGATTGTCACAGTGTATAACTGTCGCCCCGTTTTGTTTGTAGCCGACTGCTCGCAGCAGCATGCGAAGCCAGACAGCTTCCTTGGCCGCGTGGCAGCAGGCCATATACTCAGCCTCCGTACTCGATGTCGCAACTGTTGATTGACGTTTCGAGCTCCAGGAGATTGCGTCCCCGCCAAGGGACATGCAATAGCCGGATGTCGACTTGCGCTTGTCTAGATCACCAGGGGGGGCATAATTAGAGTCTGAGTAACCGACAAGACAGATAGGACTGCTGCCACCGAGGACGAGAGTATGCGACTTCGTCCCGATGAGGTAACGAAGGATTCTCTTTGCAGCTAGCCAATGAAGTTCTCCGGGGTTTTGACAAAATTGGCTGACTATTCCAACGGAGTGTGCGATATCAGCCTGCGTGGCAACATTTGCATACATCAGAGATCCGACCAACTCCCTGTAAGGGATGTTGGCCATGCGAGCCTTGGCCGCAGATGAAGAGGGGGACATGGAGTGGGAAAGGGGTTTGCTGTGCACCATAGGAGTACGAACGGGGTGGGCATTATTGAGTCTGAATCTGGAGGCCATTTTTTTTGATGTAGGTTTGCTGGTCGAGAGAGATCGTACGGGCAGTGCGATGCCGAGTAACGCGGATGCCAAGAATCCATTTCACGGGGCCGAGATCGGTGATTTCAAATTCACTTTTCAGCTGCTCCTTGAATCGACACATTTCTGTCTTCGTGCTGGCCGCTATACACAAGTCATCGACGTGAACCACTACGAGGGAGGATTCGCCAGCGAGGCGACGAGAATAGATGCTGTGTTCTACTGATATCCGCGTAAACCCCAGCTTGATCATCGCGGAATGAAGGTGGAGATTCCACGAGCGGCTTCCTTGCTTCAGGCCATACATCCCACGCTTCAGTTTCCAAACCCACTTCTCCTTGCCAGGGACCTCAAAGCCCTTTGGTTGCTCTTGCCAGATGTCCTCGGTGAGCAGACCGTTGTAGTGCAGTCCAAATATGATATTAATACGCAAATCTCTGTATCATATTATATGAATATCATATTATGCCTTCGGGGGGTTGTATCATATCTGTATCTATTATCTGTGTACCATATTATGCTGTATTACCCTGTAATATGATATATTATAATATATTTTAATACGGCTTTCCAACCACCATTTGATGAGTTTTCGCACAAAACTCCAGCCCAATTGGTGTCCTTTACCTCAATAAGCACCCTTTGATCCATCCGGATGTAGATAAAGTGAGAACTTTGAAAGTTGAACTGCTAGCCACCAATTTGTTGGCATCACTGGACTTGCCCCTATTCCGGATCAGCCCGAAAACGATGTAGTTGTGGTCCAATATAGTGAGTATTCAGTTTCAGAGAGGTCAGGTAACAGAAAGGTGTATGAGAGGTATGATTTTGATGTGCCTAGGGTAGTTTTTGTACTCTCCATGACACAAATATAATACGGTAATACGGGAACCAGCATATCATATTATATCTATATCATATCATATTATATTTCTCTTGTATTAATATTATCAGGTCGGTCCCAGGCCATATCATATCCGTAGTATCATGAATTTATTAATATTGTATTATCTCGTATCATATTATTGGACAGCACTAGACCGTTGTGGAAGGCAGTTTTGATGTCAACACGATCTATTTCATGGTCGAGCGTAGCTTCTGCATGCAATACCATCCGGAACGACTCAAACCGAGAGGTAGGTGCGTACGTCTTGCGGTAGTCCAAACCTGTGATCTGAGCATACCCCATAGAGACGAGTCGGGCCTTGAACTTCAAGATTTCGCCAGAACTTCCACGCTTTATCTTGAAGACAGGATGAGAGCGAATGATTTTTCGGCCTTGTGGGACTGATTCGCGGGACACCAGCTCATATACACTGTGCTCCTTGATGGAGTCGAGCTCTGCTTGGTACGCTTTACGCCATTCTTCGGAGAAAGGTGAGTTTTGTGCTTGTTTCCAAGTCTTTGGCTCGTCATCTGAGGGTACCGTTGCAGCTAATGCCCAGTATTCGTACTCATTGTCATCAGCAAGGGCTGTAAGCTCCTCATCGACTTCCTCGACCGCAGCTTGCTGGCGTTGGACTTTGGCCTGTGAACGTTGTTCTTTGGTGCAGGCCTCTGCTGCTTGAGCATCCACTACGGCAGCGTCCTTGTGCACGTCTGGGAATGCCCCGTCATCACCTCGCACCTTCCAGGTGTGGGCAGGACGTCCTGGTGTGGGCGCATCGGCTCGCGGCTCTGGATCACCCCCATCAAGCTCCTCCTCGACATTGTCGTCTGCATCAGGCTGCACTTCCTCGCGCCCGGTCTCTGGGACTTCAAAGTCAGGATTCGGCTCGCGTGGATCTGTGTCTGGAGTTGTTCTGGCCTGTGTCAATGTTGACAATGGCCGTGACTGCTCGTCCTGCGACTCTACTGTAAATACTTGTATTGTAGCAACCATGCAATCCCCCGTGACATTGCCGGGGGGTTTGGGCAAGGCAACCAGCCAAATTTTCACTGTGACAGTCGAAATTTCGGCAACCCAAAAGTGCAAAAGGGGCCTCATTTTGGTTGTAAATGTGATTCTGAGGTCGTATTCAGTCCAGAATGAATTAAGGAAGAGGTTTGGAGGATTTTCATGATTTCTTACTGAGATTTTGGGGTAAAAAACATACTATTTTTTCCATGTCACAGTATGAGGCCAGGCAACGGACCTCGTCGTGACCGTGACCTGGCGAGGTTTGGGCAACGCAACCGACCCCATCGTGACCGTGACGGTTGCTACAATACAAGTATTTACAGTATGAATTCCACATTCCTCGTGATGTGGACACGTTTTGTTTTGTGGTCGTAGCAGTGATAAGTGTCCGTTGACGAAGGTGAGTACCCCACCATTACACACTGGACAGAACGATTGAAGATCTTAGGATTCTTCTTTCTTCTTTGGGAGCTTGAGGACGAATGCTTGACAACCGATTTCACGCATATGCGAGAGATCCGGTTTCTGCTTCGTCCATTTCTCAATGGGGGTTACGTCCGGATTGCAGAACGCACTGGTGAGCGTATGGTTTTTCACGTATGTCCCGGTGAGCATTAATTCTCCCCACAGATTCAGTGGGAGTTTGGCTGACGACATGCAGGCAACGGTCCGGCTCATGAGTGTATGATGTGTGCGCTCAATGAGACCAATCTGCGCGGATGAATAAGGTGCTGATGTCTCCTTCTTGGTACCGTGCTGTCGTAGATAGCTGATGAATCCAGCCAAATTAAATTCTCCGCCGCTATCGACATGAAGGATGCCGACTTTCTGGCTGGACTCTGCTTCCACAATTGCCTCCCACTCCTTGTATTTGCGCCCTGCTTTGGCCCTGCTTCTGTCTTAGACTTAAGAAGGATAGTCCATTGCATGTGTGTGCAGTCATCGATTAGTTGCAGCGTGTACAAATATCCGCCCTGGGCGGCTATGGCTTGTGGACCGGCAAGGTCTGCGAACACTTTCTCCAGCTTCCTTGTCAATCTCGGACCTTTACGCTTCTTGTGAGCGGACTTTTTCTTCTGTTTGCCGAGGATGCAATCAGCACATCTGGGAGGAAGGTGCGACAAGTCAGCGTCCATACCAGATACGGCAGTTCCTCGGGCCATAGCAAGGACAGTGTCCATGCTGGCATGCCCAAGGCGACGGTGCAAGGTTTCAAGGGTAGCACGGGCCTTGATAGCAACATTAGCGACTGCCTCATGCGTGAGACGTGAGATTCCGTCGCGGGCAGAAATGGCTGTGCGATCCGATGTCAGAGTGAAGATGGGGGCCTCGCAATCGAGTGTGTACAGTCCGGCACCTGAGCGGGTGCCAGTTGCAATGACCTTCCCAGATAGACGTTTGACGGTACATCCTGTGCTGCTGAAGTTCGCATGATGGCCGTCATCACAGATTCGTCCAATGGATATAAGCATGATTGCAGCTCGAGGGCAGTAGAGGAGATTTGTCAGAGTGAAGTGGCGCCCCTTGCCCACTCGCACTCTGACTTCTCCAATCCCGACTGCCTTGATGGCTGATCCACCTACCCCCGAAACGTTGCGCGTGCAGGGAGTAATTTTAATGAAGTGATTGAGTGTAGGGCAGATTGAGCTTGTAGCCCCAGTATCCAAGTAGAGGACCGATTTTTCGTGCGCAGCGTGAGCGACATCAACCGTATTAGTGGACCAATCTACTGATGCAGTCTCACGGGAGGAGCGGGTAGCTGGGAATGAGTGGACGAAGAATGATCTATCGCTGGGCGCATCTGATTCATCGCTGCTATCTTCCACAGTAGCGTTCACCTTTCCCTTCTTGGCAGCTGCTCCTCCTTGCCCCGTGCGCGGTTTGCGGCCCTCAGGCTTTTTAATACGCCCGCCGGGGCTGTAGCAATGATCCCAATCATGGTACCGCTTGGCAGGCCCCTTGCATTGCGGGTTCGCGCATGGTCCTTTCCCGTTCGGGTAATCAGGCCTGTCCGCACCTGCTTGCACCTCGTATCTCTTGCTGAATGCTGTGAATGACGCCTCATTTGTGGCTGTCTCAGTATTCTCCGCATTGATACGAATCTGTTCGTGGTTGATGCGTGCGATGACGGCTGCTGCGGTCAATGTGCCGGCACTCAGAAGCGTGTCAAGCGACGAACGCGCTTCCTTGAATTCAGTGGATCCTGACATGGCATTGAGGAGGAGGAGGGATCTCCATTCGTCCTCTGTGGGAGGTTTGATGCCGAAAAATGTGTCGGCGAGGGCTTGGACCTTGTCCATTGTCTGTTTCAATGGGGTCTCGCGTGCGTAACGAAGGGTGAGGGCCTCTTGAAATATTGTGAGCTGCGAGAGCGCCCCCGAAGGCAAGTGGGCAGTTTTGAGCTTTGCCCATGCTACAGACGCGATGGTGTCTTCCCTGATCAGTCGCTGATCTGTCTCCCCGATGCGAAGTCGGATACAGGACAGGACAATGAGATTCTCGTCGAGCCAATCATCCCAACGGGGATTGTCGATCAATGCGGGGGGAGTGGAAGTGCTCGTGGGATCCGGAATCTTCTCGGTTGGGATGAAAATACCACGGCCGGTGATGTAACCCCATAACGAGGAAAGAACAAGGGCTGATTTGCAGTTGTCTGCCCAGGTCTGGTATGAGTCCGGTGTTGTTTCCGACTCGTATTTTAGTGTGTCGAAAGACTGAAATTTTGCTGCGGCCATTGCGATATCGGAGGATTGAATCTATCTCGAAATCGGTGATGCCGTGGGTTCCAGGTTGACTGGTAGTATGCGTATGGTATATTAGCGCTGTCGTAGGCCCATAACCTGTGAACCTGGATGATCTGTGCGAATACCGTGAGTACAAGCTGTAGGTAAATGAGTAAACTGTAAAGGTATGCGATAACTATTAATTCACCTCTCACGTAGTTCATCGTAAGAACCAGTGAGAGGAAAATAAAAGATGGGAACAAAAGTTGATGACCAGCGGAGTCACAGACACGTGCAACGCGCGTAGCGAAACGCGTAGCATGATGCTCGTATGTTAACAAAACGATGGGAGGGCAATGAGAGGTCTGCATAAGTGGACCCACTTGGCAGCAAAGCATCACCGGCCTGATTCGGCACGAACCAACCCAAATCGATGAGCTGCTCATCTCAGGAAGTTCGGGATCTTCGAGGTTCTCCCAGCCGCTGTTGAAATGCGGCGCCGTAACAAAATCATGATGAACATTCAACATACTACCCCATTTAGGTTGCCCGGATTCAATTTTGAATTGTTCAATTCGCGGACCCACGAACGAGCGGGGAGACATGTGGCCCAGGGTAGATGGGACCCTTCGCATAAAGCAATGTTTGCCGCAGCTCCACTTGCACCATGTCGTACCAAATTCAGACTCATACTATCCTCTTCCAGCCCAGGACGGGGCTGTATTCTTTGGCGAACCAGTACATCCCTCAGGACCGTGCCCCGGACGGTCTCACACTCGTCTTCGCTCATTACTAGCAATCGTGCATCAGGTTTTTGGCACTTTGCTTGTGCGTGCTTCTGCAGGCTTGTAGGGGTCTAAACAGGACGCCAGACCACCAGACCGCAGGCTATGTCTGAAATTGCACCAGACCTCAAAAATTATTTTTTTCTGACCCATCCCATTGTGTTCTAGGGATCATTTCTGCGAACTTTTTTTTTTCAAAAGCAGACAAAAAGGTCACAAGACCACAAGACTTTTGCCATTTTGCTGATGTGTGTCTGAGGTTCATCGCCTGGAATCTACCCTGACATCTTCTACGTAGACAAAGAACAATGGGAGGTCGTCATTGCCAGGATTTTTGAGCTCTTTCCTGGTCGTGTCAACAAAATGTGGGCCATTGATTGGCAAAACCATGGAGACTCGGCCGTCATGAATGACCATACTCTGCAAACGAAAGCTGCGAGTACGTACCTGATCACTCATGTGTCTTGCCTTGTCAAATCAAGGCTTGTGAGTAGCTCTTGAAGATTACACTGACGTTTTGCGCTCCTTCGTTGAGTCCCATTATGTGACTGGCAAACGGATTGTTGCTGTTGGACACTCGACCGCGACATGCGCTTGGCGAGTGAATTTTAGATTTCATTGAAACGGGTTGAATCATATCGTGATAGGACACTGGCTATCTTCCAGATATCTCTGCCCATTTCACCCATTGTCGCAGTTATCCTGTTCGAGCCGGTTCACATACTGCAACCTGTGACCGCGGGCGATGAGCGGATACTCAAAGGCCAACTAAATATTTGGGGTGTCAAATTGAGACAGACTACCTTTGCTTCGAGAGAAGATGCTTCTGTTTGGGCCCGCAAGCGTATGCCATGGAAGACCTGGGATGATTGTGTGTTCAAACACTACCTGGTAGGTCCTGCCCTTTTTTCCAGAACCCTGAAGAATGACGTGAATCACGAGGAACACGGATTCAGGCCCATTAAAGAGCACCGACCAAGAAATCTGGCAATGCGAGCCCAATGTCCCAATCATGGCCGGTCACTTGTACACAAAGCTTTGCGCCACTTTTCCAGTTCACAGGATATTCGGACAGCATCCTGATATGTACTCCAATGCGACGAGGGATCGTTTCTTTGACGGAAAGGAAGGGCGTACGATGGCAAGCGCTCAGATCATCCCCAGAGCAGGTCATCTGCTTGTGCAGGAGAAACCTGATACGGCAGCGGAAATGGTGGTGTTAATTTTGGGACAAGTCCAGGTAGACCAGCTAGTCGAAAAGGCTCGTTTGTAGCAGGTCTCGGATGACTGTTGGAGAATTGATAATTATTCTCGCTCGAATTGAAGGGATCGAGGAAATCCGGGGATGGTTTACCAAGGGCGCTTGAAGGTGTCCAAATTCTGACTGAGTGGGCCACACTTCTCGCGCATGTACTCCCTGAGTGATTTCCACAGGATGCTGCGGCAAGCTCTCATGGCTGGAGCCTGAGGAGCCACGATCGATATGTCATCTGCGGTGGCAGGTACTTCTTCCGCAAGATGGAACCTCCAACACGTACACCGGTACCCAACGCGATGTATGCAGTATGGGCCTCGGCTGTTTCTTAACGGGACCGCGCCGGAATATCTATTTAATCTCTCGTACTATGAGCTCGCACCTTAGCGCGGCTTATTACCTCTTGGTTGCTTGTTGAATGACGCCCATGTCCTGCTGACTAGTTTGGGAGGCTGAACATCATTGACAGCCTCAAATTTCTGGTCCTGTTGCCAACCCACTGGTCCCAAGCCGGTTCGTCTTTTCAACCAGCGGGAAGTTTGGTTGAAGTGTCTGTCTATGAGAAACAAGGTCGTCCTGACTCTTGCTTCTGTGGTCTGGCGCTATGTACAACAAAATGTGCTCGCTTGTTGAGGGCCACACCCACGGGATCTCGGGTCAGGTTTTTTTGTCCGCCAACCAGTTTTGAAGGCTCATAAGTAGTGATGCCGTGGATTGGCTTCAAGGCAACGAAGCCAGGTAGCCAGGTTCTGACTTCAGCAAGCCAGAGCTATTCTCAGACATCGTGTGAACCTCACTACTTCAATCCTACAGAGCAGCGGTTGGCCTGTACACGGTCTGAGTTGGTGACTTTATAATTTCCGAGTCACTCAACAATCAGAATAGATCGTTGCGCACTACGTGCCGGGAGAAGATCATTTACAAGTGCAAGATGGCTGTACAGGTATATTGCTGGATGTATCGGATGACCACCGAAGCGCCGCACTTGGATCCCATTGTCTCGGCTGTTGCCATTTGAGCATGTGCAGGATGCCGTCAGATACCGTCGAGTTCGAGCGGAGCGGCATTTCCTAGGAAAGATAAATTAAATTGTTTGGATCAATCTCATCAGTCTCGTCCGAGTCGCCCGTTTGAACCTTTTTTCACTCCGACTTGATGGTTTCTGACTCAAAAATCAGAGAATAGTCTCCACACCGGATTAGCTGATGCCGTAGCCTCGTGCAAGAATTGGTTTGGTTCGGAATAAAAGCGTGCTACGAGTGGATCATCATCATTCATGGGCCTCAAAATAACCTAAACAGTTCGTAGCCAGGGTTTTCTGGAATCCAGACATTTCTGAAACAATCTAACATCCGCAATCCAATAAATAGGAACATAGAAGCCGAAACGCGTCCAGCGGAAGTGGATCTAACCCGGAGGCAACTGACCTACGGAGGGATTGTTTTGCATCAGAACCCTGAATTCTGAATTTGGCCGCAGCCGCGGGGTTGAACAGCACTGCATACGGAGGTTCCCCGCTCCGTTCTGATTTTCCCGCAGCAACTTATGTAAATAACGGCAACACGCCTGACAGATGGTAGGTCAGGAGTGCTGTACTGCAGTAGAGCAAAACGAGGATGCCAAAACATTGTGAAGCCGGTCAGCCAACACGAAGGTCAAATTACTTCCTACTCAGAATGAGTTCAGAGGAAACTGGGGACCAGCTTTGTCAGTCCACAATGGAGCCAGACAAGAAAGTGGTTCTGCGAGACGCGCATCTTTTATTAGGGAGGTATTTGATGATGCAGCAGAATTGAACCCGATTTGGGCGCAATTTCTTCCCACGGTTCGATTTGGCCGGAGCACGTGGGACTTTAATTTGTGCCCATATTTTATTGAGGAAACAAAATCGGATTCCGGAAGGATATACATGCTACGAAGTAAATTCACTCGAGTATCCTCAGGGAGCCGCAAATGAGTCCTGATATGAAGATGAAGAGGGTAGAAAGCAAAAAGGAACATGCTATACCTTCGGGTTCGCCGAAAACTTCATTGTTCCCATACTTGCGGTGTTGGCAGCCTATCAAATCATGAGACCAGAACCATAAACCACACGAAGTAATAATTACACTCATCGTCTCAGCCATACCATTGCCAGATGAATGAGGCAGAGCCGTCAGGTTGAACGAATTCATGCCAGCTTGTGTGCGTAAGGATTCACAGGCATTGAGACTGAAAATGGAGGGGAAATTATTTTACAGAACAGGCAATAAATAGACCAAAGCACCCACAAGCCGAGCATAGAGTTTACATAACATTTACTGAGTGGGTAATAGAATATGGTGTTGTAGAATGTTGAGCTGAGTACCTCCCCGAGGACAAGGGTTATGGTCGTGCATATCCTAGACATTTCAGAGTTTGCGGCCCAATTTGACCAAGAGTAGAACTCACGCAGTAATCAACCCTGTATTTATTGAGTAGATCATAAGCTTCCGGAGCACATTGTCTGTCCTGTACAACACGGTCGATATAAGATTGCCCACTAGTGATTGTGAAACTTACTTCCGGAATCCTTGTTGACGTCCTCGAGACAGGTACATGACCATGGTTGACGCTATGAGGATATCAGCCCCCAGAGAGCAACCAAGCGAGGAGGAGGATATCCACTAACACAGCATGTGTAAGTGGCAGGAATACGGGGGTAGCAGGCCAACTTACAGTGATGGTAGGGATGTATAATAGCGATCCATTATGGTACATGAGGGACATGTACACTGTGTTCTTTTTAAACTTTTCTTGATGTGAATATATATATACTTACGGACGGCCAGGACAAAGGAGGCGAGACCAAAGACAATCTGACAGCAACATCAGCAGTGAAACCTCGCAGTAAAGAAGGTGATAATTACAATGATAGTGGATGCTAGCAATTTTCGGCCGCTCACTAAAACATGATCAAGGATCGGTCACGGTTGAGAATGAGCCCAGGTACATACATATCCACACACGGTAAGCATAGAAACATTGGACGAGAAAAGCAACACAGGCCATGGCAATAACAGAGAACTTGTGGTTGTTAGATGCAAAGCCGGTGCTTAACATTTTGCACACTTACCGTCAAACTCCAATCAATCTGGAGAATTGCCAATAGATTGGCAAAATTGGAGATAAGATAGAAATAGGATGACTTCATGTTCGAGATGACTGCGAAGCTATCCAGTGCTCTACATCGGAATATTAGTTCACCTATAAGGCAAAAGAATGGGACGGTAATATAAAAATCACGTTAGTACTCCGACCTAAGTGAAGGACAAGCTCAATGAAATGACTTGCAATAACATCGGGAACTTACCAGAGCGAAAAGGTACCAGTTATCTTCCCTGCCATATTTGTTATAGTACTGGTACGTCTGCAAAAGGGTTACACCATAAAATCTGGACGGCATTTAGCAGGATCCCGCATATATTTCAAACAACCGTCGTACACAGAGGATAGAAATAATCCAATTAAGGTAGCACCCATAGTGCTCGGCATGAGCGCAATGAGCTCTTGTGCAAGTGCTGCGGCTGCGGCCGTTGGATCTGAAGGAGATGTTGACGTCATGTTGCACGGGAAGGGTGCAAGGGAGAACTCAGAGGGAATACTTACTTCCCGTGGTAAATCGTGCCGTTCTGCCGACGCTTGATCCGCTGAGCGCTGATCTTCTAGAGCTGATGTTGAGCTAATGAGACTCTCACCATCGGCATCGCACACACAATGGTCCAGTGCGAACCACTGGGGTTCGGCACAAATGGCTTGGCAACCTGAGACTTAACTGTTGGTTTTAGAGCCTAGGGACAAAGCGGTGCTCAGTGACCCTCTGCAAACGCGCAGAGGTCTCAGTAGAATTCATCGAGTACTTATACAAAGAGGCTGTAATCAACATGGAAGGGGATAGGTACGAAACGGGACAGGCAGTATAGGGCAGACAAGTGAGCGCGAGATGAATGAGTCGAGGGGAGTAAAAGGCTGTATATAAAGCTGTAGAAGGTACCTGCTGTCGCGGTGAAACGCTGACTATCTGAACTAGCGTGAAATGTAGTAAAATGTAAATCAGCGCTTAGAGCACTAATAACACAAAACCAACACTGAACACAAATCCAAACAATAAACGGTGCGAGTACGGGGATCGGACCAAGTATTAGGTCTCTGGTTGTGCTAGATATAAGTAATAGCTATTTACGCGTAAATACTGATATGGTTCAATTAGCCAATCTAGTGACTCAGATGTGGTCTAGAAGGTGCCAAGAGGTGTTTTATCTCGTGGGGTGTGTGGATTAGTCCTTAGACGTTGTTATCCTTTAAGTATTCTCGGTCCCTTATGATTCTGTTCCTTGTTCTATCAAGTCCATTTGCCTAAATCCTTATGAAACCCTTATGAGTCTGTTCCGTGTTCTGTTTCCTTAAGATCCTAGCGCGAGATGTGATCCAACAACCAACAATATATTGACCGAAATAACTAAAAGAACTTTACAAGTTCCAAGAGGTACTCCGAATGAATACAAGGCTTCCCAAGCGACAATACCAGCAGAGCTGAATACGTCTAGCAAGAAGGGGTGAATTCACTGCCTTCCCTCTCTGAACCTGTCTGTATTTATACAAACGAGTGACACAACATGCAGGACTAATAAAATATAAATAGTACATGAATAATTAGCAATGAGCACGCAATGAATACAAACGGATAAATAAACGGTTAAATAGATACTTTGTTCCGAGACCTATGTTCTGATTTGATTCTAATCCCTGAGATGGCATCATATTATGATGTGGATTTTACCCGTGTCTAGCCCTCTCTGCAGAACCACGGTTAAATGGTCATATAGTATGACTTGTGGTGCGGGAAAACGGATAAACTACTCCAACACATGAATGATGGAGTTAGTGGATCAATCTTCCCTAGGCAGCAACTGCGCTACCCAATCCAGACCTCAGTCCAAGCGTTGAATATCAAACATGCCGTGGATTGATCCGTCGGCTACTGCCGGACTGTTCGGGCCGTGTTCCACTTTCAGCAAAAGTTCCTTTGTTCGTTGATTCCCAACTCCAGTAGTGTACTTTTTCAGGTGTAATTTGTAGTCAGAATGGATGGTGTGTGTATGTCCTTGGTATAACACTTTATCTCTGTCCCAATTCGATCGAATGGTTGGACTTTGAATTACGCGTAAATACACAGCAGCTCCCCAGGCCGTTGACCCTTGTGGTATCGGTGACCTGACAAGTCTTTACTATGTAACTAGAGGCGTAGTGCCTTTAGCCAACAGATCAGACCTCTCTATGGCTCTTTATGGGCAAGATATAGATAAGTTCTGGTTCCACTTTAGTAAGTGGAACAAGGACGCAGAAATTGGTAAATTTCAGGCTTGGCCATTTTGCATGCTTATCAGCAGAGCTGAGATTCTGTCTCAGCACTCGTACAGCTTTATTGGCGGTGCGTGGTGTTTCGATTGCCATTCCAACATTAACCTCAACAGGGAGAATATCAATCGGAAACGTTTCAAGGGTTCACTCTAGTCAAACCGTCGCACCTCAACAGCCTGTCCTTAGATATACTAAGTTCAGTGGGTCCAGGTGCGGCACGGGCCGCACGGCGGAGGGGATTCATTTTTTTTGTAAACTCTCAGGCCCATCCAGCGATGATCTGATTCGATTCGACCTTCTTAGTCTCCGCCAAATCTCCGCGGTGGTTTGACATCATGCAGAAATAGAAAATGAGAGTCTATTTTGTTACCGTCCGATCTCCTCTCCCGCCCACAACCTCAACCAAGGCCCTCCAAGTCTACGCTTCATGCCGACCTTCAAAGTCCCGTTCAGAGATGCGATTCTGTCTGCAGTCGCTTGTGGACTGGTGCCTGTCCTTGGTCTAACCGTCTCGGTGAACGCTGACGTATTTCACAGACCACTCATCTTTTGTTCAACAAATTTGAGGCACGGCTGCTCAAACCGCTCTTGCGTCTAATGCTAGTCCTCCCATCGGCTCCCGTTGCTCTCCTTTTACCACACTATGCATCGCCGTTCTCGGCAGTGTGTGTCGCATACGGGACTTCCTATGCTACCCTGGTCGCTTCTGTCTTGCTTTATCGTCTTTCACCTTTCCACCCGTTGGCAAAGTACCCTGGTCCAGTTTTAGCAAGGTTGAGCAAAATGTGGGCGATCTATCAGACATGCACGGGCAAAACGCACGTTGCCTTTCTGAATCTTCACCGTCGGTATGGCCCGGTCGTCAGGACAGGTGGATTAGTTCGTGGCTTCCCTGTATGATGCTCAAGGCTTGAACCAGGCCCAAACGAGCTCTCAATTTGTGACGTCTCCGCAATCCAGCCAGTTCTTGGCGCTGACGGGATGCCGAAAGGGCCAAGTACACAATAACTGAATTTCGAACTTTCAACTGACGCCGTTCTAGTCTGGGACGGCCGAAGGTCTCCGAAAAGTACATTCTACGCTCTCATCGGTGTCCGTGACACCGCGACACATCTGCGACGAAGGAGAGTCTGGAACAAAGCTTTCAATACGGCGCACGTGAAAGCCTACGAACCCATCCTTCGAAAAAGACTCGATCAGCTCTTGAATGCGTTGCAAGCCAACAGTAATTCGAACCCCCCCTCATCCGTAGATCTGGCGGGATGGATTTCTTTCTTTGCGTACGTTCCACGTGAAACCCCGGGTCTTGATCCTGTTTTGCTCAAACCGCTTAGATATGATTTTATGGGAGATATGGCGTCGGTCCTCTGTCATATTTTCTCTGATTTTGAACTGAAGATCTCATTTTTAGCTTCGGGGGCGGATTTGAACTAATGCGAGAGGGCGATGTCAATGGAGTTTGGAAGATGATGGAGGGTGGGGTCAGGTAACGGGCTGCGAACGTATTCACCTGTGGCTTGGGTTGACCTCGCTTCTCACAGGGTCCAGGCATATACACAGCACGTACCTTGGGCATCCCCGTTCTTTTACGGTCTGCCGGGAATGGGGGAGAAAGCGGCACAACTTATCAGATTTGTGGTCCGCATGGCCAAAGCACGGGTCCAGCGAGGCGTGGCTCTTACCGGGGAAGATCTTAGCTCCCATTTGGTAGGATGTGAAGTGACTAGTATCCCCATTTTGATTCTACCTCTTTCAGTTGGACGAAGCCAGTCCTTCTTCCCAGCCGCCTCCCTTTGCGGAGTACGCCTCCGATGCATTCTTGGTGGTTGTCGCAGGCTCTGATACTGCGGTTCGTGTCTATTTTCTATTGGCTTCAGAAAACATATTATTTTAAATGTTAGGCCACAGTTCTTAGCTGCATTTGCTTCTACATCCTGTCCGACCTCACTGTACTTGGGGTGTGGGCCGTGGTGTCACCCGGCAAACCTCGTACTTATTTTTTTTGGCATACAGTCACAGCCCTCACAACAGGTAATATTCCAATAAAGCCAGGTCCGGGTGCTGCCTCTGATCTGGACCACATTGAAACCACATATGTTATGCATGCATACTCCATGGGACACTGGGATACCTGTTGTTAGCAATGAGCACAATGTGTCGGGCCCAGTCTTTGACACCAGCCCTTCACAAAATAATCTGGATGTTAATCATCATTCCAACAACATCAGATAGGACCAGATGAGGAACAGGTCCTTGAACAAACCACTGGAAGTATCTGTATTGAATTCCCACTGGCGGTCCAATCCAAATAAGCATCATTGTACATAATCAATCTTGCAGGAAAGAGTTTACTGTAAAAAGTTTGAATTTTGATTTACATATTGCTTGCCTGAAGTAAAAAGCACTCACCTTGAATAGAAATATGTTCACATTATTGAGTTCACAGACACACCAGACACACTCGTGTGGAGTGACAATGGAGATCCAGAAATCATAAACACAGAAGAGAAAAACTGGATATAAACCAGTAAGCAAGGTAGCTCCCAAGTTTAATGCAGACTGGTGGAGAGAGACAAAGATCTACTGTGCAGAGTTACTGGATGGATCATCCGGAGAAAACCCTAGGAGAAAGAGATGGAGGCCAATTTTTAATTTTGTTCTGGGGCAGATATGTGTCAGTTAGGAATTTGGTTGAAATCCAAAAGAGTTCAGGTAGGTAGGTAGTATGACACTACTGTGGTGCATATTTCGAGGCATATTGACCTCTTGTCATGTCCATCATGAGAGGAAAGACCGAATAAAAAAGGAATTCACTGCCCAGGTTCGAACTGCGGACCTCAGAAGTACGCTCGGAATTAGCCGAACACACAGCCACTAAGTAGTCACAAGAAATCTAATGAAATCTCTGGAAAAGGCTTCAACACAGCCACTATTTTCCTTGTACTATAAAATCGTAACTGATGATTCGCGCAGCTCGCGAAAAGCTCATGTAAACTTTTAGACTTGGGGTGTGGGCCGTGGCATAGCCCAGCAAAACTCGTACTTATTTTTTTTAAATGATATATCCATGTGATGGGAAGTTTCCAAACATCTCAGTTTCGAAATCCACATGGTACACAAAGGGACCTCCAAGTACATAATTCACCAGCAATATCCACTCAAAAAAGGAAAGAGGACTCGGCAATCATAAGCTTGGTGGATTCCATTTCCATTGCAGGTGTAGTGAGCAGGGTAAACAAATGTTACTCCCACAAACTTCCAAGGAAACGTAGGAGTTGCTAGCCTCCACGACTTGTAATTGAGTCGGATAGGTGGCTGCAGCAGACAAAGGCACATTTCAAGTTGGGTACTTGGCTGAAAAGTATTCAATGTCTAGGTCCTTTCCTCCTCAGTGGACCTGGGTATTGAAGACAGTAGTAGGTGGATATGGCCCACAATGCAAAATCTGGCAGCAAGAACAAAGTAACAGAGAACATCCAGGTTTGGATTCCACAAATGTTTGATTGCAAGCCAGGATGGGGCTTGGAAAAAATCTGGTTGATACCAGAGAGAGAAACTTGCACATCAGTGGTTTAAGAAGGTTGAATGTTTCTGACAGTTCAACATTTCCATGGAATTTTGTTTCTGGATTGTACTCCGAATCATCTCGAGGTTTGCTACAGTGTTTCTGTCGAAATTTGAGGCCCTTGTACCTGGAAGAAGAAACAACCAAAAAGCATTGAACATTTGCACTGTTCAATCATTGATCAGACATTTGAGCAAGAAAATTTTGGAGGTATACACTGGACCCAGGGAGGTGATATTTGGGTGATATGCATTGGCTGCTTGTTACTCGCATGCCCGGAAGGAAAAACTTCAAAAAGGCCACCGGAAAAAGAATCCAATGCCCGGGTTCGAACCAACGCCTGTGGGCGTTAGCAGCACGCTCGGCATTGGCCGGTACCACAGCCACTAACTTGTTACGAAAAATGTGATGAAATCTTTAAAAAAGACTTCAACACAGCCACTATTTTCATTGTACTATAAAATCGTAACTGATAATTCACGGAGCTACTGAAATGGCCATGTAAACTTTTGGAAAAGAACGAGAACTTATTACATAAGTACTCGTAATTTGGCTGGTGAGAGTCCTTCCGGGTCTGTTGAAATTCAATCTAATCCACTATGCCAGTCTTAGAAAAGAGATAGATGAAGCCTTTCCTCGAAACGAGAATTCAAGTCCTGCTGATGAGACATCGAAGTTAGCAACAATGCCGCTGTTGAACGCCATCATGTTTGTCTCCCCACCCCCTTCCCGTGGAACCCCACTGACATTTCCTCTAGAAATGAAGCATTGCGCCTCCAACCTCCTGTTCCTACCGGCCTTCAGCGTGCACCCATGCCAGGAGGTGGCGGGAAGGTCGTCGGGTCCATGTACGATGTTGCACCTACGATATGACAAATGCTAATAGTCTCCACAGCTTTGTTCCTGAAGGAACGGCCGTGTACATGTCTCCTTATGCCATCCACAGAGATCCTAGATATTTCAACCCAGATCCGGATCGCTTTTGGCCTGAGCGATGGCTTGACGACGAGCATCAAACCTGCACAGACCCAGTACAAACCGATCATTCTGCGTTTCTGCCATACTCAGTTGGGCCGATGAATTGTGCTGGAAAGCTGTTGGCCCAGCTCGAATTACGTGTTGTGGTGGCCACGCTCGTTCAGCAGCTCGACATGGAGCTAGAGACGGGGTGGGACCGCACACAATGGGAACAAGGGTTGGAGGATTTCTTCGTCTTCAAAAAGGGTGTTCTCCCAGTCATTATCAAGTCGAGGGCTTCGCAATAGGTCTGTAATGGCTTGGTTCGGTTTTTATGCAGTACTTCTTCTCTACTTTTCTCGAGATTCCTATATTGTATGACCAAGATCCAATGTTTAGTTAATTGTCCATTTACCACCAAATTCTCATAGTCTCATACCGCGAATGTTGCCATTTGAGCGCTAAGAGGTCAGATAAGATTGAAGTTAGTACTGCTTTGAACTGCCCACTTACCTCCATTGGGCGCAGATCGTATAAATAAGTGAATCTACAACGTCCCTTGATACTGCTAGTGTGGCCCTGGAAATGTATAATATGATCTCCAAAAACTCTCCCTTAGCGTTGACGTCTTTTCTGACTTGCTTCAGGAATCGCGATCGGACTCAGAGGTCCATCGAGGTATTCATACCTAAGTAGTAACATACGTAGATGGGTATCACATTGTTAAATTGTTAAATCATCTGTGCTGTGCTGCCGCCATCGTGACCCACGCTCAGAAAAATGACGGAAATGCTCCTCTTTCTTAGCAAAGATCCGCCATTAGCTTATTGCCAGTCAACAAATTAAGTGCCGACGACCTCCCGAATGCTCGCACAATTCGGAAGGGTATCATTGAATAAATATCAAGCATGAAGGCGACGGAATGTTTAGGATAACTAATACCTAGCGGTACTGAACCACCAAAAGAAAAAGAAAAAGCTGTAGCCGTTGTTCAACACATGACAGAGACTAGACATCGAAAACAGGACACGAAAGGCAGCTTGTTAACATTCAGGAGCAAATTGCTGCCTCTCGACCCTTGGAAAATAACGTCAGAATAACAAAAAAAATCGGGAAGAAATCCATACCGGTCGCTTCAGCGTCCAGCATGTCAACCCTATCCACCAACGAGAATATGCCACCTCCATGTAAGAAAACATATACGCCCATTTGCGGCGGAACATTGCCATATTTTCGGGACGTTTCAGTTCAGGGTATCGTGCTATAATTTTCGCGCTAAGCTCCTCAGTCCAGTTCTCGCCGAAACGTCTGGGAACATGAAATGTGCAATCTCATCACAGTAAACAAATACACGTACCGCCCCCATTCACGCAAACACCTAGGATAATCTAAATGGGAGCTCAAGTCAGTAGTCTGATCATTGAATCCTTCACGTACGTGCGCCCATATCTTCGACACTCTCGACACAAAAGCGTCCAGGGATATACCTCTCGAAGTCGAGTAGAAGTGACGAAGGGCTAGGTGATACGCCATTGGGCCAGTGATACTTGCGTGTAAAATCGTTACCCCTGAAGCCACAATCACTAAGTTGCCGAGTGCAAGGTGAACAACTCCTGGCTCACTGATACGGGGTGTAAGAGCATTCCGGATACGTTGTAGCTGTTAAAACAATGCCGGCCCGAGCGTCTTTTAATGCCAGGTTATCAACATAGAGCTACGATATTGTAAGATAAAATCAAATGAACCAGTTATGCTGTTTCTAAGGCCCACATTCAAGATGGCTTGCAAATCTGGAGTGTGGAATTCGTCCGCCATGTATGCTTCGGCAACTTGTGGAAAGAATAGTTGAGACGCAGACACAAAATCCATACATATACTAACAGCCTATGTCGTATGAAAGAAGTATCCGAATCCAGAAACTTGGATCTTTGACCACAAGGAAGGCGGTGGGGACATCGGTTTGATCACCAAAAGTTTGCCGGCCAATGTCAGGGTCAGAAATTTCCAAACGACCAGTGACGATGCCCCGTCGCAAGGAAGCAAGAATAGTGTTGCGAGCTTTTCTTGTCGTCAATATACAAGGTTTCTACATTTCCAACAGAGCATACCAAATTTCACGAGCCAGCTCCAAAGAATAGTGAACAGATATGCCCGTAGAATGACCAACGATGGTGGTGTGAGCGCTGCGTAGGCGGATGGGCGGTTCATCATCTGATAACACTTGAATCTTCCGCCCGCGACATCTATTATAGTCCTCTAGCGATTGGGGAAGTCTCGAAGAAATGAGAAACATTGTCCGGATGCGATAATGCCGGACATGAGCTGGATCAGGGATGGAGGCAAAAGACAAATGACCACCTTTACGCATGCCCGGTTGTCTGATTATCATCCCAACTGGAAAACGGAGAGTATTTCATCCCACGTATAACAGAGATGCGGACAGATAGAAGTCGGAAGAAGGCATATCCCGAGTCCAGCAAATCGGATCGAGTGCACCCAGACCACAGATGAGCCTCTTATATGTATCGGCTGGGGTTGGCAATGGTACCAGAAAGTTGAGACTGATGTTGAGCCTTTCGTGACGCCGTGGCTTGGCTTGGCTTTGTAACCCTGGCTTTGGCTTGGGTTGACTGTAAACACATAAATGGAACGTGCGTACCCAGAAAAGGGAATGCCGTTCACTTTTCCCGACGCGTCTGATCGGACACGTAAAATCGGGAGGAATACACGTCAGAGCATGCGGGAGGACACGGGAGACGCGCGCGCCAAGAAGCCACGACAAGCCCGGGAAACGCGGCGGGCTCGCCGGTTCTGGCTAGTGGACAGACGGAGGGAACAAGCGGTGAGAGACCACTGTACGTCCTGACATACTGTTATACTGTATATCATAGCCGTCTTTGGTTACGCCGTTCGTCACGGTGATGCCAGAATGCAGGAGAGTGGCGCGCGCCGAGAAGCCACGACAAGCCCGGGCGGCGCGGCGGGGTCAACGGTTATGCGTTCATGCTTAAGGGAGCATCCAGGGTGGTTGCATGATGGAAGAGAGGGATCGGAACAGATCGGAACGCATACGACTGTCATTGATGAGCCAATATGGAGTCAATCCAATGTCCATTCAACACCATTCTGGGATTTCAAGTTCACTCTTTCTGGGGCGAGTTTGACGGCATCTGGCACATTCTCAGATCTCAGGATCCGTCACCGGGGGATGGACCCACTATCGGACCAACGACGGAGACAAGAGCGACGGTCGCCGGGTCTCGTACAAACCAGAAGTCAGCTCGAGAGAAAAAAACTGCGGCGGTTCAAGCGGGCTACTCGGATGATGAGATCGATTCAATGGTTTAATTTATCTTTCCTAGGAAACGCCGCTCCGCTCGAGTGCGACGGCATCCAGCACATGCCCAGAGCCCGTCGCATCCACGAGGATGGACCCACCATCCATCCGAAACAAATGACTAAGAGCGGAGACCTTCTCGTACCGACCAGTTCTGATTTTTTCGAATGATTCACAAATCATCAACTCGGAGAGAAAAAACAACCGTTCAAACGGGCGACTCGGACGAAACCGATGAGATCGATTCAACGGTTTAATTTATCTTTCCTAGGAAATGCCTCCGTTCGAGTGCGACGGTATCAAGGGCAATCAGCGGTCACTAAGTAAGGACCTTCTCTCGTACCGACCATTTCTGATTTTTGAATGATTCCCAAATTATCAACTCGGAGAGAAAGAACTGCAACGGTTCAAACGCGGCTCGGACGAGACTGATGAGATTGATTCAAACGATTTATTTTATTTTTCCTAGGAAATGCCGCTCCGCTCGAGTCAAGTACATGCTCAGGGTCCGTCGCATTCGACCCACCATCGGAAGCAATTGAGTAAGAGCAGAGACAATAGCAGTCGGCGGTCACCAAGTAAGGACCTTCTCTCGTACCGACCTGTTCTGAATTTTCAGTACTTTAGAAATCATGAAGTCGGAGTGAAACAAGGTTTAAACGAGCAACTGAATGACTCGACGGTTTAATTATCTGTCCCGGGAAATGCCGCTTTGTTGAGTCACCGGTTTCCTGAAAAGGGCTGAACCACAACTGGCTCCAGAGGTCCAAAAGTCTGCTCCGTTGATCTCTTTTATGATATAATTTAGACTGGTAAAATGATACCGATTCCTCAGTTCGTCGCCCCGTAGTGCCCGCTAGAGGCTATAACTGGCTACCTCAACGTAGCCGCCGACTCGCACTTTGACCATGTCCATCGCAGTGTCCATATTTGCAACCCGCTACGTCTCCAGTACGTCTCAATGACTCGTAGTGTGGTGCAGCACTCGATCTTATTTCCTTAGGTGTCGGAGTTGCGGCCCTCATATATGACCATGCATTGACCATAGGGGACGAAGTCGATTTGATCTGGAATAATCAGGCGGCAGGACTCGCGAGCCGCCTTGGATTTATCGTGAATCGTTACTCCACAGAAGCCATGGCAATCTATGTGGCATACAGCAAGTGGTTTCTCCTTCTCATCCGTATAATTCTCAAACAGTGCCCAGTGTTGAGTGGTGGAAGCCATAATTTGCAGAACAAGGTAAGTTCAATTGCACACATTTATTTTGAAAAATATTGATTAGTTGTAGGAGTGAGGAGGGAATATCTTTCAAGCCCATCGTCTTCTAATCCCCACATACTAGTTGCCGTGTTTTTGTCTGGGTGCATTCCATTGTCGCCACGATTTTCATCGCATTATCACACTGTACGTCTGGGTTCGATCGTTCTCAATTAAAAAATTTTCAACTGCATTTTAGTTATCATTATGTCGCGGGTTTACACATTGTGGGACCGGCGCCGTTTGATCAAATGGATTCTAATGGGAGTCTTTGGGGCCGCAATATCGATCGCAATGGCCTCCGCGATTGTCGTTGCACACCAGGTTCAAGGTATGTCCAGTAAGTCCGGAGTAGGAGTCACGTCTCATTTTCTTTTCCATTCAAGCTGAGCTGGAGTGACACTACTATTCATATGTGTGTGTTTTCAAAGAAACCATCCGGATTGCTGGTCATGTTGGGGGCCATGGTATAGCTAGATTCCCCCCCAGTTGACTTTTCTAAAAGCTGACCACAATTTAGACGACCTTGGATCTATTCATCGTCCTCATGACAGTCTTCAATGCATCGGACCGACCGCATCAAAAGCAGGCCGATGTGATGACTGCCCTTCAGCACGACGGGGCGAAAATGTTTGGTTGGGTTTTTAATTTGCCCCCAAGTCTGATTGAAATTCCTTCCGTATCATATAGTGTCTTTTCCGCAAGTTTTTTCCTGGTTGTTCGCTACTCAGTCCTCACGCTTGAGTCCTCCGCAGTACTCCGGCTCGTCAGCTTAATCGTGGCCATTGTTGGAAATGTAAGTTACACCTTGCCGTTATTTCTCATTTAGCAACTCCTCGTTCAGCCTGCATATTGTTTTGCCACGATAACGTGTGTTTCAATTTCTCTTGATCGTCGATTAAGCTTGAACACCCAGTGATAGGGTTGTCTGGATGATGTGTTCTGATGTGTTCGGTTGTCACCTCACGGATCCAACTTCGCATCGAAAATTTGCGGTCCACTCGACATACGTTCAGTCAATACAAGTTTTCCAGTAATCCCTCGTATCCCACAAAATAATATGGCAATGTAACTAGTAGTCTTGAATGGCATCAATGGATTGCTTTAACGGGGTGCTGCCAGGGAACAGAAACGAGCGCAGATAGGTTCCCGTCGAGGTTGTGTTGTCCGGTGAGCACCTAAAATTATACGTATGCCACTGGGTTCTCCGGGAGTCGAGGGAAATGCAGGTGGGTTAACGAGGGACTCCCGGAACGGGATGTCATGAGAGGCAGTGCACGAGACTATCGTTTATCGCAGACTCAAACGTGGGAATCGCTGGGAATTTGCTGAGTTTGAAAAAGCACGATGCAATAACTTTCCAAATCCATTGGTATGACATGCATCCGATGTATGATTTAGTAGGAACGGCCTCCAAAACCTTATGAACGGTTCCTGGATCTTCTGGAGGTGTCGGAAGGAGTCGGCCATCAGCCGAGATCATCCCACGGTCCTAGGAATCATGCCCAAATGGCGACCTCCACGTCCGACGAGGCCCAGACGACACAGACGGAGGAACCTCTCCTAGATGTCAACCTCCTCAAAGAGATTGGACAGAAGGCGCTTGTCGATGCCCTAAATTCCGTGGGTGGGCTCCTCAATCGTCAGTTTGGAGGTTGAAGTGTTCTTCAAGGTAAATGGCGCAAAGACCCTCGTTCTGGATGCCTCATTGGCTGGACCCCTCGGCCTTGTCATAGAGGTCTCCTTATTAAAGGTTTGCGGCGCGCCCGAACTTGGGGAATGACTGTGCTAAATGAAGGCAACAGCATCATGGCGTCGACAAAATGTTCTGGCTCGAGTCCGGTCCGCTGAGTTCGACCACGTCCAACATCGTGTATCTGTGCCGGCCCATGATCAAGTACGTCAAGATAATTGCTGGTACGTTTAGGTTCGCGTTTACTGTGATTTATCCGACCGCATCCCCAGACCAGATCAAGCGGCACGCGAAGGAGGCGCAGAAGCACACGTACACTCTCCTCCTCGTCCCGCGTCTGTCGACCCTCGTCTCTCGTATCCTGGAAGAGGAAGGCGTCTTGGGAGATGTGCGGATATCTTCATACAACCTCCAGTTCATTCCCATCGCGGACGATGTGGTATCGCTCGAGAATGAGAATGCATTCAAGGAGATTTGGGTGGTACGTATCATTCTCTCGTTTCATTCTGAAACTAAGCTGTCTCAGGACGGAGATGAGACCGTCATTTACGATTCGGCGCAAGCACTTTTGACGCTCGAAAAGCTGTACGGATTATTCCCGAGAATAGTGGGCAAGGGAGACCAGGCCGCTGTGTGTTAATTGTCTCTCTCTTCCCCACCAACTCTGACGCCCGCGCAGCGGCTCGCCACCCTCTTAACGAGGCACCAGCCGTCGACGCTCGACACCCTCCTCGCCCAGTCAGAGAAAATCGACTCTCTGATCGTCCTGGACCGTCGCGTTGACATGATAACGCCGCTTCTCACCCAGTTGACTTATGAAGGCCTTACAGATGAGCTCATCGGGATAAAGAACTGTACGTCGAGTCCACCCCGCCCTGTTGACACAATTCCGACCGTTTTCAGCTCATGTAGAGCTTCCCGTGTCGCTCCTGACACCGCCTCCTCCCGCAGGTACCCCTGGTACCTCCACGGCCCCTCCAGCAGCCTCAGCCTCTCTGAAAAAGGTCGAGGCCAAGAAGAAGCATCACTTGACGACGGCCACAGACCCTCTCTTTGCCGAGTTGCGAGATCTTAACTTCTCGTCGGTCGGGAAACGTCTCAATAAATTGGCTCGGCGCTTGGAAGAGGATTACAAGGCAGGGTGATTCACGAGTGGTGGAATGAATGAATCTGACTTTGATCAGGGTCGCCACCAAGCCAAGACTGTCGCGCAGCTTCGGGATTTTGTAGGAAAGCTGGGTGGCCTACAAACTGACCACCAATCGTTGCGGCTTCGTTGAGTGTTCTCCTTTTTGATCATGCAAGTATCTTGACAGTCACCCGTCAGACACCGGACTCTCAGAACTTCTTGTTCCTTTGACTCGGACGGACCAATTCAACAAGACCCTCGAGATTCAGCAGAGTGAGTAGCGAGATATGTCGATAATTAATGCATTAACCTGCCCCCAGATCTCCTCGCGTCTTACGAAATCCCCAGCCAGCTTTCGGCCATCGAGGATCTGATTGCGCAGGGCTCCGATATGCAGACTGTCGTGAGATTGCTCTGTCTTGCCAGCATCACATCCGGTGGTGTCAAGCTCAAGGCTCTAGAAAACCTCAAGCGTGAAATTCTGCAGGTCCTTTTTTTCCTCCTTTGCCCTTGATGTCCATTGACGGAAATCACAAGGCGTACGGGTACAATTATCTACCACTTCTACTGTCTCTCGCTGCTCCCCCTCTCGGCATATTACTGCCCAACCCACTCCCGGCGTCCAGTCCACCCGCGTTACTCACAGCGAAGTACCCCTTCGTCGCGCTGCGGAAATCCCTCCGGCTTCTGATCGAAGACAGCCCCGAAGCGCTCGACGAGGTCGAGAACGACATCAGTTTCGTGTACTCGGGCTATGCACCCATCAGCGTGCGGCTCGTGCAGTGCGTCGCGCAGAAGGGCGGGGTCTTGAGCAATCCCGCGGAGAAGGAGAAGGCAGCGGGCGCCTCGGCGGATAGCAAGGCGCAGCCCTCCATCAAGGCGCAAGCGCATCCCATCGCGGGATGGAGAGGCTTCGAGGACATTCTGGCGACCATCCCAGGTGAAACGGTGGATATCGTACAGAGTGGGCCGAGCGGCGGCAGCGCCGTCTCCACTCCACTTGCATCGCTGCGTGAGTCGATCTATATTCTGCGCTTGACTTGACTTGACCTTTTTTTTTTCTTTGCGCAGTCCGGCCGATGCAGCAGCCGACGACGACTGTTGTCTTCTTTTTGGGTGGGTGCACGTATACGGAGATCGCGGCGCTGCGATGGGTCGGGAGGCAGAATCGAGGTAAGGCTTCGTTTTGGCGCTTGCTAGATCTGTGGTGCTGAGCGTTGAACAGGGCGCAAGTTCTTGATCGCTACGACGGGTATCGTTAGTGGGAATAGTATCGTGGAGAGCATATCCGGTGTCTCAAAACCTACTGGTCCTAAAGATGCTGCCATATAGTGCCCAACGTTCCTGCATATTTCCTGGACCGTTTTAGTATTCTTCGCGTACTGTATTCTTTGAACAAGGCTTGAGGGACGCCATAGAAAAAACGACTTCGATCACATGACCGTGACCCTAATTAAACTCGACGCGTTCTTTCGCGTCTCGAGTCCGTTTGCGCTGTGATTTTCGCGTTTTTTTGTCTTATTTACAGGATATCTTGAACGTGCTCGTTGGGTTTGACCTCTAGCGGTTCTTTCGAGACGTTTTGATGTCCTCTGGTCGCTGGCGAAGTATTTTACATAAAATACGGCCGACGTCACTCAAGCTCAGCTGTGATGTCGGGTTTCCAAATTCCTATAAATACCGGGCGTCCTTTCAACGTCTTTCTTTCCCCAACCACCATCTTCTCCCTCACACTCCCGCCTCGCTCCTCAGGACCTCAACCCACCTTTTCAATTGACCGTGAGTAACCACCATTCGTCCAGAGAACGTGTCCTTCCTTCATCCTCCGTCTTAATCCCTCTTTCCGTGACGCGTCCTCTTCGTATTTCTTTTCTGAGACGCGTTCTCAGCCCCTCATCTTCACGATGGTCAACGTCGCCAGTTCCAAAACTTCTGCACCCAAGAAGAGTCAGTTCCTCCATCCTTACTTCTTCTTTGGCTCACCCGCTGCTCAGAGAGGTCGTCGGGTGGATTGAAGAAACACAAGCCCTCGGCGTACAATAAATATATGGTACATTCGACGCATACTCTTCAGCGACGCGAGCTAACCATCACCTCTTTCAGAGTGTCGAACTTGCGCGGCTCAAGAACGAGGAGGGCATCCAGGAGCATAAGGAGCGGTGCGTGTCTTTTTCTGTTTTGCTCCTCACCGGCAACAAGTTCTGACCAGTTTGACGCCAGCTTCCAGATGGCCCTCGAGTCTTGGAAGGCCGTCAAGGATCGTGACGCTTCGGCAAAGAGCTCGGGCGGATCGTCGCCTTGAGTCGAAGAGTCCCTACGCGCCTATACCATATTGTAACTTTATCGCTATTTTACAATGCTCCATACTGTATTCTACTTGTTCTCGTGTAACTTTCTCTAGTCTCCTCTAATGATGTTTTTACTTCCGAATTTTGGGACAGAATATTCAGACGAATCGAAGGATACAATTTGGATATTTGAAAGCTCGGGCTAACGAAGACAAATTTAATTGGACACCCACCACAGCTCGGACGCTAAAGATGGGTCAACCGCCAAATGATAATAAGAAAGAAGTGTGCCCGGGAAAAGAAATCCCGCTCCTCAGCGTCAATCAAGACACTACGGTTCAGGTCTAAAACGAGGGGCTGGAGGTAGTCTTCGGTTTTCGGATCGACGGCGTACGGAAGGATGCCCGTCATAAAGACAAAGCGACATATGGCAAAGGACCAATAGTCCACCCCGTACGAATACCACTCGGCTGACCTGGCTTCTGGTGCGCCGTAGTAGTCTGTACCCCGCGAAACGGCCCCCGACATAAGGGTTGTCGCGCTCCACCCAGAGGAAAGGGAATGAATTGTCGCCCTTTGCTTTTGCGAGCTTTCAGTTCGGTCCGCCCTCGGCTTTGAGGTTGAACACCTTGGCCAGCCCAAAGTCACTGAGGATGAGGTTGCCCTGGGCGTCGAAGAGGAGATTGTCCGGCTCTATGTCGCGGTGGACGATACCGAGCTTGTGAAGAGCATTGATCGTAAACAGCTGAGTGCATAAGCAAGGGAAACGCGCGACAAATTTCAACGCACCAGTTGCCCGCCGTAAAACAGCGCTAACGGACGGCGGAGTTATCTTGTCAAAGATGGGCGGCCGGGGAGATATTCCTGCAAGACATTAGTGAGAAACTGCGTCAATGGAAGTTGACAGATACACACCATGACCAGGATATAATCACGATCATCGATGAAACTGCCCAAAAGAGTCGGGAAAGGCAGATGCCGTAGCACGCGGAAACAAACAAGTATTCTAACACATGCAGGAGGTGGTGCTGGAAGCGGGCGGGGTCGGGGATCTTTTCTGGTTGAAGAATGGGGGTGGGTGGGTGAGAGCGGAAAATGGTGCAGCAGGCGCAAACTACGAGCCAAAGGGCAAAGGTGGTGAAGGCCTCGAGAGCCCAGGGGCCGATTGTAATTGCCGAAAATTCCACGAGGCGGAGGAGAATCCTACTGAGACTGAACAAAAGACGAACTATTCCACGGATTGAGTGGACAGAAATGGGGCTTATGGAGTCCCATGCAGTCCGGATGATGGTGCGAAGGGCGACGAGGACTCTGTTGATCTTACGAATCATGCTAGTGATAACTGGAAAGACCGAAAAGAGAACTGTTTGCAAGCTGGCGAAGCGAAACTGAACGTTTTCAAAGTGTTCGCTGTTGCTGACTCGCACATCTGCCGTAAATCCGGTCTTGGCCGTCCATGCGCCCTGCAGGAGAACGAGGCCGACTGTATAAAGCGCGATGGTCAGGGCAAATAGGCCTCCGAAGGACCCACTCTCGTCTTGTACGTCGGCGACGGAACCGGTCGTTGGATGTGTACCTGGCGTAGGGAGGAGGCGGCGGTGGGAGAGGAGGCGGTATAAACGAGATGGGAGGAGCCCAAATGGAGATAGAGGTAAGCAAGGCTAGGGAGAGTTCGCATTGAACAACTTGGAGGCAGCTCGAAACAGGCTGGGAAACGGTCTTGTGAGCCAACGCAACGAAGGAAGGAGAGTGGGAGGGGAGGATGCTAGTCCACTTTGTGATCTTAGATGCAAGAACGACAACGTCCAAGACGAAGGATGGGTTGGAAAAGAGGAACATGGTGGCCGAGTTAAAGGAAGATCATGTATGATTATAATGCCAAACAAACAAGGCGTGAATGCGATTCGACAGAAACACGTACTGATACGTGCTCACGCGACGCGCTGTTTTGTTTATGTACTTAATGTGCGGTGGCTGACCTGCATTTCGTGTAGCGCTGTGTAAGAATCAAATTTGGCGATGTGAGTAACTGTTTCTAACGTTAGATTCAATCCAGGCTGTTGTTAGATAACAAGGGCATGTAAATTACAGGTTTCTAACATGACATAATCACGCTTACAGGTCATTTTTTCGTGCTGTCGGAAAATCGAAGTCAAAAACCTGCATCTGACCGATTCGCCGCTCCCGGCCCCAACCCAGATCACACTGAATATTCTGGTACTTTATACCGTCTTGCTGGCCTGAAAATGACTCGGGGAGGGGGTATTTCTCACATATTAATTACAGGCATCCCACTGGCAGAACCTCTGATGTGAGAAAGGTTATTAACGTGTTAATAACATGTTAGAAAGTTTGTGTTATTTAACGTGGACTTTCTTACACAGCGCTAATTTCGTGAGTCTCAGTGTACGATAACGAATGGCCCACGGTAGCCCACGGTGTGTTATATAACAGGAAACGCCGTCGATACAGCCACTGATATCAACGCTGTATCTCCATATGCATGTATCCGGATTGATGTCGTACCAGATTTCAGCGAAAGCTGGCGGAAGAAACAAAACATGCAAGGAAGGAACTAATTATACAATTATATCGAATTTCGTCTAACACTTCGACCTTTCTTCTTCTTCCCTCTGGGTCCTTCTTCCTTTCCATCTATGAATGCTGAAGGGAGTTTGCCCTCATCGTCCAATTTCTCCAAAATAGCCATCGCCGCATCATATCCCTTGCGCTCAAGTTCTTCGAACTTGCTAAATTGTAGAGTGCCGTACTTTTCCTCGAGTCAGTCCTCAATCCACAAGGTCATTGATGCAAATAAGTACCTCTTGGACCGGCATTGAGATATACAGACACCCGCGGGTCACCTTCGCGTCCTCGAGTGTCTTAACACTGGACACACTATCCGAAAATGTCAGTTAATCCAATCTCTGAAAGTCCGGGACGTACTATGCAAGACGGCCTTGTATCTCGGTGATAGGGGGGATTTGGCGAGCGTTAGAGAAGGGATTCCACCGATTTATCAGGAGCCACCATCCTGACACCGAATCGCCAAAATTCCGGGGTGTGTTGTCGTCCAACTTGAGATTGATCAGTAGTGCATATGCCCACAGAATCACGACCACCTACAGAACCGACGTCGGAAGCAAAGACAGAGCTTGCACCCATCGTAAACATCGTAGCCACCTAATGTCAAGGATAACCTCCTGCATTCCGAAGGGATACTCGTACGTACGGGTAAGTTGTCAACTGCCGACACGTCAGACATCACACTTGTTGGATCGGATGGAGACTTACCATATCCTCCGTCGACCAGCATACCACCATTGTTGCAGAGAGGCGGCAGAAGGCCTACCAAAGTCATCGAAGCACCTAAAGTAACCTTGAGATAACCAAACTCGGAAAACAGGCGAGAAACTGACGGATAAACCTCCATGCATAGCCATCCTCGTGAATCTCCATTCGAGATGTAATGATGTTGGTCGTATTACAAAAGAAAGGAAGCCACATATCCTCGATATGGAGATCATAGAAGGCTTTGTAGATTGCTCGATTGAATTCGTGGCCCTAGTTGGAGGGATCAGGTCAAGAGGCCACTCTGCGAGAGAAGGGCAGTATACCGTCGTATAAGCAACTATCGGATATGTAACATCCGACAGGATGCGCCAAATGTTCCCCATTCTGCTGCTGAACTGCTTGGCACGTCCAGCGCTCGACAGGATATCACCTTCGCGAGCATATAAACCACCGATCAGAGCTCCGATGCTGGTTCCACCAATGTGGTCTATTGGTATCCCGTTTTCTTCCAGAGCACGAATCAAACCCTGTTCAAAACATTAGCGATGCAGACATAGAATCGGGGCACAACAAACCAGATGTGCTATGCCACGAGCCCCTCCGCCCCCGAGGACGAGTCCAATCGACTTTCCACAGATTCGTCGAGCTAATCTGGAAAAATCATTGATGTGGGGCAAACGTTGTGGCCGTGGATCAGTCCCGCTTTTGCGGTACTTCTGGATTTCGCTTTGAACCTTGTCTTTGAGGTTCTTCAGCGTTGTTACCGCATCCGGATCTTTGGGAACAACAGACTTGGGGATGGGCAATACCAGACCCTGATCGATGTCAAAAACATGTTTATGTCAGCGGAGCATCGGCGTACCGGGAGCTGCGACATCGAACATTAGCGGGGAAACAACTTCAGGGCAGCGGGACTCACTTCGATATGTATGTGCTGGTGAACCCAGGGCCTGTTCTGTGGAACAGGATGAGTCCATGTATAGAAGGAGGGCATATTTGCTTACTTTGAGCCATTCACGAGTAGATCCGGGCACAACTGAACGGTCAGGATGTAGCAGGACAAGTTCCTTGCGTGCAGTGGTCTTCATCGAAAGCAGCAACCTCTCATATTCCCCAATGGACGGATCATCCCCCATGCCCACAACCATAACGCAATCCGCCTATTTATTACGCGTGAGCAAAGTTCACGCAGTTCAGCAGCGTTCACTGACCTGCCGAATGCATGTTTGCGTCCACGAGCTGTTCACGGGCGAATCGGCGACATATAGGACCGTTCGGAATTTCTGTTCCTGATCCGCCAGCCCTTTCGCTCGAGATAAGACACTATTTCTTCCTGAAAGAAATTGACATACACCCCGCAGCTTTGAGCTTCCCCATCCTCGTAAACGCATGCCGGCCAAGGTGCCCCGAGATCGACGCTTGGTTGAGGTACGACGTCGTCGCCCCGATGCCTTCCAGCGCTGCTTGCAGCTTGCGCGCAAACGCGTCGACGGGCACGAGGCGGGATACCGGAAGAACGGCTACAGTCTTGAGGTTGTTGTTGTCCGATGCCTTTCTGGGTTGCCCAGAAGAGGTCGAATCGACTTCATCCCGCACTCGCGAAGCAATCATTCGCAATAACCTATTGAGATTGTTTAAGTCTAGAAACCCCTCTGTTATATAAGGAGACCCACTGAGCGGTCGTTTGCGGATTCCTGCGATAACAATGAAAAGACGTTCCGCCATCGGACGATGAAAACTCACCGAGCAGAAATGGCGTTGAAGAGGGTTTGGGGCATGCGAATAAGCTCCGTGTCACGGATAGCATGGACCGTATTTCGCCTAGGAGAGCTTGTAATCACGTCCAGCTCCCCGACAGTGTCTCCTTGTCCATACTCTCCCACGATGGTGACCCCGCCAGCCTCTGTTTCTGTAATAGCTCGCAGACGGCCGTTGATGACGATATAGAAGCTGTCGCTGACATCTTCGGGCCGCCACAGAACTGAAGATGAACGTAAGCCACAGAGGAAAATACGGGAACAAAGGGTGAACCTTGGCCAGCATCTACTTGCATCCAGTCCAATGAAGCATCAATATGGAGTACTGACACCATGTTAGCGGGAGAGACATGATTCGATGCCAGGATAAGTACTCACAAAGCGGGGAGAGTAAAGATATCAGACGCTTTGCTAATGTGAGTAAAACGATCGGTCGCTTCTCGAGTAAACGCTCGAGGGCGTGTGATGGCAAAAATCCGGCATAAACGTCTGTCTTCGCTTTGATGTCGACATATGACGCGGTGTTGCACAGAGCCGCTAGTCGAAGCGAGATGAGCGGATGATACATCTTCACAAATGAGAAAGCTACCAAGATAACCAGCAATTCCTCCCGGCTTCACGGTGAACAAGAGTTTCTGCTTTGTGTCGCTCTTGACCCCTGGTGTCCGCCAAGGCTCAGCATCAGCAGCCGAGGGAGCAGCATCCTGGGTCGACTTCCGGACATGAGCCTCGTCCCCGGGTAGCAGGATCTCCAGAAATCCTTATGATCTTCGTCAACTAAATGTTAAAAGAGATGGGGGAAAAAAAAACCTTCGATTACGTAAAACAGTCCAGTATTCAGATCGCCAGCTTTCGCGAGCGTCGATCCGGCTGGGAAGAAAAGGATCTCGACCTCATTGTCCAAACCACTCATGTAGCCGTCGCCGGAGGCGATGGTGGAGGAACCGCCGGTTATACTCGAGGCATCGTCCCCAAGATCCAAGAGTGACAAAGATCCGAACGAAGAGCTAAACACCTCGGAGCTTGAGGAACGGCCCGCAGCGTCGTACGCCAGGAACGCAGGAGAGGCCTCGACGCTGTCTCCACCGCTCATCGGGGGTTGGAGCAGTCCTATTGACTTAGCAATACAAGACATGACCTCATCGCGCAGGTCGAAATCGTCGCCCGATATGCTAGAGGATCTCTGACTGTGGACCGCGTCGGGGATCAAAGGTGGACGCGAGACGCGGGGCGTGTTCAGGATGCTGAAGGTTCGTTTGAGAGCAGGATACGTGTCGTTCATTTGATTGGTAGAAGTCATCAGGTCGCCCGCCTGAACTGCGTGGCGCGACTGGGCTCTGAAAGGTCCGGATTGAGACGAGCTCGGCCGTCGAGGATGGGGGTGCTCCGCAATTTTGACCTTGGGATTCGGCACGGTGTTTACGGAGTCTCCAGAGTCAGTCAAGGTCGACTGGTGGGGCAGGGGTGTCATGAGGGAGGGAGATTCATGAAAGCTGAAATAATCATCGCTGTCTTCTGGCCTGCTAGCGCCATCAAAGCGCTGCCGAAGTTGCTCTAGGCCGCCACCTTCATAGAAAGAAGCTGGCAATGGATGACAAGCAATGTCGTTCATAGCCAGTTCAGTGCGGAGGATCTCAGATGTCAAGCCCAGATATTTGTGGGCTGCATTGAATGTAACCCGAGCGAAACGCGTCACGATGACTGGGGAATAGGATGAGATCGAATTGTCGCACTAGAAGAACACACACCTTGAACAATGTGGCCCGTGGCTTTGGGGAACTTCTTGGTTAGCCGACGGAAAGCTTCAGCGGGGATGACGGCCAGGGTTGTGTCTTCGGTGGCGCGGGCCACCACACCCCGACGGACGCTTGCGGGTCGACTAGGTAGGGGTGAGCGGGTAGGAGGAGACCGGTGAATTGGTTCCGGTTCATCCACGAACAGAGGTGACATGGAACCAGCTCGAGGAGGTAGCATCTCGGGATGCACAGTGGATGCCGAGGACGACCGAGACGACCGCCGGGTGCGATTCTTTAGGTCCAGTTGCGGCACATCTGAATTTGCGCGTTCTGGACGGTTGCGGATCGGCATCGACAAACCATCGTCAGTATCGGACCCGTCGGGATCGTCCTGCCAACTCATTTTGACATCCTCCGTGAAGAGGGACAGAATGGTAAATAGACTTGACAGAGTGCCTCCGCTGCCGACCTCGTTGAGTAATTGGTAACCGTTCATATCTTCATCCTCCCAGGTGCCTATTTGCTCCTCCGTCTCCTTTCCTGTTTGCGCGAAGACTTGGACCATGCCATCGACAACACAGTAGAAACTCTTGTCTTGGTCCAAGGACATGCTGTCTCCTGCGATCAACCGCCGAGTTTGCAAATGACGTGCAAGTTCGTGGAAAACCTGGGATCGGCGGGTCAGAGTTCGAAAGGGGACGCAGGCAAGCTTCATACAGGTTTCTCGAGCTAAATGAGCACGTTAGCGAATTCCATTTGACAGAGAAGGTACGAACGAATCCAAAAACCCGAACAGCTTGCAGGAAATCGTCCAGATAATTATGAAAGGTTGGGGGAGGGTCTGGAGTATAGTGAATTCAGATATTTTCAATAAAACATTCGTTGCGCACCAGTGTTGACGTCAGGATGAAGTTCATTCCCGTCAGGTTTGACGAGGGGCGGTTCCTTGAGTTGGGTGTAGTCGTTCAGATACCGAAAGCGGATCCAATAATTCAATGCAACGAGAGAGCAAACAAATATGAGTGCAAATGACCAGAAGTTCAGCTAAAAACATCATTAGCATTAGTGTGACACAAAAAATGCGGCTCACAGTGAGCGTCATGGAGTAGGACAGAATGGAGTAGATCTTTGTCGGAATCGTTATGGTTGCAAAGGCTATGAGCCATTTTGCAAACGAGAGGGCCCATACTATGTCCCCGCTTTAAACCCCAGCATGAACCATATCTCATCGACGCACATATCGCAAAGAAGCAAGCCGAAACCAACGAAAAAAGTGGGTGGGAGAAGATTGTTTGCCTTCCTGCATCCGCCCCTGCTGCTGCGTCAAGAGACATGTGGGCGGGCCGCTAGAACGCGACGAAGACGGTCAAGGAGAGAACGCGCGACTCCGCCAGATTTGAAATCCCCATCAAAGCATCATTAATCATTGCTGGCTCTTACGCCCAAGAGGTGTCAGCGATTCAGATCGGACAAACTGATCCGAAACCCCCCCCCCCCCAAATGAGGTTAGATTTGATGGCACGTGTACACGCCAGCAAACTAGCCACGGTGAGCACCACCTCACGTCGCGTCGCGCTCACCAGCAACCCTGTCCCTTCTACGCACCGTAGACTAGGCTCACTGTCCTTGGGCTTTATCATTGCCTATATACAGTGAGCTTAGTGCCCTTCTGCACTCGCTCCCCTACTACTTTCCTTTGACTTTCCTCCTTACTCCCGTGCTCTTTGCACGCGGCCACCGTGAACTACTACCAAAATACACAAGGATCTGTTGGATATACATACTGTCAATAGTTTAAGTGCAACTCAGCCTACAATTTCTTGGTTTCCTCCGTGCCACGCGTCTACTCAGCCGGGGGGGTACAAAGTCCCTTGAATTAATTAGACATAGTTCATCACTTACTTATTGGTCTTGTCTAGTACATCTCATCTAATACGTACCAGAGGAGTCCATAGTGCAATGGTCCAACTGCCATGGGCCGTTTGACAGGTGACAGGGAAGGTCGGGCTTCGAATATGTAAGAATTTCCTTCGAATATGTAAAGATTTCCAAGAACATTATTAAGAGAACACGGCACGCGCGGGACGTGGGGCGGGCCGGCGGGTCCCGCCTGACAAGCGTGCATCAAAGGCGCGTCAACGGTACACGCCACCGGCACTGGACCGCCTTGCATCAAGCCCGGCATCCAAGCCGAACTCGGCAGTCATCATATCACCAGCATCATACTCCCACGCCTGCCCTCATTCTCCCACCGCCACTCGCCACTCTTGCCCGCCCCCGCCGTCAGCAGCCCGTTCGCAACACGCTCCCTGCCGGTGCCCCGCCCTCGCGAAAGCCGCCAGCAGCGCCCAGCGCCCTGCCCAGCGCCCGCTCCCTCCTGCTCGCTGAGCGGCGCGCCTCCTGCCCGCGCCCTCGTGCCTCCCCTCGCGCCCTGCTCGCTTGGGCCGCGCCCTCCCGCCCGAACCTCGCGCCCTAATCATGGCATTGCCGATGCGCCATCAACAAGCTCCGGCGACGCATCAACGTCAAGGCCGGGAGCTTCGACGCGCGAGGCAGCTGCCCGGAAGCGGCGGGAATACGGAAGGATTCTATTAGTCAGTATTAGTAGGTGGCGCAAACTCAGCGCCAGATGAAGAAGCAGCGCTACTCCTGACAGTCCATCAGTTGGACCATTGCACTCTTCCCTCGTACCAGAGCAGCCAGGAGTATGTAGCGAAAGGACTCACTGTCAGACTCAGACTGTAAACCGAATCATCGGAGTTCCCAAAATGGGCAGCACGTGGATTGGACATCACCGGCCTGTCAAAGCCACGTGAGCTGTCCTGTTTGTCCGATCTGAATCGTTGACACCTCTTGCTTACGCCCGTGCCTCGACGTTCATACACGTTTATCCTCCTCCTTCCGTGTCTTTCGCGTTGGACTGACCGTCCGAAGTGTAGAACGGTTGTCTTCGGCTCGAGATTACTACAGAGACGGAAAGTGACGGAACGGCCTGGTTACCCACTTGACGCGCCAATCCACGAACCATGTCCGTGCCCATTGAGATTTTGGATCATATACTAGGAAGCGCCGGCTGCGCCGGCAGGGACCTTGCTCTAGGAAAGGTTCTACAAGTATGCATTATGACATGTACCTTGTGCCCCAAACACGGTAAATACAAGAAACCCAAGAAAATTCGGGCTCGGTGGCGGGATTTCTCTATTTTTCCAATGAGTCCTCATAACAATTTAAAGTTGGCCGACATACCTGCTCCACTAAAAGCGTGCATCTTTCATCGGAGCCACCGTCCGTTGCAGTGACTTGGAGGTGTGTAATCAAAGACATGTGATCATCATCGGGTAAAATCGGATCATCGGGTGAGTTGAAAAGTGGACCAATTATGAGGGTGGAGAGACCTTGATGAGCAAGGTAATTTGCACTTCTCCAAGGCTGCCCCAAAGACCTCCAGTCATGCACCTTGGCCTCACGCTCACTAGCCTCCTTGGCACAACCCCATCTATTTCACGATATATCTCTCATCACCCTTCGTCCCCTGCGGACATCACCTAGAGTGCCTTCGGGATGTGCATGGGCCCATCGGCTGCAAGAAGTACTCACAGAATCACCCCACCTTGCTGACTACATCTGATCCCTCAAGGTTGACACTACGCTGCAAGCCATCGCAGCAGTAGCCAAGATTACCCTTCCAAGACTGGAGAACCTGACATTTGTTGCTCCAGGGGCGCAGCAAATTAGAGACTGCAATGTTGAGGATCACATTGTCGAGGGCATGCTAGCCCTAGTAATGATCCGGCGTTTGGAGATCATTGCTATGTTTAAAGACCTGCGGCCTTTGTGTCATATCCTATGGGGTTGCTCTGTCAATCTACAGGAGCTCGATATCAATGGGGTGTGAATCAATGACAGAGAAGCGGCCATCCCCGTGCCGGAGAGTGGACACAATGTCCACTGTATGCCACTGAAAAGCCTGACTGCCGGACACTGCCCCCAACTTCACTGGTGGATCTTGGATTCCTCCTTCCCATTTTTTATGACCCGGCTTGTCAATGTGTGGCTGAACGCCTCGACCTCTAATTTCACGCTCATTCTGGATAATCCTAGTCTCGTTTCCAGACGTTATAAGGGCTGTCTCGCTGCTCGCCGAATATCTGTGGTAGTCAGTAGCGGAGATAATATCTAAGCGGAGGTATCGGATGTCGGATAGTGATCCGAGGCAGAATTTGATGAAAATTTGATTGCGGGAGACAGCCCTATAACGTCTGGTGCACTTTGGTTGGTAGGGGTGTGATCATGTCACATTTGGCAGCAGCATGATTCCAGAGTGACATTTCGTGTCAGATGCGCCCACTCCCGCCGTTGCGCCTGCCTCCCTGCTGCTTCTCCATCATCCCTCATGCCAGTTCAGTCGCGTCTCGATTCCCACCGCTGTGATGCTGCGAAAGCCACGGCCCTTCTCCAGAAGGCACGCAAAGAAGCACGCAAATCCCGAAACTACCAGTCTGCTCCCACACGTGCCAAAATACGCACCGACTTCCGTGAGCGTAACAAAGGGATGGATGCACACAAATGGCAGGTGGACTTCGGCAAGGCCCTTCATCTCGGGCTCGATTGCACCATGATCGCCGGGACAGGCATGGGGAAAACGATGCCCTTTGTAATGCCGTTGTTTGTGGAATTGGACAAGATGATTATCATCATCTCTCCGCTCAATGCGTTGGAAGTAGATCAGGTGAGCGTGCATTTTCGATGACATGACACATATTTACGTTTGCGCCAGGCTTTGCGCTTTCAGAAGATGGGTCTCTCTGCAGTCACGGTCAATGGAGACACATATAGCATTGATATTCACAAGGTGTGTGCCCTTCGTCTCTCTGCCCCGATTCTTGTGGTATTGAGCACTATCCCAGGAAATACAGGAGTTCAAGCACCGCATCATTATTACTTCACTGGACATGTGCTTAAAACACGACAAATTTCGACAACTGTTAAGCACCCCTGCCTTTGCCAAATGGATTGCCGCCTTTGTGATCGACGAAGCACATTGCATTTCTCAATGGGGTGATGATTTTCGTCCCGAGTATGCAGAATTGGGAACTCTTTACGTGTTCGTGCCGCTGAAGGTCCCATTCCTGATCGCATCTGCCACCCTTCCCCCCGGCTGTCCGGGCGCAGGTCCACAAATCTGTTCATATCAATGCAGACACATCGTATACTGTCGACCTCGGGACTGACTGCCCGAATATTGCGTGGCTCGTACAGCACATGAACGGGGCGAAGACAGACATAGAGGCTCTCGAATTCTTGATCTCTCCACATGAGTCCGAGGAAGATGACGTCGAGCTTATACAGTCAATGGTCTTTTTCGACAACATTTCTCTTTGCATGGACGCCTTGAAGCATCTCCGGGAGCGCTTGCCTCAAAAAGCGCGAGGTCAGATTGCCATTTATCATTCTCGGCGAAGCAAACGCTCCAAGCACATTATTATGGCAAAATTTCGGAGTGGTGAAATTAAAATCCTGCTGACAATGGAGGCCGCCGGGATGGTGCGTACTCCTAGTCTGCCTCAATCGAAATATGCTGACTTGTTATAGGGCTGTGATATCTCACATATCGAACAAGTGGTGGAATTTTTAGTCCCGAGTTCCCTTTCTATCTGGATGCAGCGCGCAGGGAGAGCCGGTCATAATTTCCTCATTGCAGCCCGTGCAGTCCTCCTGGTCCAGCCAAGTATGTTCCAAAAGGTTAACCCGAAGAAGGGTGAGCCACCGCTTAAGGAGGGTGACCCCGCGATCTTCAAGAAAGCAATCGTGGAGGGTCTTCGGGCGTGGATCGAGACCAAAGAGTGCTGGCGGGAAGTAGCGGACGAGTATTTCGACAATGGTACCGTTCGCAAACGTCAGTTCCGTTGCTTCTTTACCTCAACGACAACATTTATTCCTCTATAGCACCTACCAGCATCTGCTGCGACAACTGTCTTCGCAAAACTTCCCCCCGCCACCTGCTACTCCTCACTCACGGCCGTGACCGGCCTGTTGAACGTCCTATGTCTCCCAGTAGCGACACTGAGGACTCTCCTAGTCAGACGCCGGATGACAATGGAAAACGGCTGATGCGCCAGGCATCGCAGGCCCCGAATCGACGCGAAGGCCATCTGAACCAAGCTCGACAACTTCTTACCCGTTGGCGCAACGACACATGTGCCACACTTTATCAGCGCGCCAGCCCTGGGGCCCCGACACCCTCCTTCCAGGTACGCTCCTCACCAAGTTCGCTACATGGACGAGACTCAAAACTCTCACCGATCTCGTTGACACCAGGTGGAGTCCCACCCATGCAGAGCGGCATGCCGTTGAACTTCTTGCTATGCTTGCAAATCTAGATGTGGAGGAGAAACCGGTACGCCTCGCTGGGAACAAGCAGCATGCAGAGGAGAAGAAGGCTGAGACAGCGAAATGGAAGCGGTTGGAAAAAGAGGCAAGTGTCCTCGCCAGGGCCCGAACCAAAGCCGTGAAAGCGCTGCAGCCTCCCACGAAAAGAGCATCACGTGCTAAACCAAAAAAAGGCCACTGTTCCCACTCTCAGCAACGTATCCAACTTTCCGCTGGGCACTCCCTTACAACTCCATCTTCCTGTCGCATTCACGCCCACGTCCTTATTACCACCATTAACTCCCTTGCAGTATCATCCACCCACAGCATATACATCTGTAGCGGGCCCTTCCCATGCGATTCAGAATCACCCTCCAACTACTCCCTTACTACCACCTCAATATCCACTATATCCCGTTACTCCAGTCACACCTCATTATCCACCTCAGCTGCACCCGCATCCGGAGACACCAAACTTGGACTTTGACCTGAATTTTCCTCCACCCCCGCTCCTACCACAGCCGTCTACAGAGCCAAACGTGTTCCCTTTTACAATGGAGGACAACTTTGACTTTGACTTTGACTTGCTGCCTCAACCATACTTCTTTCACGACCAATCTGGTTGCCCATTATCACACGACCAATCTGGTTGCCCATTATCACCTGTACCACCTGCGTCATTTTATGGCACTGAACTTCCCCCCACAATTTTTACCGAGACATTCTTCTTTATCTAATCTACCATATACCCAGCCTCAGTCTGCAGGCCCAGGACACCCCCATCTTCCCTTCTGTACCTAACTATGGCAGCAATAATGGATATCTGTATTAAAGATCTGGTTCTGGTTCTGGTTCTGAGCTGTTCTGAAAAGTAGCCAGTAGTGGCTCGAGCAGAATTGAATCCTGATCTTCCTCAGACCAATCTTCACCTACTGCCCTGGCATGTGTCCACCGCCTAAACCAAGTCTCAATTGTTTTGAGGTGTTTGAGATTGCTAGCTCCTTCCGTGACAACGTCCGGCGTGTGTTCAGTTTTCAGTTTACGGCCCACTTCGAATGTGTGTAGTTGAGAACTTGCATAGTGGATGGCAAGTTTCACAACATCTTTCTCCTTGTCTGGACTCCATGGCGAGCCCCGCATATATTCGTTTGGAACTGCTTTTCCATATGTCACTGGACCTTCCGCAGAGCCGGTATCGCCAGAGAAACCTTGCCCATGTACTCCATTGTTGCGCCGGGTCCCATCGAGCGGTAGTTGACCTGAATTAAAAGATAAGGTTGTATTTAGAGTTAGGCAGGAATGAAGTCTACTTTAATGTCACATATGTTCTCCTCCTGACCGAGATCGAATGGAAGCCAACTATCCACGCCACCCGTTCTTGTGAATAACCAACAAAATTCCTTGATGTAATCCCTGCAAGGGACATCCTCACTAAATCAATACGGAAAGGTATTCATGAATAACTTACCTCAGTTTCTCCGGCCACTCGCGTCGGAGTCCCTGGAATAATTCCAACATCTCGATCGTGTATTTTGGATAGCTGCCACCTGCGAAACGGAAAAGGAGGGTTGGAAGTAAGTCCTCAATCCGACTGATGTCACCAGCCTTGATTGCGGTGCGCAGAGCGAGATACGGTAGAACATCCATGTTCCACATTGTTCACTGCTGATAAACCTGGTCTCGTTGTTCTGCATCCATGTGATCAATTTTGTTCAGTGCTTCTCAGGAGGCGTGGGTTTGTATAAGCTTGGCCGCAAGATCTCGGAGCTGTTGCGGTGATTTAGTTTTCAGATCTCTGAGCTCTTTTACCTTCCCAACATCTAGCCAAGTTGCCCGGAAGTGCGCCTCACTGATGTGATGGACGGCTTAGTTGAGATTATGCCAGAATGGCCCCTTTGTCGACTGCGAAATCAAACCCTTGCGCTTGAGAACATCGAATGCCTGACGCAAACCACCAATCCCAGCTGATCTTCCCAAGTATTACTTGTGGAGCGAGTTGGCAAATGCCATGACCAAATGAAACCACCCAAAAATCGGAACCATGTAGTCGAGCCGATCGAATGAATTGTGATCCTCGTGGCGATATTTCCACAGTCCCCGCAATCGTTCAATGGTGAGCTGATCCCCGATCCAGGCAATTACTCGCTCCACAGCGGTGCACATCTGCTCATCCTTTGTGTCCAGCAGGAGTTGCTTGAAGCTGTTGCTCATCATGTTAAGAGTGCCTTCATAGCTGGCCTCTTCGTGTGTGCTTGTCTTGAGAAGGAACATTTTAATGATGTTCTCCAGACCACCGAGCAGCTGGTGGACTGATGGCGGTGGAGCGAACAGGGGGTCAGTGCGATGAGGGTAGTCGTGGAAATCGGGGTGGTTGAGAAGGACTTGGAGCACATGGTGCTCATTGAATGCTTCAAGTCGGTCATCAGCTTCGTCGTTTCCATATAGAACAATTGAGAAGTCAAAAGGTTCCCCACAACTCTGCGTGCGGTGTAGTTGGAGGGTACGGTTCATATCAGGAGGTAGAGCTGCTCGTAGGGGGAGAATCCAGATGGTATATGCGCATCTGCTGATAAAATGGCTCTGATTGTTCAGCCGCTGAGAAAATACTCGGAGAGCCACATTGATATTGTCGTGAGATATGATCCAGGGAAATATGAGAATTGTGGCTCGAACTGCTTCCATGGCCCGGTCGGATAGCGTTCCGTAAGCGTCTGCAGTCCATTTGTGGCTCATGAGAATGCCCAATGCATGGAGAGCATCAAAGGCTCAGGCAGAAAGGCCGCATGCCTTTAGATAGATGGACCATAATTTTGTGACACGTCCACGTCGGTTTGAACGGGTATATTGTGCCTGAGATATCATATGGAGTACAACCTGCAAACCCAAATAAACGATTTGTTTATCCGTAAAAAATAAGGACGTACCATGTCAGGATTTTTGTGTTTATTGCGTGCAGTTTGTTCCGGAGTATATGCCGCCCATCGGAGAATGAGCCACAAAATGGGGGCATATTTCTGTATTGAGTCTTTCAATTTCGGGAAATCGAGACTGGTGAGATGCTCCTTGGAGAGGTCCTCTGGAGGGGACAAGAACAGATGCGCCGAGAGTTTCATCTCCCGATCAATGGCATCTGAAGCACTTTTTGTAGCAAAGTCCAGCAGAACCCGACGGGCTCCCGCAGGTTTTTTTCCTTCGGCATAGTGTGCTCATCGGGGAGGATTGTAGCATCGCTCCAGAATTCCCGGGAGCTCATCGCTGACCATCAGCCCAGTGTGAAAATGCCATATGGTGTCATCTGAGATGCAGCCGTCATTTCCCCAGCATACGGTGATACGGCTGGTAAATGCGCGCCGGTGTAATCTTGCATTTTTGCATTTCTAGTCGCCAACTAGAACCTCTATCCGGTGATATATACATTAGAGTCAGAGTGAGCTCCGAGCTGCTGGCTAGGTGTTCATGACGCGAGAGGACTATAGTCTTCTAGATACAATACGGTTTGATCCTTATACCATTGGGGGTTAGCGTACGGTGTTTGGGACACAGTGGGCCTCATAGTATTGAATTGACTTCGCAAAGGATTGGTTGTACTAAAAGCTAGACACTATACCAAGGAGGATTAAACGCCTAGACTTGAGACACTTGCATGAAGTCCACAGATTGGGCATGGAAAGTCATATATATATCGTCTAGACTTGGATAAGTCTAGTCGCGACAACTATAACTTGGCTCGCGAACAATAGTTTCGAGCGAGAATCCTAAGACCGAGAAAGCCGAGACATCGGAGATCGTCGGAACGTGATCGCGACGAGTGTCGATCATGGAAAGACGCGTCGCGACAGCAATCACACATAACGAGAGAGTCATCAGAATCGATGACAGACGCTTAGACCGAAGGAATGAGCGAGACGTGTAGACATTTGCCGGACGGCAGTGTCGCGTTGACCAATAGAGAGCTAGACAATATGCCGCGACCTACGAGGTCGCGCGGCCAGTAGTTGAGGCGCGTGCGCGGCTAGCATACGTGCTAGGGCCGGCAGGCCTCGGGAACAAACCAATATACCTAGTAAGGGTTCGAGCTAGTCAAATCTAGATGACTAGTCTCGGCCGCGAGCTACGAATACCAGCGGCATACCTCCGCAATTCCGTGTACATCAAATCTCTCTTATATCTTGACTCATTTCTCATTACTATCTACAATTCCTGTATCGTATATAAAGCCTAGCAGATCCCGCGATTCGGTACTGCATCTCCCACCAAGGTAACGGTGTTGGTGCTGGTCTGAGCCTAGCGCGGAGATACGTTATATAACTATCTTTGGTGTTATCGTTCAAATATAAAGTGGTCTTGTTGGCATTAAAAAGCTTTAAAGGACTTAAGCTGTGTTCGTGGAGAGTCGCGACACTTCTAGATTGAAAGGCACCTGTTTGGTTGTTACCTCAGGTCTGCTGTTGGCACTGTTCCAGTGAGTTCAGTCGCGATCTTCAGTCTAGACCCCGTGTGGTCTCCGTCAGAGTACGGCAGGAAACCCTAACTAAGTCTAGAGAGACTTATAGGTCTTCGAGATTGCCTTTGTGGCGTCTAGAAGTATAAAATATATAAAATCCATATCGCTTCTGTCGAAGTAGATAATCCCTGGTCAATCTTTGACTACTTTGTGCTCATACTAGTCCTAATAAGACTTCTATCGAGTTGGTGTTTTCAAGACACGAATACGAGAAAGTTCAATCTTACCTGTAAACTGCAGGACGACCCGAACTCAATTGTGTGTGTGTGTGTGTGTGTTGGTTGTAGTGTTTTTGGTTGGTAGGTTGCGCTCTAGCAGCTTATAGATCATCTTCGCAAACATCAGTGTACCCATAGCCACTGTTTCATCTGGAGCCCACCGCGAGGGTCCATTTTGAATTTCTCAGTTTGAAAAGTCAACAACCTAGAGGTTGAACTTGGTTCTTTGTGAACTAGAAGTGTTGGAGATTTCCCTAGGAAAACTCTCTTTGATATAAAAATCAAACGGCCAATCTGTCGCTAGGGCCTCCACCCAAAGCGAAAGACACGGCGCCAGAAAAGAAAAAGAGGAGTTCAACTCTGGTACCAGAGCCTCCTGCTTTCCTTTCCGGTTCATCTAAAAGGACTACCCATAACTCGAGGAGTGCTATTCCTAGCGCCCCAACAGTGTCGAGAGCAACCCGTGCACCCGCGAGCGGTACAGCTAGAGGTTGTAGCGAGACAGTCGCGCGAACTGACAGCCGTATTATTGCAAACGCCGAGTTACAATCGAGAAGACAGCAGTCCGAACCACCTAGTGGAAGTTCCCCAACTGTCTCAAACCCTAAGGAATATCCGGATCCCTTGATTGTTAGCGCCTCGAACTCGCGACCCAATCAGAACCCAAATCTCTCGACTATTCCAAACGCGATAATAGCAATGGATAGGTCGAAAGTTCCCCAAAACTATGGAAGAAATGCTTTGCAGTTCAATGGTGAAGAACCAGAGAACTTGGATTGGTATCTAGGTAATATAGACGAGTTCGCGACAGCGTACAAAGCTACTACCGATGATGATAAAAAATGGCTAGTATTGCGATACTGTGTGCCAGCCACGCAGAGAGAATGGAAAGCTCTGACCACGTATGGAAAGGATTATTCCTACGATGAGTTCAAAGCAGAAATACTCAAGAACTATCCCGAAAGCCGCGAGGCCGAGGAAGGTTCTATCGCCTTGCTAGATCAGTTGGTGAAGAAGTTTAGACGCAATAAGCTTGAAATAGACGATACGGCGGCATATATGTCGTTCTCGCGTAAATTTAAGGCTAAAGCAGAAAAACTCACCGGGAGAATCTCTAATCGAGAAGTGGCTGCGAGGATCCTGGCATGTTTCTCGGAAGACCTCCTTGAAGCTACCAAGTCCAAACTGCGGTTGACGGCAGTTGAGCACTTACCCTCGACAAAGCTAGCCAAGAAGGAACACGATGCGACACAGGCAAAAAATAATACTGCCCTGCCCTTCGTGATGCCTTCGCGGGATCGTGAAGATAAGTACGTCTGGACAGATGTGCTCGCGATAGCTCAAGAGATTATAGAAGAAGAGGCCGTATCATTTTACGATACAGAGCTAGTCTTCAAAAGGTCACAGAAAAAGGAAGACAAGAAAGTCGTACTTCTACATAATGTCGAGCGCGAACAGCATCAACTGCAGCAGCAGGCGCAACAGAAGCAACAGTTGCAGCAGCAGCAGGCTAGCGACCGCCCTGATATTAGAAAGCTCCTGTTAGAACATCAGGATCAAGTAGAAAAGAGCCTAGCCGAGAGTATGGATAAAGTGGTTGTGTCCAACCATAAGAATTGGGTTGAAATGAAGGAAATATTGGAAGCCATTCGTGGCAACCGTCCTTCGACTTCGAGCAACACCCCGAAACCATGGGAAAGTTCGAGTCGCCCAACTTCGGACAGTATGAGGCGAGTCACCTCTAACAACTGCTTCTATTGCAATTATTCGGGCCATTTCATGGGTGATTGCAAAATACGCCATGCACATCTCGACGCAGGTTTGATTAAAGTGGTAGACGGGAAAACTTTGTTCTTTGATGGGAAGTCTATTCCATCTGAGCCTCGAAACAAGTCTCGAGCTCAAAAAGTCGAAGAGTACTATAAGAACCGTGGACCCAAAGACTTTAAGTCAGTAGTTGTTTCTCACCAGTACTCCTACGAAGAAGAAGGAGAGGATCCAGATTATGATCCTAGACCGGATGAGATTCGGACTTTGAAGTTCGAGACAGAGGAACTCAGGCAGCAATTGTTGCAGGAGAAAGAACGCTCCAGGCAGCAGTCGCTCCAACGCCCTACTGAACCACTGAGTGCTCGTATAGGCGATGAAGAGTTAGAGCAGCTCCTACATGCCCTTCGACAAGGACTAGGACCGTCTCTAGAACAACTCCTTCAGACCCGCGCGAACAATGTGGGGCAGTCTAGCGAGGGTTTTCAGTGAATCCAATGAAGGGGAGACCTGGAAATCCACCAGGCCGGCGAAAACCCCCTGAGGATCTCGAGAAGCCGAAAGTTCTGAGTTCGAATAAAGGAGAGCCTGACAAGGTTGTAAAAAATATGTCTAGACAGGTAGAAGTGGTTATCGAGAAATCGAAACCTAGACCCAAGGCAACTATAGAGGAAGTGCCGGACGAAGATGACCCTGTCGCGAAGGTTGTTGCGGATAAACCAAGAGAATTGGCATTTCGCGACGTACCTCCCGTTGAACATGTGTTGTCTAGACCAGTACTACCGAGGAAACCTGGGGTCGAGACAAGTACTGAACCACCTCTAGCCCCTGAAAAGGCATACGAGGTGAAGTCCAACGTTGATGATCCTGAAGCCATAAAATTAATAAGGCAGAAGATTATGAGAACAGAGGTCTCAGTACAAATAGGTCATCTCCTTGGGGGGAATGCCGCTTTACAGCGTGACTTCCACCAGCAGACCGCGAAGACCAGGAGAAAGATATCTACTCCTGGCAAAGACAAATCTAGGAAGGTGCTAAATTTTACGGCCCAACTAGTTGAGGAAGGCTCGAATGATGATAGCGAGTCGCCTCGGGAAGATTTATTTTCTGACATTTCTGAACTGAAGATTCAGGATGACGCGATTCACGTCGAGGAATTACCTTATGACTCGTATGTGATGATCTTGTCTCAGGATGTAGGAGATATGCCGGAAGGGTCTCTAGTAATGGATGATCCTGTGCTACAGTACCTCGAGAGTCTAGCCGAGGGAGAAACCCCTAAGCAGATAATCGTTCGGGAACTTAGCTCGGCAGCGCTACGTTGTCTATACCCGATAATAAATCGGAGTGGTGAAGTTGAAGCCATTATAGACGGAGGATCGCAAATCGTGTCGATGTCAGCAGAGGAAGCTATGCGTAGAGGGGTCGCGTGGAACCCTGATATTCATATAGTCATGCAGAGCGCAAATGGTCAATGCGAGCAGACTCTAGGACTTGCTAGAAATGTGCCATTTGACTTTGAGGGACTTATAGTGTTCCTACAAGTACACGTTCTGCGTTGTGCACCATATAAAGCGTTATTGGGACGACCATTCGAGATCTTGACCGAAAGCGTGATAGTAAATTCTCGAGATGGAAGTCAGACAGTCACTATGAAGGATCCACACTCGGGGGCACGGGTAACAGTACCAACCCACCCGAGGGGGAAGCCTAGAATACTGACTAGAGCGCCTAGGGATAAACTAGAGGATCGACCTGCGGGTCAAGTCAAGGATTTTTGACTCTATTCGATGATCTCGAGGACGAGGGAGAATTAATGACCGCCTGGGATTACGATCGGGAAGGAAAATTGGTGTGCATTGGATATGGCTCGCCTAGTGAAGGCAAAGTGGTCTCAGAAGAAGATAAAAAGAAAGCATACTTGTGCGCGTCGCAAGAAATCGTTGGTCAAGACGCTGTCGCGTCTCAGTTACTTAATCAGTATCTGGGAACTACTACCACTGAAGAGGGGATGGAAGTCTTCGTTTTCAAGGAAGTAGGTGGAGAAACTGGAGCACCGGAAAAACCGAACCGTGGGAAGAAACACCGCGGTCCGGGGAAACGGTCGCGACATATGAATCTAGTCAATCTACGCGCTGGCTTGAGACAGATACCAAATAAATGCAAACGCGCGCGTGTGCCTTCGGTTCCGGGGGTACCAAGGGGAGATGAACCCAAGGCCTCGGTTCTGCTAGGCAAGAAATATAAGCCTGTTGCAGATAAAATCAAACCTATCTTGGCTGAGTTACCACAGAAATTCCGTATAGAGAGAAAAATAACGGGTGATCCGTTGCAGGACATGCCTAAGTTAGACCCGAAACCACCAGAGTTCGAGCCTAGCGGACGGTATACTAGTGAGCGAAGAGATCTGATCGATAAAATTCATGACGATGGTCTTCTAGAACCAGAAGAACGCAAATTTATGCACCATTTCATGTCTCTACACGAGAAGAGTTTCGCTTGGGAAGAAAATGAGCGTGGGCAGCTGAAGCATGAATTCTTCCCGCCAGTAGATATGCCGGTGGTCGAGCATACTCCTTGGGTCTGCTCGCAGATTCCAATTCCACCTGGTCATTTCGACGAGTTCTGCAAAAATATCAAGGCAAAGATAGACGCAGGGGTATACGAGCCTTCAAACTCCTCGTATCGCTCGCCGATTTTTGCTGTAGTGAAGAAAGATGGGAAATCTCTTCGTATAGTGCATGCTCTAGAACGGTTGAATGAAGTAACAATTCAACACTCGGGTGTAACGCCGGGAACAGAAGCGCTAGCTGAACATTTTGCTGGTCGCGCCTGTGGAGCTGCTCTAGACATGTTTGTTGGTTACGATAATCGAGATCTAGCGGAGTCATCAAGAGACTATACCACGTTTCAAACTCCTTTTGGAGCATTGCGGCTGGTTAAGTTACCTATGGGCTGGACGAACTCAGTTCCAATTTTTCATGACGATGTTACATATATATTGCAGGATGAGATTCCGCATGTAACAATTCCGTATATAGATGATGTGCCAGTTCGAGGACCGGCCACTCGATACGAGACCAAAGATGGAGATTTCGAAAGGATACCAGAAAACCCTGGCATTAGACGATTCGTCTGGGAACACTTCCAGAATTTGAATAGAGTCGTATCGAGAATGATATATGCTGGTGGAACTTTCTCAGGGAAGAAGGCTATACTATGTAAAGGAGTGTTCGAGGTTGTTGGGCACACCTGTTCATATGAAGGCCGAATCGCAGACCCGCGAAGGGTCGAAGTTATCATGAACTGGGGCAAGCTCGCGAACTTTTCTCAAGTGAAGGCATACTTGGGAACAGTGGGCGTCTTGCGAATGTTTATAAAGGACTTCGCGAAAATCGTCGGACCTATAAACGACCTCACGAAGAAAAATGTACCTTTCGTGTGGGGCTCAGATCAAGATAAAGCACAGGAAGATGTTCGAGAAGCGTTGCGAGAAGTGAAACCACTGAAGCCCTTGAATTACGAGTGGCCTACAGACATTGTGTTGCAAGTAGATACCTCTTGGAGAGCAGTTGGGATAATTGTATACCAGCTAGACCCAGTGGATCCAAAAATAAAGCACTTTGCACGGTTCACGTCTATAACGCTAGGAGAACAAGAGTCTCAATACTCGCAACCAAAACGCGAATTATATGGACTCATGAGAGCGCTAGAAGCAATGTCCTATTGGATATTCGGTGCTCGAAAGCTAGTTGTGGAAACGGATGCTCTATATATCCATGGGATGTTGAAGAATCCTGGAATGGGTCCTAACGCGACTATAAACAGATGGATTGAAAAGATCCTAATGTTCCACTTCAAGTTGAAACATGTACCTGGTGCAACTTTCGCTCCTGATGGACTATCTAGACGAGACCCGCATCCAGGAGATGAAGTTTTCAAGAATTCGGAAGAAGGGTATGATAATAATGACCCTCCGGAGGATCATGAGGATACGGACTTAACGAGTCAACAACCTTATGAGTTCGAGGACTTCAAACATAAGATAGATACTCGAGGCGGATATTTTCTAGAGATGGGTGACTCTGCGAGTTCACCTGCGGATTTCGAGAGAGAAACCGAGTGGAGTTTGAGCTTCGAGCACCAACTTTGCGTCTCGATAGAAAAAGCGTATGAGGACGCTAGTATGCCTGTTCCACAATATGTGAACAAGGTACGGGAGTTGCCAACCGAACCATTGATTCCTGATTTGGAGTCGAAATGGGATCCTGATAAACGGGAGCCATATGAAGAAGGCCACCGTTCGGAAGACGCGAAGTCACAGGATAAAAGGTTGTTGATATTAAAGGATTGGTTGAAGGATCCTACAAAACGACCGAGAGGAATTCATCCTAAGAAAATGAGAACGTTCCTGCGATGGGCCTCGCACTTCTTTTTAAGGGGGGGGAGGTTATCACTGGTTGAACATTTCACATTTTTGAGTGAAAAAATTGATAAAAAATGTCGTTCAATTTATAGCCATTTTTCACCGAAAAAAGAAGTGAAAAATTTAAAACATTTTCACCACTTTTTTGACTTGAAATCAAAGTGAAAAATGTGAAACAAATTTTGTGATATTGTTAAGATGTTTCTTTTGCATTTTTTGACTGAACTCAAGGTGAAAATGATGGTGAAAAAATCAAAAGTTTTTTCACTAATTTTTTCAGCAGAAATCAAAGTGAAAAATGTGAAACAAAGTTGGTCATATTGTTAAGATGTTTGTTTCACATTTTTGACTGAAACTCAAGGTGAAAAATGCGAAATATGACTTGTTGAACATTTCAATTTTTTGAGTGAAAAAATTGATAAAAATGTTATTCAATTTACTGGCATTTTTTCACCGAAAAAAGAAGTGAAAAATTCAAAACATTTTTCACCACTTTTTGAGTTGAAATCAAAGTGAAAAATGTGAAATAAAGTTTGTGATGTTGCAAAGATGTTTCTTTTGCATTTTTTGACTGAACTCAAGGTGAAAATGAAGGTGAAAAAATCAAAAGTTTTTTCACTAATTTTTTCACCAGAAATCAAAGTGAAAAATGTGAAACAAAGTTGGTCATATTGTTAAGATGTTTGTTTCACATTTTTGACTGAAACTCTAGGTGAAAAATGCGAAACATCACTGGTTGAACATTTCAAATTTTTGAGTGAAAAAATTGATAAAAATGTCATTCAATTTATTGGCATTTTTTCACTGCAAAAAGAAGTGAAAATTTTAAAACATTTTTCACCACTTTTGTGAGTTGAAATCAAAGTGAAAAATGTGAAACAAACCTCATGTTTTTCTTCGAACTAGTAATACCGTTAATTCATACACATTTCAAGGTAAAAACAAAGGTGGAAAAATGAACAGTTTTTTGACCAGTTGTTTCACTAGAAATAGAAGTAAAAAATGCAAAACAAACAGTGGTGGCAAAAGCTAACTCACCCAGAATTCACATGTGTTTCACTCATGTGTTCCGAAGGTGGTTGGCAGCTAAACAAAGCTGATATCACAGTCCATCAATTGTTCTTTGCCAGACAAAATACACACAAAGAATAGACAAAGGACAGACAAAGGAGCTTGGAAATCCTGTGGCCCTTTGTCCTTTGTCCTTTGTCCTTTGTCCTTTGTCCTTTGTCCTTTGTCCGTCCTTTGTCTATTGTCTGCCTTTCACTGGTGAAGCAATTCAAGTTTTTTTGGCAGAAAAATTGGTAAAAAATTCTGTTTAGTACATTGTATTTTGGGTCCCAGTGGCATTTTAGGTGCATCTCAGGTCCCTGCGTCTATTTCTGGTGTGCTTGGGCCCATGCCACCCACCGTTCCCTCACGGATTTAAAATCCGAAAAATCACCCTTTATTGCTGTTTTAATGAGTACTTGGCCCGCGGTGAGTCCAATCCCAGACGGATTTTGCGGCCCAGCGGCATTTTAGGTGCATTTCATGTCCCGGCATCCATTTCTGGTGTGCTTGGGCCCATGTCGTCTGCCGTTCCCTCACGGATTCCCTCACGGATTTAAAATCCGAAAAATCACCCTTTATTGTTGTTTTAATGAGTACTTGGCCCGCGGTGAGTCCAACCCCAGACGGATTTTGCGGCCCAGCGGCATTTTAGGTGCATTTCAGGTCCAGTACTGATTAAAACGGCCATTTTGCTTGATTTTTAGGTCGGATTTTAAATCCGTGAGGGAACGGCAGATGACATGGGCCCAAGCACACCAGAAATGGATTCAGAGACCTGAAATGCACCTAAAATGGTGCTGGGCCGCAAAATCCGTCTGGGATTGGACTCACCGCGGGCCAACTACTGATTAAAACAGCCATTTTGCTTGATTTTTAGGTCGGATTTTAAATCCGTGAGGGAACGGCAGACGACATACGCCCAAGCACACCAGAAATGGATGCAGGGACATGAAATGCACCTAAAATGCCGCTGGGCCACAAAATCCGTCTGGGATTGGACTCACCGCGGGCCAAGTACTCATTAAAACAGCAATAAAGGGTGATTTTTCGGATTTTAAATCCGTGAGGGAACGGTGGGTGGCATGGGCCCAAGCACACCAGAAATAGACGCAGGGTCCTGAGATGCACCTAAAATGCCACTGGGACCCAAAATACAATGTACTAAACAGAATTTTTTACCAATTTTTCTGCCAAAAAAACTTGAATTGCTTCACCAGTGAAAGGCAGACAATAGACAAAGGACGGACAAAGGACAAAGGACAAAGGACAAAGGACAAAGGGCCACAGGATTTCCAAGCTCCTTTGTCTGTCCTTTGTCTATTCTTTGTGTGTATTTTGTCTGGCAAAGAACAATTGATGGACTGTGATATCAGCTTTGTTTAGCTGCCAACCACCTTCGGAACACATGAGTGAAACACATGTGAATTCTGGGTGAGTTAGCTTTTGCCACCACTGTTTGTTTTGCATTTTTTACTTCTATTTCTAGTGAAACAACTGGTCAAAAAACTGTTCATTTTTCCACCTTTGTTTTTACCTTGAAATGTGTATGAATTAACGGTATTACTAGTTCGAAGAAAAACATGAGGTTTGTTTCACATTTTTCACTTTGATTTCAACTCACAAAAGTGGTGAAAAATGTTTTAAAATTTTCACTTCTTTTTGCAGTGAAAAAATGCCAATAAATTGAATGACATTTTTATCAATTTTTTCACTCAAAAATTTGAAATGTTCAACCAGTGATGTTTCGCATTTTTCACCTAGAGTTTCAGTCAAAAATGTGAAACAAACATCTTAACAATATGACCAACTTTGTTTCACATTTTTCACTTTGATTTCTGGTGAAAAAATTAGTGAAAAAACTTTTGATTTTTTCACCTTCATTTTCACCTTGAGTTCAGTCAAAAAATGCAAAAGAAACATCTTTGCAACATCACAAACTTTATTTCACATTTTTCACTTTGATTTCAACTCAAAAAGTGGTGAAAAATGTTTTGAATTTTTCACTTCTTTTTTCGGTGAAAAAATGCCAGTAAATTGAATAACATTTTTATCAATTTTTTCACTCAAAAAATTGAAATGTTCAACAAGTCATATTTCGCATTTTTCACCTTGAGTTTCAGTCAAAAATGTGAAACAAACATCTTAACAATATGACCAACTTTGTTTCACATTTTTCACTTTGATTTCTGCTGAAAAAATTAGTGAAAAAACTTTTGATTTTTTCACCATCATTTTCACCTTGAGTTCAGTCAAAAAATGCAAAAGAAACATCTTAACAACATCACAAAATTTGTTTCACATTTTTCACTTTGATTTCAAGTCAAAAAAGTGGTGAAAATGTTTTAAATTTTTCACTTCTTTTTTCGGTGAAAAATGGCTATAAATTGAACGACATTTTTTATCAATTTTTTCACTCAAAAATGTGAAATGTTCAACCAGTGTATATAGAAAATTGCTAGGATCGGCCCATCAGCTAGTAGTGGATAAAGAACACCGGATGTATATGCTCAAAGCTTCACATGATAGCTTGGGACATAGAGGTTTCTATGCTACGAAAGAGTTGATCGCGCTTCGTTTTTGGTGGCCAGATTTCGATCGAGACGTCAGTTGGTATGTCAAGTCTTGCCATTTGTGCCAGTCTAGACAAGCAAATATGATCCGGATTCCACCAGTAGTCACACATACTCCTAGTATCTTTCAGACAATCCATGTAGATGTCATGAAAATGGGAGAAACGTCCAACGGCTTCGATATGGTCGTAGATGCCAGAGACTCTTTGTCGTGATGGCTGGAAGGACGCCCTATAAAGAAAGATAATGCAGAAACACTTGGAATGTTTCTTCTAGAAGATGTTATTTGTCGCTGGGGATGCCCTAGGACAATTGTGACGGATAACGCGAAGCAGTTCTTAGCAGCTGTCGCGTGGTTGAAAGAGAAGTACGGGATCGCGAATATTCAGATATCGCCCTATAATTCCCAAGCAAATGGCAATGTTGAAAATGGGCATTACCCAATGCGCCAATCATTGTATAAAGCTACAGGAGGCAATCCTAAAAAGTGGTGGTACTTTTTTCATCAAGTCCTTTGGGCAGATAGAATTACCATACGAAAAGGGATGGGCTGCTCGCCCTTCTTCCTAGTCACTGGCACGCATCCGATTTTGCCGCTAGACGTGGTTGAAGCCACCTGGCTAGTGGAATTACCAGGTCGAGTCTTGACGGATTCTGAACTTATTGGGTATCGCGCACAGGCGTTAGCAAAACATAGCCAGCATGTAGAAGCTATGCGCGCTCGTGTTGATCATGAGAAGCGTGAGGCTTTGAGAAAGTATGAAAAGTATCATATGAATACCATAGTCAATTATGACTTTCAACCTGGACGGTTGGTTCTAGTCAGACACGCGGAAGTCGAGAAAAGTCTAAACGCGAAGATGCAAATCCGATATATAGGACCTCTAATAGTAATTAGACGGACTAAGGGTGGTGCCTATCTAGTGGCCGAAATGAACGGAGCCATGTTTCAAGATAGAATTGCAGCTTTCAGGGTTATACCTTATGAAGCGTGCCATAGCATCCCGCTACCAGCAAATATTCATAAGCTGATAGCCATCTCGAAAGAAACGCTAGAAGAACTGGTTAACGATGAAGGACAACCAGCAGCTGGTCTCGAACAAAGACCAGAAGCAGCGTTGAAGGGTTATCAACCCAAACGCAAGGTATATAAGGGCAAGGACATACAGTTCAGTAAAGTCCGCCTTCGAGTTACACCAGAGGATTTTGAACTCAGCGAGACTTCGGATGAGTCGGAGACTGAGGGAGCGAATCATACGAACTCTGAATCAGAAGACGAGACAGGTCCTAGACGCTCTAGACGAACCAAGAAACGGTGAAACGATCGACACGCGGGCAAGCGTGAAAATGAAGTGCTAAGCTATGCAAACAAGTGAATGGCTTCCAGATCTTTAATTGATAAATCAACCAAAACCAAAACCAAAACTTGAACACAACCCAACTAACTTCACAAAACACTCTATGGTAAGGCCCTTGTCGTTGATCGCGCAAGTTCGGGGATTCCAACCAAGTATTAGGCTGCTGCAATTTGAACACACTACAATTATTGGTTCAGAAATCAAAGCTTCTTGGCTGTGAGGCCAATAACAAATGCTGACTCGTTTACTGATCTTCTAGGCACTCAAAGAGAGGTCTGAGACAATAGGAACGTGTTTATATTCAATGGGTGTGTTTATATGCGGTATGGTTCACTATAAGCGATGTAGTCCTTGTATTCCAATGATATTAACCGAGTCTTTGCCAATACGACTGAAACTCAGAGAGTAACAAGTCCCTTCAAATCTGATGATGTTCTTATAGCCCGTTGCTAATGCCTTTTAACTGTTCCTTGTCCGATATGAAACCCTTATATGACCCGATATGACCCGATATGAAACCCGTTGGTATTATCTTTATATAAGATACCGTTTCCATGTTATTATCGATATATAAGGTAAGGGAACCGATGTGACAAGCAATCCAAGCAGAGAACCGCTTCCAAGGACTTTAGCTAAAGTACAACACCAAAAGACTCGTAGTTTAATAGCAAATCCAAGGCAACCAGAGGTTATAGCCAATGCCTATTAGCTGAATTGTGGTCCTCTTAAGCTTATTTAGGCGCTTTGCCAGGTGCAACTCAAGAAAACAACAATACAACAACCACACAATCAATTATTGAGCCCACAGACAAGACACTACACCTACTTTCTAACTGTCAGTCATTTGACTGATAGCCAGAAAGGAGGGGCAGGATCCCGTGTCGAAAGACATCCCTAGCTACTGTATTTATACTACTTGGCTATCACAGGGTTCCTAATTAGGTTACATGGATCCATACAATGATAACGATAATTTTGATGAGAAAGATAAATATAATGTTGTTAAACTGAAAGAACTGATTGGCAAACACAATTGCTATGACTCTCGTCCCTTCTTTGGGACACCTCCACACCTATTCTTGGCCCTAATTGATCCGGACCAATTGGCTGTGTGCTTATTCATCCAAAATATCACATGCCTGCTCAGTCATCCAAATATTCTTGATAGCCCAACAAAACCCCCATGTGCATGTCGATCTCTGAGGGTTAGGGTGTCCCACTGTCCCTGAACCGAATCTGAATGTATCCGAATGATTCCTGAGCCCTCCGAGGCATCTAGGCTCATGTGATTATAGTCACAGTGACCAAACATGTCACAAATATCGGACTTGTGCCCACAACTGCACCAATGACTCTGTCAACTTGATTTGACCTGCAACCTGGATCAACTCCTCGTCTAGATGGATGGTATTTGATGCCCTTGATATTTGGTACGCCATGGTATGTCCCAATTCGATCGAATGGTTGGACACCAATTTTAGCTAAAGTCACTTGCAGCTTCCCAGACCGTTGACCCTCGTGGTATCGGTGGCTTGGCAAGTTTACTAGCTTCCCCAGTGCGTCCTTTAGCCAGCAGTATGGGCCTCACTCCAGCTCTCATGCAGAGATGTACACATTAGATATGTAAAGCAGCGCAGAAATACACATTTAATGCATTTTCAGGCTTGGCCAAATTGCCAGCTTATCAACGGATCTAGACATGGTCTCTCGAACTTTTCAAAGACCAAATGAGCAGTCAACAAAAATTTATTGGCTAGCTACTGGGAAATGAAAGACACTTGGAAAGAGAGAGATAGGCCATTTATGTACGGTTGAACGTACGGAGGTACTGTTGAAGTACGGTGTAGAAATTGGGAACTAGAGAAATCTAAACTTCGGGGGATGCCTGGTCTAGAGATTAGAAACGGGGACTCGAAGGTGTCTAGACGCGACTTACAGCGCTCAGGGCATTGGTGATCTCGCCCTCTTCATCATCGGCTTCGATGGCTTTGGCGTAAGCAGCAGCGAGTTGGCCTAGTTCGGCAACAAGCTCGTCGCGACGGTCCAAATAGTGCTTAATGCGGAAAGAGCAATGGCCGAGCTCGCCCTCGATCTCTTTCTCGCGATGAGCGTGACTAGGGCCATCCCCGGAGGTCTGGCCGATCGAAAAACCGACCACGGCCTTGGCGCAAGTGATGAGACTCGGGTCGTCCACCAAGTCTGGGAAGGACCATGGGCGTAAATATCCGAGAAAGTTCATCGCGCGTATAAAAGTGGACGAACCTGAGTCGTTGTCCTCAAGGTCAGACTCCAGATCGTATGTAGACCCAGAGCGAGGCCGCTTACGAGGATAGCGATTGACCGCTTTGGTAGCCTTCTCGAGAACCTTGACGGCCTTCTTATAAGAAGGGGCGTGAATGTTTAGAAAACAGATTTGCTCGTAGCGAAGGCGTACCGACTCGGGACGCTTGGGCAAAGGCTAGAAAAATAGAATAGAGGGTCATCTCGAGGCACTAGACAGTGTCTAGAGGGTTGCGTACCTTCTTGTTGGAAACCATCTTAGTGACCATGCTGCCGCCGTCAGAGATGATGGTATGCGGGTCCTTGTGAAACTTCGCACCACTAGGAACGGGTGTCTTGATATACGCGTCAGCGGTAGGAGCGGTCGCGACGTCGTCCACGTCCATCTTGAAGTTCGCGAGTTTGAGTAAAACCCAACCGAGTTCTAGAGAATGGAACAGAGCACCTTGTCAGCAGCGGGAGATTCGGCGCGTTCGTCAAACAGACTTTTGTTCTCGTCCGAGTCTTCACCGTCCGAAACAGGGACTATAGCAGGGCTCTTGGGACCCTAGAAAAATGAAGGATACAGTCAGTACAGTTGGAAGTTGGTCTATAGACATAGGAAAACGCACTTTCTTGCCTTTACCTTTGCCTTTAGCAGGACGATCAGGTTTCGCGGCAGCCTTGGCAGAAGCCTTGGCCGCTGCTTTCTCGGCCTTGACATCGGCCTGAGCCTTCTTCTGGGAACGAACGACTTGGTAATATTCGAGCATGTTGAACAGCTCCTGGAAATTGCTGCTCAGCGGGGTGAACGGCGCGTACTCCTTCTTGGCATCGAAGCACAAGGTACGGAGCGCGAACAGGTTCTCCTTGAGCGCCGTGAAGCAGCTGCTTATACTGGGCAAAGTTGGCCTAGAACGAGTTAGTGTGTTTCTAGAACTAGAAAGATATGGACTAGACACGGACCGCAGCGTGAAGAGCCGCGCAAAGGTGCTTCAAGTAGAAGGGACCATTGTTGGCGGTCTTGGTGATACTCTGGAGGTCGTCCCAAAGGGCGTTGGCCTTAGCAGCCTCGGCTAGAGCAGCCTCGGCGTTGTTGGGAGCTGGCATGAGTCGTCTAGTCGGAAGGAAGTGTGCGCGAGCCCGAAGATCGAATGGACTCGTAATGTAATAGAAGGGGCTTTTATAGCGATGGTGGCTATAATTGCAAAAGCTGGGATATTTCTTGATAAAATCTTCATCGATATTTAAATGCGGGAAAAGATCCATCCTAGGCAAAGTTTCGTTCACAAAAAGACACAAGCGAGGGCGCTTGATCTTTTAGTGGGGGGGAGAGAGCCGAGGATACGCATGCCGAAGAGATTCGCATATGGTGTGTGGACTAGATGACGAAACAATCAGTCGCGACCATGCGCGAGACATCAGGAGAGTCTCGGGAAACAGAAACAGTATTGCTATTTTTAGCAAGAAGCAGACTTGGCAATATTGATGATTGAAGCTCGGTTCGTTTAAGGAGCCTGTCAGAGGGCACTGATCATGGCTGTCAAAGTCATGAGAGCGGTTTTTACTATATCTAGCGAATAGATACTGGCTCGAGTGATCGAAAACAGACGCGTGGATGGTCGGCAGGACCGGAGCGAAGAAAATTTCTTGTGTCGCGACCACATGTCGCGCCAAAGAAAATTGTCGCGAAACTCGAAAAAGTCACTAGAAAGGAAATAAATGGGCAGACAAATCGTGGTGAGCTGATAACGGCTCAAGATGGTGGTAAACACGCATCTAGACATGGTCTCGGCTGAGTTTTAGAGCACTTAAAAATAAGGGCTAGAGAACCGGCTCGCAAATCAGTTTGGATCATCTATAAAACGGTCACGTGCTGTCTCGAAACCATGCTAGTGCGGAGGCAAATTCGCCTCGCGATTTCGAAATTCACGCGATAATGGGACATAGACATGTTGTGCATAGAATTGGCATAACTAGAACTGTTGTTGAGACAAAACCATGTATTCGAAGTGATATATAAGTACGTCTAGGAAAAGACCTAGTACTCTACGGTTGTCTCGATGGGAAGTCGCGAGTTCTATAAAAAGAACACCATGTACATTCTGGACAAAGTCAGGTTCGCGAGCAATATTGTCTCAAAGAACTTATAGACCCAGTTTCGAGATCTCTTAAATTTCACACTAGAGAACAAGAAAAAGGTCACTTTATTCCAAGAAGATAGTTGTACATATGGGTGTCGCGACAGGACACAAGGCAGTAAAAACTAATAAGTGGCTCGAAGCTACAAGCATACAACTAAGACGACAAGAGATTGTTCGTGCGATAAGTTGGTATGAGTAGCCGAGCGGGATGATATTCGATATAAAAAAAAAAAAAAAAAAACACGCCCCAGCGTGGACAGCGATGCCGGAGACGGTCAAGCTGCAGGAGAGTTCAGAGTAAGGCCATGTCTTGAAGGAAGCGGCGAGCAGTCGCACCGAGTGGCGCCTCTCCCCCCCCAGATGGTCCGACCCCGACCTCCCCCCCCATGTTGTCTAGAAATGTGAACAAGTCAGTTATATCGAAGAGAAAAGTGACGCACCATCGAGCTGGTCCACGTTTGGACCTGAGAGCGGTGGGAAGTAGGTTAAGAGAGAGCGTTCCAAAGAGAAAGCTGCGGGGCTTACTCGTGAGCGCCTCTGTGAGTAGCGTGTTGAAGAAAGGCGAGGCCTCCCGACCGATCGAACCCAAGTCGCGAGGCTCCCTCGCGAACGGAGGACTCCGTGCGAGGCACGTTCTTCGGGGGACCAAACTTGACCGGGGCGGTTCCCGTCACGGAGCTCTTCGGGGCAGGACGAGGACCAGGAGTGTCGACCGACAAATCGGCGTCAGGGTCGTTGGGCTCGTCGTGGGCCTGGGCTGCCTCGGGCAGAACCGACTTCTCGAAATGTTCGAGTGGGGTGACCAACAAGGGGTGCTGCGGTGGAAGGTGAACCGCGTCGTCCTCGAGGATGGTGCCGACCGGGTTAACACTCTTGAAGTGTTCGAGGGCGCTCTCGAAGGTGATATCGAAGGCCGCGAACAAGTCCCAGATAGCGTCCTGCGTCTCGTAGTCCTCGAAACGAGCGTTGAAGTGGTCAGCAGTGAGGGCCTTCTCCGCCTGGAAAAACTCGAAGGCGAACTCCTGGAGGTCGTCCACGTACTGCTGCAGGTGCATCGCTGCGAGATCCTGATGGAGCTGGACGAGGCGGCCGGTGCGCGTGATGGTCTTGAGATGGGAGTTGAACCCTGAGAAAAGATCAGCGTATCGTAAAATTGCAAAAAGATTGGAAAACTACGGCGACTTGTGGTAACCAGGATCGGCTCGAGACGGTCGAGAGCAATCATGGCCTGGTGCGAGTTGGCGCGGAGGGTGCAGGTCTGGCCGCTCTTGATGCAATTATAGCATCGCTTGCGCGGACCGGCGTACACGCAGATCCGACCGCGAGAGAGGCAGTCGTAGCAAGGAAAGAGCGACTGAAAGATAAATCAGTCGCGAGTTGCAATAAAAAGGAAAAAGAGTGCTTACTCGAGCATCTTCTGCTGGAAGTGCCGCTGAGGCCACCAAATGTTTGGCCACCACCGTAGGAGCAATTAGTGGGGCAGGCGGCTGAAGCACGAGTGAAGACCAGATGGAAAAGATACAAGGAAAAGAAGACTTACCAAGTTGCCGAGCACCTTGGAACCCTTGCCCTTGAAGTGAAGGTTGGCCTTTTCGATGGCCGCCGGGTCGAACTCGCCTGGAGTCTCCACGGGCTGGAGATCGCTAGGTTTTGCAATAACTTGGACACTGTCGTCGTCGGACTCGTCGTGGGTTTTCGAGGTCAGCTGGGGCGAGTCGGGCACGGGGTCGGATTGGCGAGTCTTGCCGGCCTTTTTGGAAGAACTGGCTGCGGGGGTCTCGACAACGACTTCGGCATTCTGGGCTCTATGGTTGCCGCGGGGCGGTGGACGGGGGTCGCGAGTGCTGCGACGAAGCGCCGGGCTATCTTCCTGCTAAAAGGAGGATTTAGCGAAGGGCTTATCGCGGTAAAACCCGTAAGAACTTACGGTAGGGAGGTCCTCGTCGGGAAAAGGCTCGGGAGCCGGTTGAGTGGGACAATGCTTCTTCGGTGGAGGAGGAATCGGCGAAGGAGGACTGACAGGCTGGAAGGCTGAAGGAGCCAAATCGAAGGGGTTGGTAATCTTCGTACGCACGTCGGGAATCCGGAAGGTCTCTTTGAGCCAATTCTAAGACAAGAATTAGCACAGCGAGTCTGGTCCAAAAAGAAAAAGAAAAACTTACGGCTGGGGGCTTCCCCTGGATGAAAGCCGACTTGAGAGCATCGAACCGGCCGGTGGAAAACCCGGTATACATTTGCTCGAAGGATCGAAACATGACGCCCACTTGGAAAATAAAAGCCTCGACCGCACTGGCGTCGGTGTGACCGACAGCGGCCTGTTCGGCCTGACGAAATTTGACCTGGGAACAGGGAAATTATTGTTCAGTGGGGTAAGCGAAAAGCGAGCGGGTGTAGAAACTTACAAAAGCGGGCTCGAGTTCTGTAAAAACGGCGATTGCTTCCTCGCGCTCCAATGCTTGGAAGGACCCGTCGAAATAAAGTACCACCTCGTGGCAGGCAGCACAAGGGCGCAGCTGGGCCCAGTGGTCGTGGTCGAACTCCGCTCGGGCATCTTCAGCTTCGCGAGTACGCTTGTGAGGACGAGATTGGGCCATTGAGGATGAGCCAAAAGAGAAAAGACTGGAAAGAGTGGACGAGATGGTGGGGGAAAGCAAGCCTAGAGAATGGGGCTGTACGCGAAAATTTTCATTGAATGAAAAGGCCTCGCGGCGTACCTTCTAGACTATGTTATTCCTGGAAAATCATCAGGGTCCATAAAAGAAGTCAACCGTGGGAGCCAACTCAATTGGGATGGTGGCGTTAAGGTTTGCAACATCAGAAGTGCGGCAAACCTTGAAATCTCCCAAAAATAAATGTCTTGAAGTTTCTAGAGGAGAGATGAACGGTCGAGTGCAAAGACCGGCCCCTAGAGAGGCATGTCTTAGACGTCGGAGACGTTTAGGGAGCATTTTCGGAAGATTCCGTCGGAATCGATCGGATCAAGTCGAGATAAGATAAGATAAGATCGAGTCTGACGGTCAAGTTGAAAAACTTGTCGCGAAAAATAAAATGAAGCTAGAACTAGTACATGTTGTACCCAGACTGCAGTAACAGCGCACGAAGTGCAATGTTGTCAAAAGAGTTGTAATTGGCGTAAAATTTGGGTGTCTTGACGAAGGTATCATTCGCGAGACCGCTGGATCGTTGTTCGCGATAGCGCGTGGGCACGACTGAGGACAGTCGAGGTTTAGTGAAGGGGAGATGATACGGCTCGTAAATGCGCGCCGGTGTAATCTTGCATTTTTGCATTTCTAGTCGCCAACTAGAACCTCTATCCGGTGATATATACATTAGAGTCAGAGTGAGCTCCGAGCTGCTGGCTAGGTGTTCATGACGCGAGAGGACTATAGTCTTCTAGATACAATACGGTTTGATCCTTATACCATTGGGGGTTAGCGTACGGTGTTTGGGACACAGTGGGCCTCATAGTATTGAATTGACTTCGCAAAGGATTGGTTGTACTAAAAGCTAGACACTATACCAAGGAGGATTAAACGCCTAGACTTGAGACACTTGCATGAAGTCCACAGATTGGGCATGGAAAGTCATATATATATCGTCTAGACTTGTTATATCCATGCAACATCCCAGAGCCTCCAGTCGACCTTCCGGTCGCTCCGGTAGGTTCCGGAGCTCCGGTCATATCCCGGAGCCTCCGGACGTTCCGGAAGCATCGGGTTTTTACGCAATGAAGGCTTACTGAGCGTTTCCCGTTTATCCGTCTTCTCATCTTCCTTTTAATTGTCTTACAACTTATCATCAGTCCTCATGACAAGTCTTATTGTCATGAACCACTCTCCTTCCTATTTGGGAATACAATTAGGTATTCCATTTAAATACTACGTCTTTACTACATGTACTTCAGTTTGATTATTAACGTTAATCGTTGCCTAGTTCTTCCTCTCGATCTGAGTCGTCTTCATACCCTTTTATCACCTCCGGTACCTCGACTTCCGTTTATCCGTCAGTCAAGGCGTTAGCTCACCCTTAACCCCCTGTGGTGTTGCTATCCTTCCTTTATACTGCACCGGACCTCTCTCGGCCCCTCCGGTACCTCCGGCATTAACCGGAGCCTCCGGAACCTCCGGCCCATCTTCCATCTCGTCCAAGGTCCATTCCGGCACGGTATATAACAGTATAATCAAACTCACCGTCTTGGCTGGCAATTATGTCTTATTCTTCCTCTGGCACCACTCCTCTTGTCTTTCCATCGCTAGCGGACTCTCCGCTGGGCGTTGAGGAGTGTCACCTTGGTCACAACACTGCCACACCTTGTGATGCCTCGGAGTCGACTTCGTCCTCCGACGTATTTTCTGCCAATCCATGGACCCCGTACCTTGTTCCGGGTACCTCCAGTCCAATCGTTCCATGGAACTCGGGTTTTCATCAGGTCTATACCGGCTTCCCACAACCCTTGGCGTATCCTCCGGAACCTCCGGTTCCTGTTCCGGGAATCTCCGGAGTGTTCTCTGGAAGCGCTGAGACTGAACAGACTTATCCCGTCCCATCCGCTGTCTTCCATCACTATTGCCAACCGGTACATCATATCCAACCACCGGTGGATCCTCCGTCGTACTCCGGTTCGCCGGACTACGGTTTCCATGGCACTCATGACAGCATCGGCAGAAATCTTTCCCATCACACCAATCTCCTTTCATCGCATCCTCCGAGCTCATCTGCGTTCACGGACGGAGTTTCGGATACCATTATATACTCCTCCAACGCAGCTCCTCGTTCGCTCCGGTCTAACCTCCGGAATCCGGAATTCTTCTACGGTACCGATCCCTCGAAACTCCATCCCTTCCTAGCCCAATGCTACCTGCATTTTGCGGAGCGTCCTCGGGACTTCCGCACGGACGACGACAAGAACCTATTCATCTTGTCGTTCCTCCGGGGCGACGCTGCACGCCTATTCGCAACCTCCAGCACGCAGCAGGGACTTCCTTGGCAAGGGAATTTTTCCTTGTTCATCATGGACGTATTCGGTCCTCCGGATTCGACCGGAGTCGCAGAGGATCAGCTCCGACGCCTCCGGATGAAACATTCCGACCGGATCATCCCATTCCTCGCAAACTTCGACAAAATCGCTTCTCTTCTTGATTGGAGCGATTCCGCTCTCAGTCACGCTCTCCGCGCCGCTCTCCCTCTCCGGATCATTTCGGAGATGGATCAGTACACCTATCCGAGTTCGCTCGGAGGTGTCCGAGCAATTGCACGCCGTATTGACTATTGGTACTGGCAGCAAATCGATAAAGAGCAAGGCGGAGTCGAAGATACTCAACTTCTGGATGATTCCGGATCCCTTGGAGGAGATTCCGGCAGTTCCGATTTTGGCACCCTGTCACTGGCACTTCCCGTCCTCAGTTTCGCGTCTTCGACACCATCCGTACCGCAGTCCGCAGCACCGGAACTTTCCGGTCGAGTCTCCGGAGTCTCCGGGGCTCGTCACCCGAAGTTTCCGGAGTCTGTCAACAAGCTACTCGGTAAAAACGGACGGATTCTCCCTGCGGAACACGAACGACGGAAGGCCCGGGGTCTTTGCATGTACTGCGGAGGCTCCGGACATCAAGTTGCCGAGTGTAGGAAGTGTCCGGCTCATTCCGGCGCAACCTCATCTGCCAAATCCGCCTTTCCGACCAATATCAGTGCCTAATTGACCAGCAGCCTCGAAAACTCGCGCTCCGGTCGTCCGCGTCGGCCCCCGGAGGCATTTCCGAGTTCATCATAACCACGCATCCATTCTTTTCCACTCTCACGACAGTCCCGCTCTCATGAGCCGGACCTATGATCTCATTATCTCTATCATCTCAGAAATGCCATGGGTTTCAACTTCCGACCGGAGACTCCCTCTCCGTTCCGGATCTGTTTGTTTTACTTATCTGTGAATCTATGGGTTTTGCTCCGTTCACGGAAGTTCCGGATATAATCTCCCCTCCGGATCTCATCGGCATCTTCTTCCCTCTAATCGGCAGCCTCGTCTGTCATAATTCCATCATCTGGTGATGTTCCTATTCGGAACTCGGCGTCATCGATTCTGATTCCCCATCAATCTGGTTCCTGGATACCGGCAAACTCCACCGTATCAATCCGTTGATTGACTAGTCGGAAGTTTCCAACTGATCTGTTCCTTATTCACATGGGGCTTAGTGTGCACACGACCGGCAGCAATGTCGGATATTGGTTCGGTACCCAATCACGGGTAGAGCAATGCTGCGCCGGAGCTCCGACACCCTCCGCTGCTCATACCGACAATTTTAACGCCATCACCTCGAGTCCCTTCGGTCTCATCGGCCTGCGTGCCACCGTTCCTCCGGAACATCTCCGAGACATCTGTCTCTCTTTTCCGGATCTTGACTCGTCACCATCTTCCGGAAGTCCTTCCGGACACTCTCCGGTTTCGGACATCGTCCCGGATACTCTCCGGACACCCTTCCGCTCACTCCGGTTGTCTCGTCGACATCCGTTGGGCACTTTACTTCCGGTAACCTCCGGAGCAATATTGCTCTGTGTAATCTCCGGTCATACCCCGAGGCTATTCGCTTCACGGTCCTCCGGGCGTTCCGGCATTTGCTTGGCTTCCGCTCGTGGATCGCACTTCTCAAGAGGCCAATTAACCTCTTTCTCAATTTTATCTTTAGGCTGTTAGCCTTATTGTTCATCCTCGCCCTTTTCGGTCTTCGCCTTTCAACAATCATTTCGAAGTTACGCCATTTCTTGGACTCCGTGGAATTCAGATCAATTTCCACGTCGCAAGTCAGGAAAACTTTCCTTGTGCATCCAAAACTCCTGGTCGAACCTTTCGACCAATGTCCTCCGGATTCACTTCATTGATCATGGGCACAACATCTGCATCTATTCCGGAGACTTGCATTCTCCTCCGGCTTCCTCTGAATCTTGCCCTTGATCTCACCTGTAGTCCATCGTTCTCCTCCGGGTTACAAGTAGGCCACCTTCCGATAATCTCCGGAGACCCGACCGCCTCTGGCTTCTCTGGGTCACCCGTAGTTTCCTCCGATGGCCCCTCGGAGACCTATGCTTTCCTCCGGCTTCACCGATCGCCTCCGGATTATCCAGTTCACCCGTTCCATCGTAGGTCATCCTTCGATGACCTCCGGAGATCCATGTTCTCCGGCGGCTTACTGTCAATTGTCCTTGACGTCTACGGATTACTCATACATTATCCTCCGGTGGCTTCAGGAAACAGGTTTCAACAGTCCTACCAGAACGTCTACTGGACTCTGTCCGGAGATCTCCGATCATTTCCGGATTCCTTCCGATAAGGAGTTCGCACATCGTACAAAAAACAGGATTATTCACTTGGCAGCAACCTCAAAACCTTTGATTCCTCCGTTCCAGCATCATCATGTGCTTGGTCCGGAGGCTCCGGACACTACGTTATTACCGGAGCCCCCAGACCATCCATTTTCGAGTGCCATTATAGCACTCATCGATGTCTGCATTTTCGGAGTCAACGTCTTTGAACTGGACGTACTTGGCTTGAAGAATTTTTCGGGCACCTGGAGCTTGTCCATCAAATTTCGGCTTTTCCATTCTATTCTTTGGCGAACAGCTCCACCCATTCCGCCTCCATGTATCTTCGGAGGTGGTGTTCATCTGGTCGTATTCCGAGTTCGGTCGCTCGGACCTCTCGGAACCTCTCTCCACATCTTGGAATCCTCGCCTTGCGGCGTTCCGATGCTCCGAATCAACCTCCGGTATCTCCGATTTCCGCAGCTCTTCTCCGGAGCCCAAGATTCCAAATTCCGAGTTACGACCATTAATCCCTATCGCTCTCGTTGCAGTCGAGATTTCTCCTGCTTTCGAGCTGTCGGGATACTTCGATCCTCCCACCTTCCGGTGGTTCTCTGGCCTTTCCGGGGCTCTCCGGTAATTTCCGGAGTTCTCCGGCGCTCACCGGAGCGACTCAGAGGATGTGGAATTGTCGGCAGACGATGGGACGTCTACCCTTAAGAGGGGGATAAGCCTATAAAAACTCCGATAATTTTCAACTTTTCTTCGCAAGAAGTGCAGACTATTGATCAAAAAGTCAGCATACCACGCGGAACACATCCTCTCAGTCCATCTCTTGTCGTTTTGCCTTCCTCTCTGCAGACGGCACAATTGCGCTCGCTATTCGATTTCAGATCCAATCAATCTTCGACCAACTACCACTACGCATTCCAGGGTATCATTCATCGGTATTCCGGTATTCCGGTCTTGTTCCGGACATCGTTCACCCTCCGGACCATCCACCAATTATCCAACCGGTACCAGAACCATCCGACAACCCTCACCCATGCATCAACGGATCCTTCCGTGAGCTCCGGATCCTCCGGAACCTCCGGAGTTCCCAGACATAGTGGTCGACAACCTTCTGTTATCCATACGACATTTGCGCATCTGGGTGCATCAATCTATCCCTCCGATTATTCCACCCATCTTCGCCCATCCCTTCACTTCCGGGCACATATTGAGTATTATCTGATTCCCCGAGAGTCGTCACGATCAACTCCTGCATCGGTACTCAGTTCACATCACCTTCTCTTATCCCATTCGGGATCTTGGGCAACTTCATTTAAATCACTCATCTGCCCAACCACTTTCCCTTCTTTGCCGCCTATCCATTGGTATACTTCCGGATTGCCTCCGGTACACTTCCGGAATCACTCCGGTACTTTTCCGGATAATCCCTCCGGTGTCCTACCGGCTCTCCTTCTATTCTTTCCGGTTTCTTTTCGGATCGCTTCCGAATTCTTCCGGTTCACTTCCGGCATCACACTCCTTTGCCAATTCATTTTCGGTTCGTGTCCGGAAATTACTCTGGTCACTTATCGACAGATGGAGTGGACCAATCGACATCTTGATTTGGTCGCTTTTCCAATCAACGGAATAACACTCTTCTTATCATTCATCAATATTCCAATCATTATCATTTCTCCAATTATTCATTCGTTAAATCCGACAGTTCCTACAGTGGAACCCAACCCGTATCACATACGATGCGTTCCGGTTCCGGAACTGCTCCGGAACGTTGCCTTTCTATTCCGTCACATCGGAATCCTCACCATTCCTCCTCCGGACCCTCCGGTGATTAACTGGAACCTCCGGATCCTTTCCATTTCACTCAAGTTCAACATAAATCAACTCAAGAAAAAGAATTCTTCCAAATCCACAAATACAAAACATTCATTATTTACAATTGTCTCTGTATTGTCCATTGGTCACTTTGGACCCTCGTCTTCACCTCCGGACGCCTCCGGCTTTTCTCCCGGAGCCTCCGGCTCCCCCATCTCCTCGTCCTCGTCATCCAGGACAAACACCCCGTCTTCCTCGTGGAATCCCGCTGGCGCTCCTGGCTGGAGCACCAAGGTCTGGAACTCTCGCTCTTCCGACTCCCTCTTCACCCGTACCGGAGCCTCCGGTACAGGTGGCGGAGTGGGAGGCGGAGGCGGCACTGGCTCAGGATCGGGCTTGAAGGTAAGGACCGTGATTGTCCTCGCCTCCGCCTGGCCCGTGGTGCGTTCCTCGGGCGTTCCCTGCCCCTCCGGCGCCTCTGCCACATCCAGCTCCACGACTTCCCCCATTTCCTCCGTCTCCGCGGGTGCTTCCGGGGCTTCCGGAACCTCGGGGACGTCCACGTCCATCCTCTCATCCTCCCCGTCGTCCGTGGACCGGAAACCCTCTGGCCAGGATTCGGAACGGGCTCGGGGCGCAACCGGAGCTTCCGGTTCCGCATCCGAGTCCTCCGACTCGACGGGTTCCACCTCCTTCTCTGCCACCTCGGGACTTCCGCGCTTCATCAACCTCCGGCGCTTCGCCGGGGGCGCACCCTCGTCCATCTCCGGCTCCTCAGCGGCCAGGTCGAGCTCCGCCGCCTCCGCAAGGGAGAAGTCCCATTTGGAGGCCTCCATATCGGCCGCCATCCACCGGAGCATCCGCTCAACCCCAGGCGGCACCTCCCGACCACTCTCCGGCGCTGCGAACGTCTTGAGAATAAGCTGGCACGCCCGGTATGCCAGCTTATAGCGCAACATGGTGCGCCCCACCTGCTCCCCGAGGTACCCGACGTGGGCATCGAGCTCTCGGAGCTTCTCTTGCACACTTTCCTTGCGCTCCGCCTTCCGCGCCCTCCGTTCCCGCTCCTTCCGCGTGCGATCGCGCACCTCGCGGTCGCTCCGGTTGCCCCGCTCTGTTCGGGGGTTCCGGCGCGTCCGCGAGGGCCCCGCAACCGGTGCGGACCCTTGGCGACGGGCCTCCTGTGCCGCACGTCGCTGGTTGACGCGAGGCGGTCCGAGGGGCCGCGCGCGACTGCACTGGATGTGTTTCGCACGGCACCGGCGGCACGCAGTGCGTCCGTATTCGACGACGCACACCTCGCTGCTCTTGCGGCAGGAATCGCAGGCTAGGAAGAAAAAAATTCGTTAGTACCGGAACCTCCGGATTTTACTGCGACGCACCATTCTCCCCCTCCTGCTCGACGTCGCTGTCGTCCTCGTCGTTCAGCTCGTTGTCGCCCTCGCCACCCTCCGCATGCTCCGGGGACAACGTTTCAATTGCCGGCACTTCGTCGAATGCCGGAGCCTCCGCGTCCAACAGCTCCAGGTCGCGAGCAAGCTGGAGCGCGCGAGCGGCGTCCTCCTGGGCGGCCTCCGCGCGGTGGGAGGCCTCCACCGCCTGCTCCTGGTACGCGGCGATCAGCACCCGCCGGCGTTCCTCCCGCTCCTCGTAGAAGCGCTGCGCGGCTTCCTCGCGCAGTTCCGCCGTCGTTGCGCGCGCCTTCCCCTTTCCGGATTTTTTGCCGTTGCCGGCGTCGCTGCGGTTGCTGTTGCTGGACCCCTCGCGCCCACTGTCGCTGTTTCCGTTGCTCGACATCGTGTTGTGGTGTTTAAGTGCCGGAGGTGGTCGTGGTGCGAAAGAAAGAAAGGTCTGAGTCAAAACCAACAGCACGTGACTTTTTGATCTCGTTTATTTTCCCACGTTCCTTCATTGTTCGACCAACTCGTCATCTCTTGGGTTCCTCATGGGAGAGGAACCTAAGAGGGGGATACTGTTATATCCATGCAACATCCCAGAGCCTCCAGTCGACCTTCCGGTCGCTCCGGTAGGTTCCGGAGCTCCGGTCATATCCCGGAGCCTCCGGACGTTCCGGAAGCATCGGGTTTTTACGCAATGAAGGCTTACTGAGCGTTTCCCGTTTATCCGTCTTCTCATCTTCCTTTTAATTGTCTTACAACTTATCATCAGTCCTCATGACAAGTCTTATTGTCATGAACCACTCTCCTTCCTATTTGGGAATACAATTAGGTATTCCATTTAAATACTACGTCTTTACTACATGTACTTCAGTTTGATTATTAACGTTAATCGTTGCCTAGTTCTTCCTCTCGATCTGAGTCGTCTTCATACCCTTTTATCACCTCCGGTACCTCGACTTCCGTTTATCCGTCAGTCAAGGCGTTAGCTCACCCTTAACCCCCTGTGGTGTTGCTATCCTTCCTTTATACTGCACCGGACCTCTCTCGGCCCCTCCGGTACCTCCGGCATTAACCGGAGCCTCCGGAACCTCCGGCCCATCTTCCATCTCGTCCAAGGTCCATTCTGGCACGGTATATAACAAGACTTGGATAAGTCTAGTCGCGACAACTATAACTTGGCTCGCGAACAATAGTTCGAGCGAGAATCCTAAGACCGAGAAAGCCGAGACATCGGAGATCGTCGGAACGTGATCGCGACGAGTGTCGATCATGGAAAGACGCGTCGCGACAGCAATCACACATAACGAGAGAGTCATCAGAATCGATGACAGACGCTTAGACCGAAGGAATGAGCGAGACGTGTAGACATTTGCCGGACGGCAGTGTCGCGTTGACCAATAGAGAGCTAGACAATATGCCGCGACCTACGAGGTCGCGCGGCCAGTAGTTGAGGCGCGTGCGCGGCTAGCATACGTGCTAGGGCCGGCAGGCCTCGGGAACAAACCAATATACCTAGTAAGGGTTCGAGCTAGTCAAATCTAGATGACTAGTCTCGGCCGCGAGCTACGAATACCAGCGGCATACCTCCGCAATTCCGTGTACATCAAATCTCTCTTATATCTTGACTCATTTCTCATTACTATCTACAATTCCTGTATCGTATATAAAGCCTAGCAGATCCCGCGATTCGGTACTGCATCTCCCACCAAGGTAACGGTGTTGGTGCTGGTCTGAGCCTAGCGCGGAGATACGTTATATAACTATCTTTGGTGTTATCGTTCAAATATAAAGTGGTCTTGTTGGCATTAAAAAGCTTTAAAGGACTTAAGCTGTGTTCGTGGAGAGTCACGACACTTCTAGATTGAAAGGCACCTGTTTGGTTGTTACCTCAGGTCTGCTGTTGGCACTGTTCCAGTGAGTTCAGTCGCGATCTTCAGTCTAGACCCCGTGTGGTCTCCGTCAGAGTACGGCAGGAAACCCTAACTAAGTCTAGAGAGACTTATAGGTCTTCGAGATTGCCTTTGTGGCGTCTAGAAGTATAAAATATATAAAATCCATATCGCTTCTGTCGAAGTAGATAATCCCTGGTCAATCTTTGACTACTTTGTGCTCATACTAGTCCTAATAAGACTTCTATCGAGTTGGTGTTTTCAAGACACGAATACGAGAAAGTTCAATCTTACCTGTAAACTGCAGGACGACCCGAACTCAATTGTGTGTGTGTGTGTGTGTTGGTTGTAGTGTTTTTGGTTGGTAGGTTGCGCTCTAGCAGCTTATAGATCATCTTCGCAAACATCAGTGTACCCATAGCCACTGTTTCAACGCCATCGAGGAATATGGCTAAATCCAGCCCCAGCTCCCTCATGGTATCCAGCACCTTCCTGACTTTCACTGGGATGTCTGCATCTTGCAGCCGGCGGCGCCGATCCCACGATTGCTGGACCTGAATCAGATCGGCTCTCTCTTCTTCATCATCGGACAGCGTAGATGTGTCTGCCTCGTTCCCGGACTGCGAGTCGTCAGGTTCGATGGGAGGCTCGTTGTAGAACAGGAACTCCAAATCGTCGTCCATTGACGCGACAGGCGCGATAATCAATTAATTAGTGTGTTTGTGACTCTACGTTACTGAGCGTTATTATTGTGACTGATCTCATGGATCGCACCCTTTACGATCAAAATGCACCAGATGTTAGGGCGGTGATCTCGCAGCTGTTTTCCCATCAAATTCTGCCTCAAAATTGAAAGTTCGCTGATCCTCCCGACACCGCCCTAACATCTGGAGCCAAGATTAGATAACGCATGTTTGAGCATCCAGCATCTCCGGATAACTATGTACGGTGTGCACCAGCCGGCAACTAAATTGTCCTCGACTCATCCTTGTTCGAAGGAGCAAACACGAAGTAGAATTTCAACGTCAACCACTTCCCTTCTCTCACGCACCTTTCCGTGTACACACCTCGCTGGAAGTTCCCCGCAGCCCTCGCCGACATCTTGGATCTCAGTGGCCAGAACGTGCTCCAATGGATCACAGTCACTGTCGTGGTGGATGTCTTCAACAATAAAGATACAAAGCACCGATACTCGCCTTTGACGAGACAGTGTGCAGCGACGCTTTCCCAGCACTGCAGACCGTTCAATTCGAGAAACCATGGTCTCAGTTTGGTAATGAGCTGATTTTGTGGAGGGATGACGCCTGGCGCTGGATGCCGACCTCCATTGCTAGAGGCATTCTGCTCTGTTGCTCTGCTCCTGCTCCTTTGATATACTCAGCTGAGTCCTAAGGAGTCCCAATGTGCTGTGTCAGGATACAATGGACGCATGAGAGCGCCAGAGGATAAGTAAGTATTTATTGCGGGACCAGATGATATGGTACTCCATACTCTAGCGTCGTGTCACAGTGGAAGACTTGCCGTCAAGCTCATTGAACCTAAGCCCAATGTATGAGTATGGGAACATTGTTATATCCGTGCATTATCGGACCGGCCGGCCAGGTCCGGCAATTCCCAAGAAGGGTTTTCATGCTATGAAAGTCTACTGAGTGTTTCCCTTCTAAGCACGGTTGACTCATCGGGCCGACGGACTTATATTACACCAAGGCCTTATTGTCTGGTCCGTCTTCTTCTTCAGGCTTCCTTACCAAGCCCAAGGTCTTTTATTGTTTAGTCTTACTAAGTCATCTTGGCACCTTATTGTTTTGCATTTCTTACTTACCAATATCTCACACGCTGTTGTATTCAATAGACAATAGCGTGCTTAGTTTAAAAGCTAGTTAGTTATGTTTTGTACTTCAATTTGATTATTGATTGTTTCTTCGCTATCTCGGCGTTGGTCGAGCCTCTGCCTTCATCCTCTATTCAGACTTCAACTCTGAACTCCGAACTCCGTGACTCCAGACTATAGTCTTGTACAGAACTGCGGACCCGAATAGTCGCTCACTCTATTCTTTGTAGTGTTGCGAGAAACCGCGAACTCCGAGGTCGGACTTCATCGGCCTTGTCTTAACTCGACATATAACAAACATGAATCATGTAGTTCAGAAGATAACCAAAATAATTGGCTGCCCAGAACCTGACGCTCGGGGTCAAATTGAGCTCTCGAAAAAAAAGATTGGATTATGGTCAAGTCAAGTAGTAGGCGGGATGGTCGAGGAGTGGTCCAGTTTCGGATTTTGACTTTTTTTTGTCTGCAATAATGGAACTCAGTCTGGAGACATTTTGGTCAAATACTTCCCAGTGGCATAAATGGATTTGTCTCGCGAAGGCCGGGTTCTTGACCGGTGTGGGAGAACTGATTGATCTCGTTAATGAAAACCGAGGAGCAGCAGTCGTGCAAGCAGGTTTCTCAGAGCAGCACGCAGATTGCTGGATCCCAGAGGGGAATTTCCAAGTATGGCATCCGTCCAGAGCCAGCGTGTCTACTGTGGGCTTTGATGGAAGATGAGAAACCCTCAGGCTGTGCTCAGATCACACAGAATAGATGGGATCAGCACGGGTGCATTACCCATCACGACCCCGGTCTATGGCCGAAAGGCTAAATCAGCCGATTTTTGTCCGGACACATTTGGATGGATTTTGCAGGTTTTTGTCCAGCACGGACCTGGCCGAGGTGTCAAAAAAGGGTAATTCCCACCCCTAAAATCATCAATTTTTCTCCCGAGCCCCATTTTCGCGCTATTCTGGAGCCGTTTGTCAATTTACACCTATTTTGAACCATGAAAAGGCTCGTTGGGTGCTGTTTTGGAGCCCTGGGCCTCTGTCACCTAAATCAGATGTTTTTGATCGGATGGGACCTGGCATTTGCACCTCGGAGTGCCCATTTTGTCCCAGGACCTGGGACCCAAAATCTGAAAATTTTGTCTGGCACGGGGGCTAGCATTTTACGGGGTCCTCCCACATCGATACACACCTACAAAAGTGAATATTCAGCCGGGATTATGCTGCCTAAACGTTACCTGAAAACACCATTTTCGGCAACATGTTCAGCTTGCGGCATTTTTGCCATTGGCTCGGCATTTTCCAAGCCAATGGCAAAAATGCCGCAAGCTGAATAAGTACACCACCATTTGGTGATCCTGGGCCAAATCAATGTAATATGACTTTTGTTGAAATGAACCTGTTTCTGACTCAAAACTGTGCCAAAATCATGCTTGGGATCACCTTTTGGGAATAATGTCGGTGTGCGGTCGAACCGAGGTCGAAAAGTGGTGAGATCAATTATGCTAAATCAGCACCCACCGGACATCAGACCTACCAAACCATGATGTCGGATCAAGCTCCATCGCCCAACCTCGAAACGACGTCGATTTATGCCTACCTCAAGCCTACCGCATCACGCTCTACAGCTTCGTTTTCTTCCAAGTCCACTGGGTCCCTTGCAGCAGTTCCATATTTCATTGTCCTTACTGATCCTACTCAACTTGATCTCCCTCCATTGAAACTTTAGCACTCCTGAATTTTCCCCCCTCGCCCTTGCCAATCTATTTCGCAACTTGTGTTGGGAGATGGGTAAACAGGTGGGGAGCATGTATGATCAAATATTTCTACTTCCTTGCATTGGCCCTCTAGTCAATGTGTTATATTTCTTCCCATTCAATTCTTCAGTCATATTTTGGCGGGAGTTCGAATCTTATTGCTGGCATTTCTTTGAAAAACTTCCTGATTTGGCCTTCGCTTATTGTATCTCGACGTCGTTTTGAGGTCCACGGGCCCGACGTCGATTTGACGTCGGCCATATTTCATCAATCTGACATCAATTGATTGCTCCACCCACGGTTGCCCTGGGACCCAGGTCGCTGATCAAACGGTGGTGTAGCTGAAAAGGATCTTTTCGGATGACAATCGGCCGAGCTGAATATTCAATTTGGCCGGTGTGATAGGTAACCACAGCCATACTGAATGAGCTTTATATAAGTTACAAAAAGAAGAACCCCAAAGGGGATAGAATGAGAAGCACAGCCAGGCAAATTCCAAAGCCGTCCAACAAGCGTTCCTGGCGCTCGGCCTTTTGTTTGGCGGTAGAATAGCTGATATCCGGCCTAAAAGAAACCATGGTGTACAACGGAATCCATCCGGATGGTTCCTGACCATAAATATTCTGTTTCAAGATGTTGTTGTCCATCGTTCGTTTTGCCGATAGCCCGTAGAGGATGTTGTCAATGAATCTCTTGATCATATATGACCAAGTAGCGACACCATGCCGCAATTTTAGACTGCAATTGGGATTGACAAACAAAGAAAAATAGATTGAGTGGAATACTCACTAGTTGTCCATGGCGAGGTCGGATATAGCCAGCAGATCACTGTGTCTGTTTGCGGAGTATTCATCGAGGACCCGGGGGATCACAGAGGGATCAGAAATGGGACCGGAAGCTTGACCCAAAAGGATGGACAGAATCCGGATATCCTCGAATGCACAATTTAGTCCCTGGCCATAGAACGGGACAATAGAGTGCGCTGAATCCCCTTTGGTTGCGAATCAGGAGTGGAACTTGATTCTGGCAAAGAGATAAGATCTCACCAAGGATCACGACGCAGCCTTTGTGGTACGGATTTGCCTGCATCGCGTCAACGTCGAGGATTTTATTGATTCGGAATTCAACTGACTTTTGTGGTGATTAGTTGACTTTGAGGATTGCGTTGAATTTCCAAGAGCAACTGCTTTTCGCCCACCAACGAAAAGAAATCCGGAAAGTAGGTTCGGAAAGTGGTCGCGATGGCGTCAGGATTTTGCAAAGTGTCGAACAGGGATCTCGGTGCAAACAAAGCACACGTAAAACTTTTATTCTGAGGGGATTCCGGTGAGGCCTAGAATAAATGAAGAGGGTTATTCTAAGCACCTTGTTGGGGATGGCTACGATCGTGAAACCACCCCGAGGCCAAACATGAAGATGGTCGGGATCAAGGGGGAAGGACGGTTGACCGCAGGAATCCACGAGAGGAGGCATCTTGATCTCGATGTATTCGTGGGACAGGTAATGCTGACTATATTCCATTCTATCTCTGTGAGACTGATATCTAGCGAAGAGTTGATTGCGACATACTGTGTCGCATGCATGAGATGGCGCCGAATGACGGAATGACTTCCATCTGCTCCGATGCAGAAATCGAAATCGACGTTGAATTCATGGCCAGATGCAGTGTCACGAATCCGCAGATTGTTCTTGTCGAAATCAACAGATTGAACCTGGTGCAAGAAGTGGATATGTATGTTCTCCACCAACCCCGCTTCTTCCAGAAGTATGACATTTAAATTGCCGCGTTCGATAGAATATAAACACTGCGGCAAGATTACATTTGCAAATGATTATTCAATGATTTGTGAGACCGACCTGTCCGTCCACATCGTACTTCTGGCTTTTAGTGTTTCCGTTGAGGTAATGGACCATCCGGGCCCGAAGAGGGACAGTATTTTGCAACAGACGTTCCACGATACGGTTGTCGATGGCTTGGATCGCTGCAATACCCCTGGATGAGAGGGTGAGATTAATGGACCTCTGGCGTGCGTTTTCCTTGGGGACGTCGGTGTGCAAGGCAGGGAGAGAACTTGGCCTCGAATCTGCGTACACATTGTGAATTTCCTGGGAAATATGAAGGCCGGTTGACATACCTGGACGTCGCTCATAAATGGTCACGTCCCAGCCTAGCTTTGCGAGGGCCATTGCTGAGACGCAACCAACTGGACCAGCACCGACGACAATGACTTTTGGATGATGAGAAGCTTCCGTATCGAGGGGCATTGGGATAATTGCTGAATGCGAGGGGGAAAGCGGCCCTTAAATGGACGAGACATGGATAGGCAGATACCATATGGACTCGGGTGGACTGGGTAAGCGCGTATCACCGCCCTGAACCATGGAGTTGAACTGCCGGCCTTACAAAGTCGGCGGTTATTGTTCCACCGACAGCGACGGAACTGGAACAGAAAAATAGAAAAATCATGATATTTCCCTAGGAGCCTCTTTTGAATTTGTTTCGAGTACGTGCCGTGGTGGAGTTCAACCATCTAGGAGACGGCGAGCTTGGTTTTCTTATCTCTGTCGCGCTGGATCTAGTTCGCATTCTACACTTGGGTATACCGGATAGTCAGAGTAAGTCAGAGCTCGAGACGTCTTGGCCGTTTGATACCAATCGGCACCCCAAAAACAAAAACAAAAAATAGGCGGTAGCCTCGCTGTCGTAACTTCAAAGGAAAAGAATCCCCATCAGACAGACAAACGACGAAAGACGGGAACAACTCCGATTGGAAGAGATTTAAGACGCAGAGCGAACGAGCAGGATTTGATCCACAGAGCGTTTGCGGAGTCGGTGTGCAGTTGTTGCGCGGCGGCAGGCAGACCAAAGACCACTGCTGCAGACAATGAGGGGACTCCGGTCCCCGGAACGCCCGAGTCTGTGGTTATGCCGAAGCCCCACATACCGTGCTATAGGCACGAATGCGGTAGACACATTTCCTCGAGAGGATTATACCCTTTTGTCTGGCCCGGTTCCAAATCCACGGCCTCCACTGCGTCCAGCGGGCGGGAGGTGACCGACTATGTCGGCCCGAAAACCCCGGTGGGTCGCCTCAGGGCCCGCTGAGAGGGACGGGGTGAGAGTGGCAACACGTTCCCAATTCTACTTACCTCCTGCTATTCAACGCGCTCCTCAAGAAAGAAAGAAAAAAGACCACGCATTTCCGGCGATCATCTTGGACTCCGCCCGGCCCGATGACCCAGTCCCTAGTATTGTTCAGTCTCCCTTTCTGAACCAGGGGTAAAGGTCTAAAATTCGGTGGTCTTTTTTGTTTTTGTTTTTGTTAAGATCTTGCTTCTAGCACTGGCAAATAGTCGGCTTCGTTTTGCTGCCTCGCTTTCGGGTAGTGGATAGTAGTGGTGCGAGTTTCACCAAGGAATCAGGATGATATCCAACTTGAATTCGATGCAAAAATTCCCGTCCCACGTTGGTAACAAAATATCTATGTTTCATTCAAACGGGTTTAGTTTCTTACCAAAATAGTATGTACGGCGGGTAGGTCCAAGTAGCATTCAATGCGCCGCAAGTATGATCCAATATGGCGTGAAAACAGTAACCTAATATTGGACGAGCGTCTTGAAGCTTCTTCGTTCAAAACGAATGTATGCTTGAATACCTGGTCCAAATTATGGGTGCCAGTGTGCGCCTTGGTGCCATTCCAACATCGCCTCTAACCCGTCTTCAGCGGAGTAAATAAAACTCGCCTCCCATTAATTCTGTCTGGGTCAAGATGTTATCCCCGACAACCTCAATTAACATCCTTTTCCTCGGTGTTCCACCTTCATGACCGAAGAACAACGGTGGTTCTATGCGGTTACAACTATGCCTTGAAAACTTTCACTCGCCCGTCGGCGGTTGAAGCTATTCTGATCTGGAACTTGAAGGACGCCAAGCTGACCGAACGGTATGATTTCCGACAAAGTCAATGCCAATGGAAGGGTGATAACGTTGACCGACGCCATGGTAGACCCTCAACGGTAAGTCCAAACCGCATGCTCCAGCCTTCGAGCTGCGTTAGGCTCCATACAAAGAACTGTTTCGTCAGCCTCCACCAAGAATAGGCATAGCAAGAAAAGAAACGCGGGGATCATGTTGGCCACGATACTTCAATGGAAAAGAATGTCGAAATAACCGATCGACGTAAACCGGTCAACTTGGCGTTCTTCGCCTCGCCTAGAAAATACGTGATCCACTGTCAGCCCCAATTGTATACTTTGTGTTCGTTCGCCGTACTAGTAACAAGGAACACACCAGGCGAGACCGAATGGGAGAGTAATATGAAGTGCACATGTGTTGATGACCTTGTCGGAAACATGTCATTTGGTGATTTGGCGGGCGTAGCTAGTGCGACCGCCGACGGGCAAACATGGCGACGAGTTACGCGTCGGACATCATGTTCTTGTTCAGGGCAACGCAAAGGATGAAGAAGGACCCCACCTCAAATTTCCAGTTCCACGCTGATAGAGGATCGTGCCGCTAAATTTCCACACCGACCACAGGAGATCTATCTGCCGCGATTGATATCCGATAATTGCAATGAGTTCCTGAGCACGGTGGAGCTCAAAGATAGTTATCACGCATGTGCGAAGACCCGAGGAACACAGGGGAAAGTGAACATTTTATGAACACAGAACAAACGGCGAGGGCCGCGCGCAAAGGGTCGGGTTGATTAATAATGGAAGATTTAGTTCCCGTACGTCCCGTGGCGTCGAGACTCAAATCACTGACACCAGGTATAGTTACTTTCATTCCGGAAATGTGGTGCAATATTTGACTGATTGCGGGGAAGGGGGATGAGGATTGCCTGTGCAGACATGAGAACATTCAAGAGCCTCGACGAAGTTTGACAGAAGCGATGAAGTTGAATCTTGGGATACGAGAACGAGGGGAACGACCACAGGGTTAGAATTTACCCCAGTTGCTACACGGCATCGAAATTTGAGCTGAGCAAGAGAACCACGAAGGTATCGGAAGACAACCTAATCATCGACCGAATGCGCAAAGGAAATTCTAGCATCCTTGTGGGGCCCTAGGAGACCTTCGTAGAGAGGATAAGTGAGTATTTTATGGGTGATACTCTGGCGTCGCGTGGCGGTGGAAGACTTGCGGTCGAGCTAGTCGAACCTACGGCGCGGAAGCCCGGTGTATGAAAATGGGAACATATAAGTTGCGTAGTTCGACAGATTGACGAAAATGATCGGAGACTCGACGCTCGGGTTCAAACCGAAAAGGAATCAGATGACTCCTTGGATCACGGTCAAGTTACGGTAGGCGGGATGGTCGATTCCGACATTTTGCAAGTACTTCCTAGTAGGGGCAGTCAGTAGAACGATTAGCTCAGAATCGCTCAGAATCGTGCATAATTATGCACGATTTTACAATAGACATCGATAATCGTGCATAATCGGTGGCCATAATCACGCCTTGATCGTCTAATCTGCCCCTGGTGGATCTGTCTCGGCCGAAATTCAACCGCTTGGGAGAGCTGACCGCGGGAGTGAGGATAAGTACGGTCGAAAGAGATCTTGTCCGAAATCTCTGTGATCTCTGTGACTGTAATCAGATCGGGCATTCAGGTGACGGGTGACGACGACGATGTTTTCTAGTCAAAATAGGCTGTTGACGGACTTCCATGTAAGGGAATATTTGTCATCGTGAACACTTGAAAAGAACATATTTGAGGTTCGGACGGGTGACACTCGATTACTACAAGTACTAGTAGTAGGCAAGCTCCATAGATCTGTACCACAGCGGCCGGTCAATCAAAATTGGATACGTGTTACTTACGAAGCTGAACGTGTACTACGTGTACCCAACTCGAAGTTGTCCAAGTTCCAGCCTAGGTCAGGCGGAGGCTGCCCCGAAAACCAACAACTTATCAAGTTCAACATGGCCTCGTCGATGGGGTCTTCGGCTGACGCTCTCAATATCAAAGATCTTGCGCTTATTGTATCCGTCTCTGGCGTTACTACCCTCAACGTAGACATTCAGAAAATCCAAAGCCGCCGCTCCCCTCACGAACTTTCAGGTTTTTCTGTCCGGGGCCCTCACGGTCTTGCTCCCAACCATTGGGAGAGACCTGCGTTTCAAGGAGTCTGACTTGCAGTGGCCTCTCAATGTATACGCGTAAGTTCAGTTGCATCCCTTCTCTGAACAGGGATGATTCCTTTCCCTAGTCTTTCCTACGGATGCCTCTTACTTTTCTTCGGGCGGCTGGGAGATATAGTCGGCGGCCGATTCATGTTCTTGCTCGGATCCATCTGGTTTTCTATCTGGTCAGTTCCTCCACAAACCCAGTTTTCTGCCTGGCTAATCGAAAGCAGGAGCCTGGCGACGGCATTTGCACCAAACTCCGGGACGTTCATCGGATTTGTTGCGCTAATGGGTCTCGGTGCAGCCGCTAATACTCCTAGCGGGCTTGGGCTTTTTTCGGCTTTCTTCCCGCCAGGTTGGCGTTTAAAACATCGTAGCATGATCCAGTCGTTATGAATGTGCTCCAGGTCCTAAACGAAATACAGCATACGGAGTCTTAGGAGCGGGCCAGCCCCTTGGGTTCATTTTGGGCCTTATTTTGGGTGAGCTTGACGTTATAGGAGACACGACGAATGGAAGAGTTATACTTGTTCAGGTGGAGTTCTTGCTCAAAGTCGCGCAACATGGCGTGCTGTCTTTTACATGCAGTCCGGACTCGGACTCCTGTTCGTCGTGCTAGGATTCGTGTTTTTAGTAAAACAACCTCCCACCCAACGGTACAACAAAGGTCTGGACTGGGGAGGAGCGCTTCTCAGTGCTGTCGGAATTGGATTGCTTACTTACAGTCTTGCGTGAGTCGAAAATACCTGTAGGCATTTTCAACCCAACGCTGATGTTCTTCTCACAGCGACTCCACTACCGCTCGGAAAGGCTGGGGGACTCCTCAGATTCCCAGTTTATTCTCCGCATCGGCGGTGATCCTGGCCATGTTCGTATTTTACGAGCGCCACAGAGAACGGCGCGGCTTGTCGGTACTACTTCCGATAAAAATGTGGCAGCAGTCGGGTACCAAGATGGGTAGTGTCATTGCGATACAATTTTTCGTTTGGTGGAGTAAGGGAATTAACTTTCATACTCAGTGCTCCATTGACACATTTCCCAGGCTTCAACACTCTCGCCTACTTTTCGACTCTGTAGTGCGCCATGACCTCGCATCTATTTAACATATTGTCTGAGCCGTCGGTTTGCAGCTATCAGCAAGTCGAACAGTTGGCTCCTCTTGAAACCGCTGGTGAGAAATAAATAATATTCGAACCACTGGACATTCGTGCCCAACCTCCTTCGCAGTGCGCTTTATTCCAATGACCATCGCAGGTAGTCACATATTTTTTCAATCGCTGCTCCTCCCAATCGCTTTTTATCAGGAGTCCTTGTTAACATCTTTACGGGCTATGGTACCAGGACTTGGTCTTTACTTTGCATCGAAACTAAGGGCTTTCTTGTTAGTTATGAGTCGTGTCCCCGGTCAGCCGCTATTACTTGTCGGGATCTTGGGGAGCGTCGTAAACTTTGCATATTTCTCTCTTGAAACATCCATTTCTCACCCCTTCGTTTCAGGTCGCTGCCTTGATATATGCAGTGATGGATGTGGACGCGTCCTACTGGAAGACGGCATTCCTTGTGATGCTGTTTATTGGTCAGAAACCATTCTTCACCTCGCTCCACTCCCTTCTCTGACAGCTCGAATCCCAGTCGGGGCGGACGTTGTATATCCCGTGGGGAATCTACATCTGTCGTCTGTCTTCGATGACGACTCCCAATCTTTGGCTGGAGGACTCTTCAACGTTGCGAGCCGTGTATGTGCGGGCAGATGACTCTTCGTACCAACATTTATTGGACTTTTCTTCAGATCGGAACCTCACTGGGACTCGCCATAAGCTCCAGTATCGCAACTGCAACGTCACAAAAATACCAGCATGCCCATCCCGAGCTCGCCATCGATTCGCCTGAAGTCCTCATGGTTGGCTTCCGTGCTGCGGGCTGGACCTGTTTTGCGGCCTCTGTCATCAGTTTCGTGATCGGAGTGGTCGGATTGCGTGGGATTGGCATCATTGGCCATAAAGCGGAAAAGCCAGTGACCGGCGGCGGTGAACCGGAAATACGCTTAACTGACATCGAGCATCACGTTGAAATCAAAACAGAGGCTAATCCTTCGCAGGAATAGATGATAGCAGGCGAAGTGCATCGAAAAGAATCTAGAGTATATGTAATATTTTACATGGAGTTGAACATAAATATATATATAAAAGTGGCTCGAAGGTACTTATCTGCACCAAGAAACCGGCTTCAGCATCCAATATCACTCACACGATGGGATAAATTTCCTGCTTGAGTATTTCATTGTATCGTTGTTTTACAGGACTGCCCATTCTCTTTCACCACCCCGGATTCGATCTTCGAACTCAGTGATGGCTCGACTGAGAGGGAAGAGACGGGACGATTCGTAGGTCACACCGTACTGGTTAAAATCCTTATTGGCCGGGAGGCTGAGGTGAAGATCACGGTTACGAGCAAGTCGAGCGAGCCAGCAATCATACTGGATACCAGGACCGCTGCATCATTTGCCGCCTTGCAACATAGGATTGAAGGCTATGACGAGTGGGGAGCTTGGCCTGATAATATCGAGAAGGTCGGAGGAATTTTGTACTTACCTTCTACCAACTAATTCGATCAACGGATCTTGTCCACCGAACGAGGAACATACGTGTCGTTGGAAACTCTACAGGAAGATCTCCGGAGAGTCGGACGTGCGTCGCGTTGGGCACAGGCTTGCGCACTACAGATAATGGCGGGAAGAAATCGGACACGACGTGCAGATGGGTGAGGGAGTGAACGGAGCGCAAAAAGGTCTGTTCTCCCGGGAGATTGTCGAATTTCCACTGCGGGCCCCGCAATGTAAGATGAGTTAGGCGTGGAAAGTCCCGGTCAAGGACGTTGCGGCTGCGGGTGTCTGGGACGGCAGGCTCATCCCATACTATTCCGATATAATTCAGATATGAAAGGCTCTCCAGCGAAGGCACACCATGTTCCAGGATGCGCGACGAGACAGCGTCGAGATCCAAGATTGTTTGTATGAGGTTTGGGGACTCGGAGACATTCTGATTGACAGAGGTATAATCCGTACCGAAAATCGGTGGCCAGGTCTTCGATAATGGAGTCGGACATCAATAGGCTCTTCACCTCGATTCAGGATGGGCTTCGAGATGCTCCACGAGCTGAAGCGCGCCAGGGAGGCTCGCCGTTATGTACGTCCCTTCGGGAAGGTCACTATTATCGGGCGGTAAACGTTTCGTTGGTCCAGTTCGTGGCCTGGCAAGCCACAGGAGAAATCGCATCGCATCCGGCGGGAATCTCTGCGGGAGGAGAACATGCATATATGCGCTTCGGTTCAACCGCACATTTATGGCGGTCAGAATGCACTTTTATTATTTGTACTATATATTTTTTGTTTCACGACATATGTTTTTGTTTTGCGACATATATTTTCTGTTTCACGACACATATTTTCTGTTTCACAACATACTATTTTGGACCCCGTAGTTGGCCACCCCCCCTAGTTGGCCATTTGGTAGCTAGCATTCCGAGCCTTGCCATTTATAACCTGGCATGATGAGGAATGGTAGTAGGACCCATGACGCATGCCTGAACCGAATTTGGAGTCAAAGTGATGAGTTGATGAAAAGTTACGACATGTCGGATCGGGCTCCGAAGCGTGTGAACATCACTTTCTTATTGCCAACGCGGCACGGCTTTCTTATCTCAGCTCCCTTTCAACCAATTCTTCGCCATTCCAGGACTTCGTAGGCTCATTCTGTTCCCCTGGTCTTAGCGGATCATCTGCCACGATTCATGCTGTGGTTATGTGAGAAATTCCTTTGCTATCCTCCCTTGAAGGTACAGCTGCTTTTTTTGGGTGGCTCATATTGGCCGATGTCGTATAGGACGACACTGTGGGGCTACACATCTGGAATTTGGCACGAGAGTTTTTGGAATCTAATACTTCAATTTAGGATGTACTTCGAAATTTTATTTGCTCAGCTCCTTTCTCAGGGTAATGCTTTGCTGCAAACAACACAGTTTTAATTGTGTCAACAATGGGATTTTTTTGGTGTGCTCCAAGCACCTTGGTACAAAGTTATTAATGCAAATATGTTGTATACCTTTCCCTTATGCTGTTTGAAGCCCAATTTGGGGCCCAGCAAGATTCCATCTTCAACTAGACACAGCATTGCTCAAGCGGCCTGAGTTCGGGCTTTTTCCCTGTCGGAGGAGCAGTTATTTACACCCCGCATATGGGCCGCATAAAGATTAATATGTGCTCTAATTGTGAATATATCCCCTAGGTGCGATTCCCGATGGCTCCGGTCGCCGAGTTCCAGCTTCAAAGCATGATTTGGGGAGGTGGCCAACTACCCTGTTATTTGGCCCTGTTGAACCGCCGTCCGAAGAAAATTCACTGCCAGGACAAATCTTCATATATTTGGGTGGTAGTAGGCTTAAACTCTTCGTAAGATGTCTGCTTTTCATCTGACATTGTCTTACCCATGTGGAACGACACCACAGGTTGATACTGAGTCATGAATGCTTAGGTGGCCAAGTACGGGGTCGAAAATAGTATATTTTTGTTTCACGACATATATTTCTTGTTTCACGACATATATTTTCTGTTTCACAACATATATTTTCTTGGACATATATTTTCTTGTTTCACTACATGTTTTCTTGCAGGACATTTCTTTGTTTCACACCATATTTGAAAGGTACGCGGCGCATGGGCTGCGCGCGGGTAACTCAGAGGCCATTCGGTCCCTTCTGGGAAATGCTGTGCTTGCCAAAATCAAGGCACCACGGGAGCAGCCAGGTGGGATCAGCTCTACTACCACCGTTGTGAGACTGAATCCCACACGTTTCGTACACTTTGGGCAGTTACCCCCCGCCATCTCGGTAGAAATGACGTGTTTGCATTTCAACCTACGGTAGGTCGAAATTGATTCACGGCATTATCCCAACATAGAATCAAGGGAGCCGGAAAGTCCCGCGGGAATGACTCTGATATGTCGGCCTTCCGGCCCTTCCCCAATCCCCCTTCCCCGTATTCAACTTCCTCGTCAATAAACACAAACATGTAGAATCAGTGAAGAGATACTTGAGTACGGTGCTGATGAGTTCCGATGGAACGTTGGGCATTGAGAGTGGATAGAAAACATCTGCCGTGTGGCCGAGGTTCGGCCATCAAACACCGCCACCAGGTCCCGAGCCGCCTCAAGTCAAGTGCCGGAAGCCGAAATATTGTTTATGGAGCTGACAAGGATCAGGAGTGCCACGAAGAGGATAGAAGGAGGATAGAAGGCCTTGCAGGACCACAGAACAGGTCATATGAAGGTTTTTTCAAATATGTTGTGCAACTTTTAAAATGTTGTGAAACAAGAAAACATGTCGTGAAAACAAGAAATATACATAGTCGTGAAACAGAAAATATATGTCGTGAAACAGAAAATATATGTCGTGAATTGAGAAATATATGTCGTGAATCAAGAAATATATGTCGTGAAACAGAAAATATATGTCGCGAAGCAAAAACATATGTCGTGAAATAAAAAATATATAGTACAAATAATAAAAGTGCATTCTGACCGCCATACACATTCGATGATAAGTGTAAGAAATACAATGTGTTTGAAAATTATGCAAAAGGCGTCGTGTTAAATCACCAGAGAACGGCGAGTGGATTGGGATTACCTGGAAACACGAAGGTGTGACCAAACTTGGGCTTGGAGAGCGTACCATTGCCAAAAAAGCCAAGGCAGTGTCCACGTGACGTGTCCATCCAACAAAAAAACGATGACGTACTCGGGCCACGGTTTCAGTGTTACGGCCGTTACGGTTGGACTCGGCGACATCGCAACATCGCGATCATTTATGCATCAAGCTGAAACTACCTACTAAACACACCCTCGGCAGCAACATAGGACCTCCTCAACAAACCCTCCGCTGCAATCTCCCCCCACCCAAGTGCCCCGCCCCAACTCCTCCACATCCTCTCAACAACCCTCAACTTCTCCTCCCTCGGCATCGCCGGATCCTCCAAATCCCCCACGTCCTCGAGGAACCCCTCGCGCAACCGGGACCCGCTCGGCAGGCTCGTCTCCGCGAACCCGCGCAGGCGCGTCACGGATATCAGCAGCAGACCCGTCGTCAGCGCGGTGAGCGAGTTGGTCGTCGGGTTCGCCTCTCGGGGCTGCGAGACCAGTAGGCGCTCGATGCGTCTGCGGTGGAAGGGAGGGTCAGCAAGGGATTAGGAAAGTACGGGGCGGTGCTCACCGCATGGCCGCCCAAGCGCTAGCGCGTCTGCTCCGCCCGCCGAAGCGGCTCTCGCCCTGCCCGCCCCGCAGAAGTTGCGACGCGTAGTTTCCAAGTACGGTAACGATCACGAGCGCCGGCGCCAGTCCCACGAACGCAAAGGTCAATTCTTGCGACTTGAGCAGTTTGTCGATCCCAGCTAACGCTTGATCGATGTCGACCTGGCGGCAACCGTTAGGGTTCAGGCCTGTGAGGGGTGCACTAGAGACGAACCTTGGCTTTTTGAACTTGGATAAACATGGATCGCAGCAAGGTGCCCGTAAGCGCAGACTTGACCGGGCTCTTGATGTCCTCCTCGTACAACTGGAGCACCGGCGTAAGATCTCCGAGTCTAATTTGTTTGGAAAGCGCCGTGAGTTGAGCAGAATCGTAATGCAACTGTTCCCGGGCAAGGGAGAGCGTCATGCGTTCCAGAGACTGTAGGCGGTGAATCAGTGCGAGAAAAAGAAAAAGATTTACGGACATCCAAGTCAGCGGCAACCCCTTCTTTCCTGACGATAACACCGTCCTCGCCGCCCGTTCTAACGGTCTTCAATACCTCTTTGAGAGGATCTATCAAGGAGTTCTTGACGAATCCCTCCACTGTTTCTTTTGTCTCTAGTGCCATCTCTGTAATAGAAGCTCGAGAGGCATACAACGAACGCACGGCGTACAAGGTAAGGGGTGGGAGAAGGAGGATTTTCGGCCATAAAAGGACCAGGCGGGACGGTCGGCGAAGTTGTTGGATTGTATTGTTGTGTTCAGCGATGTGGCTGGGAAGTAGCGAGGACGAGACGCGTTGAACGTGTTCCGTGTTGTTTTGAACCACAACTGGCTCGCCGCCGATGCAGGCTGCTAGTCGACTCGGAAACACATCCCCAAAGGCCGTGGCAAGTCTCAGCTGAGCAAGATTCCCTAACTGTTCCGCGCGCTCGTCGCGTAGTTTTTCCAGCCCTCGTCGCTTATACCGACATTCTTCTCGTGTGAGATGAAAGGGCAGCAACACGGCCGACCATATTGAGTGTATGTACTGGCTGGCGCGGGGAGAGGGCCGGGACCATAGGAGAGACGTCAACGTTCGCTCATGCTCCAGATGCGGGAAAAAAGAGCTCGTCAGCGCGGATGGTTGGAGTGCAGTAGGGGGCAGCAGGCGGAACAGCGAGGAGGGCGTGAATAAGGATAGCCTCAGAGGCAACCGGTGCTCGCGGATGGTATCGAGAACGGTGCGGAGTACGCGCGCAACCCGAGATGGTAGTGCTAGAATTCACGATGTTAGCGACAAGTGGAAAGCAAGCAACACGAGCGTACTTTGCAAGAAGAACCATGCGATGCCAATGTTAGAGCGCTCGACATTAGCCCACCATTCGGCTTCAGCCTCAATCTCCGTCGCTTCGTTCAGATACACGTCCAGGCCACGCGCATACAATCCAACTAAACACGGTGAGCAAGACGAATTGAAGCGCAGACAAAAAAAGTTACCAGCCACTTGGCTCACGACCGCGCGTCTCAGGGCATCTTCTTGGGTATCCCCCGAGACGAAGAGGGCATCACGGTCTGCTTGCGCAAGATATTTCAAGGCGTCATCGACGGAAGACTGTGATACAGGCGGTTTCAGAGCACCGAGAAGAGATCGTAATGCTTCAGTTGACTCTGATACGACTGATAGACCCTCGGGGGACGCGAAGCTGGGCTCTGGGGTTGGCAGGCGCGTCAAGCTTAGAGGCCGCGCGAAATTGTCCGCGAAGTGCGAAGAATTGACTCTCAAGCGGGACATGTTTACATCATCGGAAATCGCGTCCTGTTCACGACCACCACAAGCGAAATAAAAAATTCGGACGGTTTGGATTCTCCTGGACAGGACCAAGTCTAGTAATGGCATTCTCATTGGCCGGAATTCACCCAGACCTTTTCCAAATTTTATGCGGATACGCCTCGCTCATCCCTCCGAACCACCTGCATTTCCCGTCCCATCTGCACGCAGAAGTCATCCAAGATTTTCTCCTCGTCCACATCCTCACGCACCCGCATTTCGCAACGTACCCCCCGTCAAAACAATACCAGAAATCTTTCTGGAAATGGATGATCCCGCACCTCGAGCAAAGATTGGGCGACTCGGATGTAGATGTAGATGTGTTCTTCCCCTCCAGACGCGTTTGACCTGACCTGCCTGCCCTGCAGTCCGACCTGGAAATCGATGCGCGCATATACGACCATTATCTGGACCTATTAAACGCGTCTGCTCGTGCTCTCTGCTCCGTCTGCTGCGAAGTCTGAGCTCTCGCTCCTAGTTTTCAAACTCCTGGAGGTGCACTAGGGCTGACGGTTCAAAACCCGCCCTCGCAATCCTACATCACCCATTTCTGGAGACCACCAGCAAATGACCTTGGTACATACCAAACGACGACCCTCCTCGAATCCCGGACGATGATCGAAGGCGGGACGACCGGTCTGCGGACCTGGCTCGCGAGCCTCATCCTCGCCCAATACCTCATTCTCAACCCAGGTACCGATGCCTTCCTGTAGACTCGAAGGCGTTGTTGACTTGCCAGGGTTCAAACGACAGACCTCGTCCGGGGGAAGAGGATTCTCGAACTCGGCTCCGGGATTGGGTTTTTGGGGAGCGTCGTAGCCTCCGTACAGCTCCTGGAAAGCCGACTAGATGCACCGGCTCCTGGAACGATAAGGATGTCCGACATTAATGATTCTGTCCTCTCGCGCTGTCGCGACAACATTGGGCTGCCATGCAGTGCGTTCTAATTGGCCTGATAATATTTTGATTGAACCGTCATACAAGACCTATCCTCCTCCCATCCTGACGTGCGCTGCTGCTTCCTCGACTGGTCGGCCGCACTCGACACAGACGGCATCGCGCCGCTAACTTCCCTCTTAAACGACGAGCTCGACGCCGACCTCATTCTCGGCGCCGACATTGTGTGTCCTACTTTTTTTTACCCCGCTGCCGTCCGCGCATTGACATCCCCCGCACAGGTATTCGACCCCGACTTGATACCCGCACTGGTGGCAGTCTTGGTACTCGCTCTCCAGCCGAGCGCGCGGCCACGATGCACGCTCATTGCGCTGACGATCCGAAATCCCACCACCATGCAGAAATTCGTGGACGCTGTGCAAGGTGCGTGCAATTTTTCTGTGTTGATGCCACACTGATGTCTTTTCAGATACTGATCTCACACTGGAGAAGATCGATCCCGAGATCCAGGACCGGATGTTCATGGAGCCCGTGGAAGGCGATGGCGACGCGAACAACGGGGTCAACATCTTTAAGATTAGCAGTAACAGTATTCGACAGCAGCAGTGATTATACAGACATTTACACTTCTACCAAGAAAGTCAGCTACAGTAAGACGAAGAGGTGAGTGTATTAAGAAGTCAGCTTCATAGTCCCGCACACCCGACACGTCCAATACTCGGTCTCCATTCCCGTCTCGCCGCACGCGAGGCACGCCCACCCAATCGACTCGTCGGGCGGGCGCTCGGCGAAACAGGCGTCGCATTGCAGGGCCGTGGGCGCGTTCAGGAGGGTGCATGTCCGGCAGGCCCATTCAACGGGAGTCTGGGGCTTTTTGGCTGGCCCGGGATATGGGGCTGGGCGCGACTTGGGCTTGAGGGTAGTGGCAGTAGTGCGAGACGGGGGTTTGGTTACGGGACGAGCGACGGTGGAGACAGCCACCTTCTTGGGTTGCGGGATTGCGAGCTTTGAGGGACCGGCGGCGGCAGAGGGAGGGACATCGACGATGATAGCGTCCGAGTCGTCCGAGTCAGAGTCGAGAGTGAGGTCGATAACCTTGGTCTCGATGCTCTCCTTCGCCGCTTTGTCGGCCTCCTGTTGCGCCAGTTCGCCGGAGCCGCACGCCTTCTCGTCTCGGGCGCGGCGCTCGGCAGCCTGCAATAATAGGATGTAAGTAGGATAATGAAAACGGCGGAAAACGACGGACCCGCGCGGCCAACTCCCGTGGAGTCAGATTAGCAGCCTTGCCCGCCCCACCCAAACGACCCCCATTCCCAAGCATAATCGCAGCCTTTCTCCTCTTCTCAGCCGACTCGAGGGCCTTTGCGCGCGCGAGGTGCGGTGGGAGGTCGTGCGAGACGTCGGCACCGACTCTATGTCCCTTGCTGAAGAAACCCTCGCCGGCGTATCCTGATCGCTGCAGCGCATCGTATTCGTCTTGGAGCCCGGAGAGAAATTTGTAGAATTTATCGTCGTGGGGGCCGTGCACGTTGTGCGTGAGCTGGCTTCTCGTTGGTTTTGTTGAGAGTAAGTGCCGGAGTGCGTACCTCGTGCAACATGGTCTGCACTACCTCTTCCTCCTCGTAGAATGTGTCGGGTGCGTGGGCTGGTCGCAAGCGTAACAAAATCTAGGAAGATATTAACGTGTGGCATGGTAAATCGCGAAAGATCTGTGCCTTTTGTCCGGCATTCACATCTGCATGGCCGTCATGTTCAGAACCGCCAGACTATCGTCAGAAAGACTGGCACATACTCAGTCCTAAATCATCATGAGAAGACTTCCATGGCACAGAATGGAAAGAACCAACCTATGAGGTTGTCTTGGGCTGGAAAAAATTCAGAGAGGACCGGCAGGACCCAGTTGTGCTTCCTCATGATGGGCTTGACGAGAGATGCAATTCGCTGTAGTATTGGAAGAGCACGTTCTTCTGAAAGCAGGTAGCAAAGCTGATTCACTGGTTGTTTGACCTCATGGACCTCTGGAATACCTTTGGGACGCCCTTTGAGGTGCGTGAAAGACTTGACGAACGTATTAGACATGATCTAAATGCACGAATGTCGGATGAGCCAGAAAACGCAATACGAAGGCAACGGGATGGAGTTGGGAATAATAAGTAAGCGGCGCTTAGCGAGCCACACACGCGTCGCAATCGCTCGCGTTATGGGGAACCATGTGATGTGACCAAGTTAGCCCGCCTGTCTCCGTAATCTTCCGGTTTTCACCTATAGCGGTATTCTGGCGGCCAGAACGACTGTCTTCCGACTCTGAGCACGCGGTATAAGTCTGGTTTACGAGCCTATTGCAGCGGTAACATTGCAGCCATGGACTCTTGCCCAAACGAAATACTCCAGGACATCGTCAATTTCCTACCCGAAGCCGATTTATTTCGTCTTCGACTAGTTGAACGACGGCTCAGAGACGTGTCCACCCGTCTCGCATTCTCCCGGCTCGTCGTATACGACAACATATCCAGTGTCCAGAGATTCCACAACTTGGTGGAATGTCAAGACGAGTGTGTCCTATTTTCCGCATCGCGCCAGAAGGTCCACTGAATTTCGGACCCCCCAGTATGATATTGCACAGCGTGGGGCATATTACATTCGACGGCACATCCCCAGACCACTTCGATGTAGGCGCCGAACGTGAGTATCCTTCTTCGAAGAAACGAACGCGTCCTCACAAGGCGCGTCCAGCTACTCCCGAACTGCTTGAGAAATCGTTCAGCCTGCTGAGTCGCTTTCCCAAACTCGAGTCCCTGCGACTGGACTTCTTTCCGGATAGCGCCCCGGATAAAAACGAGATGTACTTGACGTACTATGTGGAGGTGCAGATAGCGTTTTGGATAGGTCTCGCATGCACCCCGCTCCCCCAACTCCGGTCATTACACATCGGATCCATGGTTTCTTATTTCCCTCGCTGCATCGACAACGACGAGGATCCCTTTCTGCGCCTCTTTCATCCTTTGACCTCACTCTCCATATCGGTGGTTTCGCTCTTTCAACCCCGGCGCCTCCCCGACGAAATACTCAGCTTCCCCCAGAACGTCTCAAACATGGTCCTTGCGGCCCAGAAACTCACATCCTTAGACCTCGGCGAGCACGAGTTGGCCGGGACTTCGCATTTCGCCTTCGAGCGTCTCACGTTTTCGGCCTTGTTGTCCCTCCGCCTGCACACCTTTGTGTTCGCTGGGGAGAAAGACGACGAAGTCCTACCCCCACCCCAAGTAGAGGGTGCGCAGCAGCCGTTCGGCGTCGAAAAATTCATACTGAGGCACAAGGCGACGCTGCAGCACCTCCAGCTGCGCGACTGTGCCGTCGCAAGCCAAATAGGCGGCTCCTGGCACTGTCTCCTCCGGCGTTTTCGACTTCAGCTCTCCCAGCTGATCGAATTTATCTGGATCGCGAACAGCGCGCACCCTGACCAAGAACAAAATTTTGTCTACGCGCGGCCCGCTGGGCACCTCCACACGTATACGGTGATCGATGAAGCGTTTGAATTTATCGCGGACGATCCACAGGATGTGGCGGCACTGGAGGAGCTCCAGTCTGTAGTCCTACTCAGAAAAAATAATATAACGGGGTGACTGATGGATCTTGGAGACCCAGAGGGAGAACAAGCAAAGACCAGGTGCATAGGGCCCCCGAAAAATTCGGAGGAATGACTCTTCAGACTGAGGCACACTTCCATTCTTACCTGCCGGAGTTCGCCGCAACAGAACACCGCCAACGCGACGTTGCTACATACTTAGTACCGTTTCTTTACGCTTTGCCCTTCGTTCTGGACTGTGTTCTCTGCGCTCCCCCGAATCCTGCCCAATACCATTTCAAGAGCTGCAAATCCAAAATGCCGCTCACCGGAAACGGTGTAGATTCAGCGTGAGTCTACTATCTCACATAATTTTGATTTTAACTAACAAGTTTTAAGAAATAATTTTTTTTTTAGTGAACGAGTCACCTGCCTAGGTATAGCAGCAGACGCATATTGAATGGGAGGACTCCAAGTCGAGCTTCATGATGAGCGCAATGCAATGTGTTTTTGGGCACTGCACCTGGTGAAAAACAATTTGATTTTATTTGTTGGAGGTGAAAAATGAAGATCGATGAGGCATTTGGGCCACACGTTCATGTCGGGACATGAGTTGAATCAGAGTTCGGAAGACTGGAAGTTGTGGAACCGAAATGACTCTGCATGATATTTGACGGCAGGCACTTGCGATTTATTTGGGGGGTCGGAAGGGCAGCTAGGCAAAAATACGGCCAAAAAATAAAAAATGAAACGGGCAGCTGGGGCTCGAATCTTTCCTCGTAAATGTGCTCCAGAATTGGACCTTGAAAGTATAGGTTGCCAGCACACCCACCGGGCCACCCTTGCCTTTTCTGCGAGAGTAATAAATGAAGAGAGACGAAGTTTGATCACGGCATGTTTCCAGTCTCAATGCCGGGTTAAGAGGTGCCCAGAGAATGACATGAAGTAACCGTGACCCGGTGTATGCATAGCACGCATATCAGAACGACACCATAAGAACAAGATCTAGACATAAATCTAGGCAGAGATGGTGACCTCGACCTCGACACCAGGCTCCAAGCTGATGCTAGTCTGCGCGAAATTTAAATTAGTTCGACATCCGGATGAAGCTAGTGAGGTGCTCACGATCTGCTTAACGATCTCGCTCGACGAGTGCAGGTCGATGAGGCGCTTGTGCACCTTCAGCTCGTAGCGGTCCCAGGTCTTCGAACCCTCGCCACAGGGCTACAGCGAACGAATCAGTGAAACGTAGGGAAACAATCTTATTAGCATACCGTCTTGCGGGTAGTGATGCGGAGGACCTTGGTCGGTAGGCGCACGGGGCCCTTGACGCGCAGCTGCTTGTCCTTGGCGCGGTTGATGAGGTCGGCCGAGACTGGGGGAATGCGGTGTGAGCCTACTGCCCTTCAATATGAAGGTCGGAGAATAGCGTACATTTCTCAAGGTTCTGGACGTTGCTGCTAGTGAGCGTGATGCGGATTTTGTGGATTTTCACGCCGGGCACGGGGGCACCGGTCGCGTCGTATTCTTTTTCACCCTTAGCGACGTAACTCATTGTTGGTACTGGGAATGAGTCAGAAGGTGACTAGAGGGGTGCTGTTAGACAGAGTCGCAAGGACAGAAGAAGTTGCGCACCTAAGGTGAGAGTTGTGTGCAAAATTTGCTTTCAAACTCAGTATCGTCGGACTTTGATGCCGATCAGGAAACTGCCCAGCTCTGATTCCTTCATCAAGTTCATGAATTCTAAGGCTCGCAATTCTGAGCAAATCTCCGCGGACATCCTTTGCTAAACTCGTTCTGGCATTCGGCCCAATTATGTGCGAAGAGCTAAGCACATCGGCCCAGCTTCAGGCGTGGAACAAAATTTCTTTTGGATCGCAAGACCCTGACGCTAGGCCTCGCAACTTTTCAAACGATTTATTCGCTGGCTCAAGAGCCCGCGACGGTTCTGCCGAGGTCATTGGGAAGCAGCGATCCTGAGCGAATCTCCGTGGACACCCGAATGCTCGTTCTGGCATCCCTGTCCACGGAAATCAATCGTGGCCCAGGTTCAAGTACAGAGTTCCTCAGATGGCAACTTCTTAAGCTATCCTCCGTGTGTTCTGTTGTTTGAATGGACTCGTCCAAGCCTTGTCGGTGGACGGCGCTCTAACCTCAAACTTTCTGCATGTGCTCCTTGACGGAATTCTGGTCACTAGTTCGTTCAATGCGCTGAGAATAGTTGTGGCCATATTTCCCGGGAATGATATAAGAACCTGAAGCTATCTAGAGCTTGGACCAAGACGCGGTCCTCCTGCTGTAAATTCTATTTTACTTCGCCATGTTCAATGTATCTTCACAACTGACCGAGCACTTTCATCGTGCTGGGATTCTTCCGAGAGGTGTGGGCGAAGTTCCTTGATTCCCCCGCTTCCCGCTACGTCCTCACAGCCGATCCGGGCGGCTGGTTCAGCCGCTCTGACGGCTTTAATGGCGAACTTCGACGGCCTCCAGTTCGAACAGGTCTTCGCCTGTGATCCCTCCGCGCAACCCTGGGACTACAAGTCCTGGGGCGACTTCTTCGTCCGCACCTTCCAGCCTGGCATCCGCACGCTACAGGCGCCGGAGAACCCGAACATCATCAACGCCGCGTGCGAGTCGCAGCTGTACAACCTCGCAGAGAACGTGCAGGCGCGCGATACGTTCTAGTTTAAGGATGGAGCATACTCGCTGCTCGACATGCTCAATGGCGATGGATGAGTACGCGGCGCAGTTCGTGGGAGGGACGGTCTTCCAGGGCTTCCTCTCCGTGACGGATACCGCCGCTGGCACGCGCCCGTGACGGGCGTCGTGCGCCGTGTCGTGACGGTCCCGGGGACGTACTTTTGCGAGTCGCCCGCGACGCTCGGCGAGTAGAACAATCCGCATCTGGGCATGCCCTCGCTCGCGTTCTGCACGGCGCTCGCGGCGTGTGCCCTCGTGTTCATCGAGTCGGACATTGGGCTGATGTGTTTGATGGCAGTCGGGATGACGGATGTGTCGACGTGCGAAATGACGGTGAAGGAGAGCGGCCACATCGTGTGCGGAGACGAGCTCGGGATGTTTCACTTTGGGGGGTCTACGCATGTTCTCATTTTCCGCCTGGAGACGAAGCCACGGTACTTCTAAGACGTGGATAAAGCGGGTGATATGGTAAAGGTCCGTCCGGGCGGCCATTGCAAGCGTGGGTTTGAGAGGTACCCTGTTGTATGTACACTTTTTATGCATCCGTTGGAACGATCGTAGTAGCCTGCAATAAAAAATTCCTTTCCCTAAGCCTTGATAAGCACCGAGTCGCCTCTCAGATCCATTTACTCGACAAAACACTTCAGAACGAAGCCGAACGAAACAATATTGCTTGAAGCTCAAACACGCTCCATGGGATAGCAAGTCCAAAACCATTCGATTCCAAATAAGCGAAAAAACAAAACACAAACAAGAACACGGGTAAAACAAGAACTCAACGAGACCACCACCAAACCACGACAACGACAAACGACATAGTATTTGACATCAACCCACACTCCTCCCAAACCAAAGTGATTTTCGAAGCGGATGCCTGTGGGCGTGGGTTGGGCGTGGGTGCGTTGCGCGCGTAGGTTCTTATCAGGGTATATTTGATGTTCCAGTGCGAGGTGGAGGACGGCACCGGCGGAGGGAGGGGCTCGCGTCGGATTGATTCATTAAAGGATTGGTTTGCTTTGCCTTGTGGGCGTGGTTCTCGTCGAGGGTGTATTGGGACTCGAAGCACGGCGGGGGACGGCAGCGTGCGGAAGGAGGGGTTCGCGTCGGGTTTGAGTTTTGAAGCGCCGTGTGGGCGTCGGTGCCTTGTCGGCATGGTTCTCGTCGAGGGTCTATTGGGACTTGAGGCGCGGCGGAGGACGCTGGCGGCAGGAAGAGTGCAATCGCTTTAGAGAGGTTGAGGAGGTTTGGGGTGCCTTATGGGCGTGGGTTTCGAAGGGCAGAGCAGAGACACGAATGCAAGAAGAGGAAGCTGCCTTGTGGGTGTCGGTGCCTTGCCGGCGTGGGTGGGATGCGCGTCGGTGCCTGTGGGCGACGAGGGGTGCCTGCGGGCGTGGGGTGACTTGTCGGCGTGGGCGTCTGTCTACGCCGAGAACGAAGGCGGGCGAGACGGGCGGACGGAACCGAGACGACGTAAACCTGACGAAAGCGAGTGAGTATCAAGCAGCACAGGAAGAGGCAAAGAAACGCACAAGACCACTCTTCGCAACGAAAACCACTCCAATCTGACAGCTGCTCAGCCAGACGCCTCCCAAGTCGAAGCGCGTCCACCCCCAGGCCAGAGTCTTGCTGAGTCGGGTCAACCACGTACCGCGGCGTGCGGCGAACCAGGCGTCCCCAATCCGCCGCACTCTTGGTCTTCGCGTCGTGGTCCTGTCGGTTTTGAAGTGGTGTTAATGTTGAAGCGGGCTCGTCGTCGTCGTCGTCTTGGTCGGCTCCATCGACAGGGCGGGTGGCGGCTTCCGGACAGCGGGGCGACGAGGCATCAAGGAGGGGGGCCGCAGCTCAGCCTCGCACCAGACCCACGCCTATCCGTCGTTCCGCGCGACACCTTCCTGTATGCAGTTGCCTGTCTCGTCGATCCTACAACGCAGACAGAGAGTCGCAGTGCTCGACGGAGGGCGGTGTCGAGCGGATGGTGGGGAGGATGAAGAGGGAGGGAGCGACGAGTGCGAGAGACGGTCTGGAGTCATCTCTGCCAACAACGCAAGTACTGGCTGTGGGATGCCGGGGCGAAAGGGCATCGGCGAAGGCGGACCCACATTCTATCCATCCTGCAGCGCAATCCATCCTTCCTGTATGGTGGCAGAGGCCCGTCTCGTCGCTATCGTTGTTGGTCTCGGCGGAGGGCGGCGTCGAGGTAAGGGGGGAGGCGGCGGGAGAGAGAGAGGGTGGGTTGGGTGCGCTAGGTCGAGACCAAGCTGGCAGGTCAGGGCGTCGGTGATGGGGCAGCGGGGCGACAGGCTGCGGCGAAAGGGGGGGCAGCGCCTTAGCTCTGGCGGGAACCTGTCTATCCGACCCGCGAACATCTTCCTGCATGACAGGCCATCGACGGACAGCAGCGCTGAAGAGGTGAGTCAGATTGGACGTCGTGATGAACGATGAGGGATGATACTCACTGGGCGAGGCCAGCGGCAATCCACCAGGGTGTGAAGGAAAGAAGCCCGAAGGCGAGGTGAAAGAAGGGAAGGTGCTCGAGAGCGATGAGAGGAAGGAGCTCATGGGGGAGCGGATGAAGAATCGCTTCTAGGGTTGCACATATTTATACCTTTCGAGGTGGCTGACCGGACAGAGTGACTGTCCGACAGACTGAGAGATTGCGTTCTCGCTGCTTTTGGACGCGGAAGTCAGCCTCTTTTCAACGGATATCATTTGAGGGAATGGAAAGAAGGCTTGAAGTGGGAAAGGAAAGAAGGATTTGAGGCTGTGCGGCTTCTTTACGCGTCCGAGTCGTGTCACGGGATCGTTCTTCGCTGATCTCCACGGCCAACTTTGTCACTCTATCACATCACGTTGTCTTAGTCACACGTCAAAAATGTAACGGCCAACAAATTTAATTTCTGAGCGATTGAACTACCGCTACTCTGTCTGAAGAACCTCGAAACCGCGGCTGGGTAGGAGACTGAGTTTAGTTGTGTTGGTGAAGTCTCCGGAGACTGATTGTGCCATCTTTGATGCTTTATGTAAGCCATCAAAACCCTTTCCATTGCTACACTCATGGTGCGTAGTGCCCCCAATCTTGTTCTTGTTATATCCATGCAACATCCCTAGCCCTCACGTCGACCTTCTGGTACTTCCGGTAGGCTCTGAGGCTCCGGTCATATACCGGAGCCTCTGGACCATCCGGTATCATTGGGTTTTTACGCAATGAAAGATTACTGAGCGTTTTCCGTTTATCCGTCTTTCTGTCTTTCCATCTTATTGTCATACGACTTCTCATCAGTCCTTCTGACTTGTCTTATTGTTAAGAACCACTCTCCTTCCCACCTAATAATCCCACATAACCCTTCATATTAGAAGGGGCATACCTCCCCCTGTGCCCCTTCTAATATGAAGCGTTTGAAGAAAAGCCAGTGTGCTGCAAAAAATGCTGCACGCAAGGTCCAAATATACTGCAAAGGCACTGCAGCATATGAGCCTTTGGACTTAGAGCTCTCAGTTGTTACTTGTATTAGGTAATCCTGTTGGGTGTGGGAGTTAGAATGGCTCAAAAAGGAAAATTTCAAGAAAATACAAGAAAAATAGAAGAAAAAAATATGAAGAGGCTATAATGCGTCTGACAGTGGAGGCGGGATATCCAAAAAAGGAAATTCAGCAAAAAAATATCATAAAATACAGGAAAAAATACAATAAAAATAAAAATAATAACTCCTTCCGTGCAGCATATTCACCTCTGCGACTTGAAGCTTTAAAGAGAGAATGTGTTACTTAATCCTGTCAGGGTGGGATACCTAAAAAAGAAAATCCACTAAAAAATATTGTAAAAATACAAGAAAAAATAAGAAAAAAAAAAAAAAAAAACACTCTTCCCCCTCCACCCAGTCGCCATTGGATGAGACACCTAAAAAGGAAATTCACCAAAAAAATCTTGTAAAATACAGGAAAAAAAATCACCACTCTTCTTCCTCTACCCATACTACCATTCTAGTTAGAATAGGTAACGTAGTAGGTTTTATTAGAAGGGAGATGTAGTGGTCTAAGGCTACTCTCAAGAATTAGCAGCTGATATAAGTCATAATTAAATCATATTTCTGCTATTTGTATTGGAATTGATGGGTCCTGCCATTGTGTTGAAATTGACGGCTATCTGTATTGGGTGCTATAGCTGCCTGACAAATGATGGCTGCCCATATTGAGGTTGCAATTGATGCCTGGTTGCATTAAATGCTAAAATCTGTTCAAAAAGCGCCGGCTCTTGGAAAGTATTTTGCATTTTACAGGTCAATGAGGCCACCAATCACAAAATGCTATAGATGACTCTTGTAGCCCTTGATGAGCTCTACAATTTGGGTATAGGGATCAAAGGTTTGGCTGATGACTTTCCTTTTTGGGACACTAACACTTTCGTCCCAAAAAGGAAGTTTGCTACATTGGCCCTTCTCTGGCTCATAATTCAACCATTTTGGATGTTCTAACCAGATAGGAATGTTGTTCTAGGTTCTTTGAAGCCAACTAGGACACATTAGAGCCTACTACATTGCAATAATAGGTTGAAAATAGCAAAGTTGATAAATTGTTCCCTGGCCATAATATCCTGGGATATACAAATGGAAATGACTCTGGAGTGCACTACCTTATTTCTTCAAGCTACAAAGATACTCTCCATTGTATTCTAATGATGAAAAACATCGCAATTTAGACATAAAAAGAAATTTCACTTTGACCCTATTAGGTGCTCCTCCATCTTGTGAGATATCCCAAAACACATCCTTTGGGATTGGATGATGTATTCATAGTAGTAAAGTAGGCAATTGACACCCAAGGCACCCTGTACCCCATGTTTCAGGCTGATCTTGTTTTGTATTCTTGTTCACCATATTCAGTATGCCACAGGGTCATGGATGATGTTCTGAAGGTTCTTACTGAGTTCCCTGGGCTATATGACTAGTTTTGGGTCAAAAGACAGGCCAATATATGATGATAAAACTTGAAAATGCTTAATGACACCTTTTGCCTATTTCATGAATAGGGCATTAAGGAGATCATTTAGTGGGAAATGGACATTGGAAGTAGGATCAGACAGTGTAAATACCCTATATCATAAGTTATTTCAAGTGTTTTGGTGAAGTTTTGGCCAGATAGTATTTTGAACCATAGCCAGCATATGTTCACATCGATTTTCCTCAGTGTCACCCAACGTGCCTTTTTTAAAGGTAAACTGCTATTTGATTCCATGTGTTGTGCTCACTGTTCTATTTAGACGTGCATCATCTGCCCCTTCAGGCCAGCTACACGGGTATGCTCCCAATCCATGTCTTTATGTTTATCTTTAATGATTACATGGTGTTTTAGCATTCGACGAACACAAGTGTGCTCTTCGTATTATCCGAGTGCCGACAGTGAGTTTAAATTTATGTGCTTTGTAAGTATATATTCCTGACGGGCGTGGTTTCCTTAGGTTCATCTCAATATTTTGACGGGAGCACTTCAACGCAGCGACTCCGACAGCGGGAGCGCCGCCTGGTAGCCAGAGCAGCAGGCAAACTCAGCGGGTGGGTTGGGTGGCGGGGCGGCGGTGCGGCACGGCACTTTGTATTATATGTAGCAAGTGAATATATAGTATTATGGGAAAATATGGGGAACACACATCTGAGCATAGCTGAGCATGTCCCAGCGTATGGATTTTCCAGATTAAATGCTGATATGTGCTCGGATGTGTGCTGCTTTAAAGAAGCACATTTCAGCACATTTGAGCGTAGGAGCCCACAGATCATTTTCACTGGGAATGAATCCTTGGAAATTATTGAATATCCGGGCGTGAGTGGAATGGAGCCGCGGATATCAACCCCAACTTGCCCGGGGGCCGGGAGTCCACCCCAAAAGGAAACCAGAAACAGAGGTCATCAAGGAAACGGTAGAGACAGCACCGTTGGATCAAGTTGGATGCCAGTCTCCTACCCTTCACAGTAGTCCACACCTTTTTACATAGCTGAACTGAAAAGGGAAAAAGAACCAGGCAAAAAACAATGGAAATGCAAAAAAGGACATCAGTGAATCGGTCAAAAACTGTTATAGCCGGGCGAGACTTGTGATTTCTCCGTAGGGCTGCCACCCGTTGCCATGGCGGCAACAGCCATTTTTCTTCTTCCTGAAGCCTAGACGGGACGGGACGGGCGACGGGATGGCCGTGGGACGGCCGTCGCGGCCGTCTCAACGGGTAGGGTGGGAATTCAACCTTTAGCTTGCTTTTGACCCTAATAAAATGTGGATTAGGACTGCAATGTTATGAGTTTAATTCTTACTTGCCCACCCTGATGTTTTCTTGCTTCCAACTAGAGGAACCGACGCAAACATTGAGGTTGCAGGTCGGCAATCATGATCGGAAGTGGCCGAGAACGCACCACAAGCAATATGCCATCTGTTTGGAGCCATCAAATGAAGTAAGGTGAGCAGGAAAGTGTATCCCTTCTAAGACGGAAGTCTCTGTGGACTAAATAATGATGGAAAGTGTCGGTTTAAAGCTGAATTCATATGACCCGTTGAAACGGCCGTTGCGGCCGTCATTTGACGGGCCGTTGCTTGAGGGAAAAATAGGTCAACGGGACGGGCATGGCACCCGTTCGACGGGTGCCGTCGAACCGTCGTGATGGCAACAACGGGCAGCAGCCCTATTTCTCCGCAATTCTGATGGCAAATTTTAAGCGCTCGTGAGCACTCGCAATCGCTCCACAATTCTTGTGGACGACAGATGAAGGCATACCATCTGCATACCACATGCATACAAGTGTGTTGTTGAACTTGTCACAGACACGATTGATTGTGAATCTTGAATCAGTACAACAATTAGTAACATAAATTGAACAAGAGCTGTCATAAATTTAATGAAGTCGACCGGGAGTGTCCTCAGGCACAAGCACACAGAATATGAGTTGAACCCGGCCACGCCCATGCTCTATACACGGTCACCATGGTATGAGATCAACATGAGATTTGAGGGGTGTGCCCTGGCGGTGTCCATACTCGATATGTACCGGTGAGAATAGTGTTCATCCCGTGCCAAAGGACATTGTCATAAACTTCAAAGGAGAAGGCGAGCACCAGCGCCCCTTCAACTTGTATTATTTGTATCATCACATCGGTCGTTGCGCTCTGACACCCTTCAAGCTTAACTCCGATAGACTCCGATGGTCCGTGCGATGCATCACGTGATTGATGGATTGGTGGTTGATTTTGATGGGGACGTCGTTGCTCCTTCTTACCCCTCCACATCCCCCACATTGTTATATACCGAGCCGGTTGGACCTAGGATGAAGAGGCCTGAGGACCGGAGGTTCTGGAAGGCCGGAGGTTCCGAAAGCCCGGAGGGCCCGAGAATGGTCCGGAGTGGTATAAGGAGGGATCGCAACACCACAGGGGGTTAAGGGTGAGCAACTATCCTGACCGGCAGGTATTCCGGAAGTCGGAGTACCAGAGGTGAACAAGGAGGACGGAGACGACTCAGTGCAAGGAGACAAGCCAAGCAACGTTAATAACCAAACTGACGTACAAGACATATTAAAGACGTATTTATACTAAGTAACTAATTGTTTTCCATAAAAGGAAGGAGGGTGATTCTTAACAATAAGACAAGTCAGGAGGACTGATGTTAAGTTGTAGGACAATAAGTGGAAAGATGGATAAACGGGAAACGCTCAGTAATCCATCATTGCGTAAAAACCTGATGATACCGGATGGTCCGGAGGCTCCAGTATATTACCGGAGCCTCGGAGCCTACCGGAAGTACCGGAGTGTCTGAGGGCTGGGGATGTTGCATGGATATAACAGTATCCCCCTCTTAGGTTCCTCTCCCATGAGGAACCCAAAAGGAATGAACTTTGTCGAACAATGAAGAAGCATAGGAAAATAAACAAGATCAGAAAGTCACATGCTGTTCGTTTTGACTCAGACCTTTCTGAGGAGGAGGATGAGTTGAACGATGAGGATGACAGTGACGTAGAACAGGAGGGAGAGAATGGTGCGTCGCAGTGAAACCGGAGGCTCCGGTACTAACAATTTTTTCTTTCGTAGTCTGCGATTCCTGCCGCAAAAGCGGCCAGGTTTGCGTGGTTGAGGCAGGGCGCACTGCATGCCGGCGGTGCTGCGACAAGCACATCCAGTGCAGTCGCGTGCGGTCCCTCGGTCCTCCCCGTCTCAACAAGCGTCGAGCAGCGCAGGAGGCCCGTCGCCAGGAGTCCGCACCTGTTGCGGGGCCCTCGTGGACGCGCCGGAACACCGGAACGGAGTGGGCTGACCGGAGCGACCGTGAGGTGCGCAATCGCACAAGGAAGGAGCGGGAGCGGAGGGCACGGAAGGGGGAAAAGAAGGAGAGCGGGAGCCGGAAGCTCCGGGAGCCTGAGGCCGATGTTGGTTACCTCGCGGAGCAGGTGGGGCACAGCATGTTGCGCTATAAGCTGGCATTCCGAGCGTGCCAACTTATTTTGAAAATGCTCGCGGCGCCGGAGAGTGGAAGGGAGGTGCCTCCCGGAGTTGAGAGGATGCTCCGGTGGATGGCCACGGATATGGAGGCCTCTGCATGGGATTTCACCCTAGCGGAGGAGGCGGAGCTGGATCGAGAAGGAGGGGAAGGACAAGGACGTGCGCCCAGCGAAACGCCGGAGGCTGATGAAGCACGGGAGTCCCATCGTGGAGGAGAGGGAGGTCAAACCCGCCGAGTCGGAGGACTCGGAGGCGGAACCAGAGGCTCCGGTTGAGCCCCGAGCCCGTTCTGCTTCCTGGCCCAAGGATTTCCGGGTTTTGGAGGGCGAGAAGGACATGGAAATGGTGGATGCGGGGATGGACGTGGATGCGCCTGGGGCGCAGGAGGGGCCGGAAGGGCCCGATGAAGAAATCGTCGCGACGTCGCAAGTCGCAAGCCAGGTCGCAGAGGAGAGGACTATTTGAGTCCTCACCTTCAAGCCTGACCCAGAGCCCATCCCACCTCCACCTCCCACTCCCTCGCCTGCACCGGAGGCTCCGGTGCGGATCAAGAGGGAGTCGGAGGAGCGGGCGTTCCAGACCTTGGTGCTCCAACCGGGAGCACCGGCAGGATTCCACGAGGAGGAAGGCAGAGTATTTGTGATAGACGATTCGGATGAAGAGATGGAGGAGCCGGAGGCTCCGGAGATGCTGGAGTCGTCCGGAACGAAGGAATGAAGGCCCTGGAGGCATAAGGACAAAATGAACAATGTAAATATAATGAGTGTTGTAATTTTCTTGAAAACGGAAGAATTTTTTCTTGGTTTTGATTTTGAGTGATGAGTTAATATTCGGGTCCGGGCTTGGTAGGAAAACACCAGTGAAAATTGTCGATGTTCAGCCGTGTCCAAGTCGTCCGTAACAACCCAAACATACGGAGCTAAGTTCGGAACCTCCGGTTGATCTTGGAGTCAGCAATATGCTTGATTTTGAAGTACGACTCGCTGTCAATGATTTCTACAGCAGCCGGAGGCGGCTCCTTGGGTTCCGGAAAGGGGTTCGGAACGTGCGGTTTGAGTGGAGAATTATGGAAAACTGGAGGAACCTGTGACAACGATTTCGGAAGCCGAATGGTATAAGAGGCGGCACTGGGTTTGCTAATAACTTCGTAACTGCGATGGTACGTCTCCGAACATTTCGGAGTGGCCCGGAAGGAGTGAAGATGCTTCGCAAGGATAAGGATCTGATTGCCGATTGACAGCGTAGGTTCCGGGGACCGTCTCCGGTCTCCGGCTTCCTTGTTAATGCTCCTGGGCAAAGGTGATTTGTTTCCAGAGGAGCTGATGTAGTTTCTGAATCATCAACAATAAAATCCTTGGCGTACATGTTCGCAACTTCACATTCCGGATGAACCGTGATTGTCAGATTATAACCCTTATTGACGAAGAAGGGGGAGATGCCGGTCAAGGCATTCGAAGTGTTGTTGAGAGCGAATTCTGCAAGCGGAAAGAGTTGGTCCCAATCGTTGTTCCGTTTGACTGTCGGCCTCCAGAGGATAACCGGAGGTATAGTGGAATGTAGTGGATCCCCATGTTGAGTAGTTAGCCCAGCGACCGGAAAGAGGAAGTGATGGATTCGGAGCCCCGGACGCACGGAGCGTGTGCCGGAACACCATTTTTATGAATGGATGTGAATGAGGAAGAAGCGAAGGAGCTCCGGTAATTTTAATATGGTTTATCAAAAAGAATGAGAATGACCGGAGTGAGGAAGTTGCTTGATGAACTCCATAGAAATGGAATGCCATGGCCGGAGCGGAACCGGAAGGGTTTTCAGGAGTCCGTAAGGCCGATGTCAAGACTTGTTGTTGCGCTTGGAAAGAATGTACAATTAACAGTAGTCGTGAACATATGTTCGGACCTCCGATCAGGTGTGCTCAGTGAACGAGTGTCGGAGTCGGTCCGGAGGGTCTCTGGGAACCAATGGGACATGCATGTTCGTCGAGCTGGGAAGAGCGGACGGATCAACATTACAGCGCGGAGATGTGTCGGAGGTTGCGGAAGTGACCCGCAAAGGCGAAGGGACGGTTGTCGTAGTGTGAGTGGATGTTGTCGTGAAGTTCCTCAACATCCATAACGACGAAGAGTGGACTGGGAGGATGTGCTCTGCTGGAATGCTGGCTTTTTAGATCGATAAGCAGCTGATTCTGGCGAAGAAAAGTTGAAAATTATCGGAGATTTCATGGCTTATCCCCCTCTTAAGGGTAGATGTCCCATCATCTACCGACAATATCCACACCCTCCGAATTGTTCCGGTAAAATCCGGAGACCACCAGAAGCGGTGGGAAGCTCGGAGGAATTCCATCGTTTCGCAAGGTGCGAAGGGAATTCATGGTCAAAACCGAGGATTTAAATGCCGGGTTCCGGAAAAGCGACAAAGCGGAAGCTACTCCGGAGCTCCATCGGAGCGTTGATACGTGGGTAGATGAAGTTCACGTCAAAATTGCACGGGTTTTAGGAAGATTCCGAGAGGCCCGAGCATGCAGACTCGGAATGTGACCAGATGAACAACACCTCGGATGTTACAAAGAGTTGGAAAGGTGGAGCCATTCGCCGAGAGAATGAATGGAAGAGGCGAAAATTTGAATGAAAAAGGCTCCGAGTGCCCAAAATGTTTGTCAGTCAAGTTTTCTCCACAGGTTCTGAATCCGAGTCAAAAAGGTTGACTCCGGAGAGTACATCATCGAGGATTTGCCCACGAGGAGAAGAAAGCACTGGAAAATCACGAGTCTGGAGTCTAGGGGCTCCAGTAAAGACTTGTGAGTCCGGAGCCTCCGGATCCAAAAGAAGCGATGGGAAGGATCCGTGTGCTGTTGAATCGGGGAAATCTGAGATGAGGTCTTTGAAGGATTGAACCGGAAATATCGGAGTTGTCGCCAAAGAAGGGATTCTGTCCTATGTGGCGATGGCTGTCTCAGTCATCTGTATTGAGTAGCGCAAGCAACTAGAGATGATCTCCGGAACGCGATGTTGTAAGACAAAGGACCGTCGCAATAAATTTTCCTGAGGTCGTCGGAAGATTGCCTGAGCTTCGGTAGAAGGACGGGGAAGCCAGCGCATTCAGAAGGCTTCCGACTAGTCTCCGGAGGCAACCAGAAATGACCGGAGGTCATCCGAAGTGTCTCGGAGGATAGTGGATGATGAGCCCATGGTCAATTTGACGATTCGAAGGATAATCGGCGCAGAAGAAGAGCTTCTTGTGAACAAAACCGCGGAGTCTCGGATGTGGCGTAACCCCAAAAAATGGAGGTTGCAAGGTGATGACATAAAAGGGCAAGGATGAACCGTGTCAAAAGTAAAGTTGCGAAAGAGGTTATGAGGTTATGAGGCCTCTTTAAATAAGCGATCTAGGAGCAATAGCCGGGCAAGTGCCGGAACACCTGGAGGACCGTGAAGCGAGTAGCTTCGGGGTATGACCGGTGTTTACGGGAAGCATTAGTGCTCCAAAGTTACCAGTATGAGGAGTGCTCAACGGATGTTGTCGGAACAGCCGGAATGAGCAGAGGAGTTGTCCGGAGAGTATCCGGGACGATGTCCGAAACCGGAGTTGAACCGGAAGGACGTCCAGAATCTGGTGACAGCCAAAGATTCCAGAGGGAGAGACGAATGTCTCGATGATGTTCCGAAGGAACAGTGGCATGTAAGCTGGAGAGTCCGGAAGGACTCGTGGTGAACACGTCAGAATTGTCGGTGTGAGCAGCGGAGAGTGTCAGAACTCCGGTGCAGCATTGCTCTACCCATATTTGGGAACCGAAACAGTATCCGGCATAATTTCCGGTCATGTGCACACTAAAACCCCATGTGGATGTGGAGCGGATCAGTTGGAAACTTCCGACCAGTCAATCAACGGATTGATACGGTGGAGTTTGCCGGTATCCAAGGACCAGATTGATGGGGAATCAGAAACGATGACGCAGAATTCCAGACTTGGAATTTCACCGAAGGATGGGAATTAGATGGGGAGTATGACAGACGTAGTTGTCAATTATTGGGAGGAAGTTGCCGATGAGATCCGGAGGTTCTGAGGAACATCCAGAGCTTCCGAAATCCGAAAAACTTGGTAAATTCATAGATAAGTAAATGAAGACACAATCTGAATAGGAAGACGAGTCTCCAGTCGGAAGTTAATTCCCGGGGCAATTCCAATTTGTTAGATATAGTGAAATCATAGATCCGGCTCATGAGAGCGGGACTGTCGTGAGTGTGGAAAAAGAATGGATGCGTGGTTAGGATAAAACTCGGAAAGACTTCCGGAAGTCAACGCGGACGACCAGAGGTTGAGTTTGCGAGACTGCTGGTCATTCAGGCACGTTTGTCGGTGAAGTCAGTGGTTTTGGCTGAGGAAACTGCGTCGGGCTGAATTGGACGCTTCCTACACTCGGCAACCTTGTGTCCAGAGCCTCCGCAATACATGCAAAGGCCCTGGAGCTTCCGACGTTCACGCTCTGCAGGAAGAATTTTCCCATGTTTGCCAAGCAACTTAGTGACTGCTGCCGGAAACTTTGATCGACTGACTCCGGAAGTTTGACCGGAATGTTCTGGAGCCGCAGTCGGCTGTGTGGGTGGTGGGAAGACACAAAACTAAGGACGGAAGGTGCCGGTGAAAATGTGCCAAAACCGGAACTGCCGGAATCTCCTCCAGAGAGTTCGGAGTCACCCGGAAGTTGAAAAACTTCAGATCCGGTTTGCTCTTCATCCATCTGCTGCCAATACCAGTAATCAATACGGCGGACGATTTACCGGAAGCCGTCAAGAGAACTGGGATATGGATATTGGTCCATCTCCATGGTAATCCGGTGAAAACGCTAACTCTCAGGTATGTGTGAATGCGAAATGCGAAATGCTAATGCAGCAGAGCTATGAACTCTAAACCACACACAACACACAACACTATCAACAACTAACCCCTCAATAGAGAGAGTCAGAGTGCAAGTTCGGGGGTGTAAGTCAAGTATTAGACTTGATAGCAGCTGGTTTCTCGGTCGATCACTTAGTTAACTAAGGGTCGCTCGCGCTTTTGCAAGGTTTGACTGGTCAAGTCAAGCTGTATTGGACAAGTAACGTCTAGGACGTCAAGGAGACAGTATAGGGTAGGTTTTAAGACCGTTAAGTCTGCGCTTTTTGTGTCTTTCGACGGTTTCAGTGTTCTGTTCAATGTTCTGGGTCTGTTTGCCGTGTTCTGACTATTGCCGTGTTCTATCAATTGCCGTGTTCTGATTCTGAGTCTGGTATACGATTCGTTCAAAGCAATCTAACCTCCACGGCTATCAGAGCGACGGTTCCAGTGGCTGACACAACGTGTACAGCGCCCCTAGATGTGCTAGCTTGCCCTCTCCTTCTGATGCCCTTTTATACTACTGCCCTATGGTTTACATCACGATGATTACTGTACAATGTCCGTTGGTTTGCGGCACCCAAGTCCTAATCCCTGGCTCCTGATTGGTCGTGTCTTGTTGAGACATATGGTAGACATGTGGTGTTTGACACGACACATGTGATTGCTGATTAAGTGGATAGAAAGTGTCTTCTTCGTCTGTAGCCTCTAGTCCCGGGCCTGAATAGTCTTGAAGCTTCTGCACAACTCTTCTACCTTCCCAATGATACCCCATAGTCCCTGGTTTGGTTTGGTGGTTCATCCACAATATCGCAATCTGTCTCTCTCTCTCTTTGGTTTATCCTCGCGGCTAAACGGCTGGATCATGTCCTACTGTTCAAGTCATCCCCAGACTCAGTCTGGACCCAATGCGTGATCAAATGCGTCCCCAGTTTTGGGTAAAACAGGTCTAAACAGTCTTGTTGTGAATAATTGGGTTCTTCCCACTGTTGCCTGCCAGCAATTGGTATCTCGACCTCACGACCTCTTTGGTATGCTGTTTGTGTCCTAGCAAGCAGCCTTAGGCCTTGTATGTCCTAGTTTCTCTGCCACCATCGTCAAGTTTCCTTAGTTAACTAAGATATCTGGTGGCCCCATTTGTGAAGGTACGGGTAGAAGTCCTCGTTAACCTCGTAGCTTGTGCTAATAGACTGAACCACTCAGTCAGAGTGCCCTGATGGTCCCTAAGTGCGTGTTGACACGCTGAATCGTGCAAAATCGCAAAATTCATGTGTACTTGGTTTCACGGCTTATCACTGGAGAGGAAGGGAAGCGCGGAGAACATGACTGAGAGCGGAATTGCTCCAGTCGAGAACAGCAGCGAATTTGTCGAATTCCTGAAGGAAAGGGGTGATCCGGTCGGAGTGTTTCATCCGGATGCGTCGGAGCTTATCCACAGCTTCTCCGATCAAATCTCGAGGACCAAAAACATCGAAAAACTCCATGATGAACAAGGAAAAATTTCCTTGCCACGGAAGGTCCTGCTGCTTGCCAGAGGATTCAAACAGGCGTGCAGCCTCGCCCCGGATGAACGACAAGATGAATAAATTCTTGTCATCGTCCGTGCGGAAGTCACGGGGACGCTCCGCAAAATGCATGTAGCACTGGGCGAGGAAAGGATGAAGTCTCGAAGGATCGGAACCATCGAAGAGTTCCGGAGTCAGGAGATTCGTACGAAGTGGAAGAGCTGTATCAGAGGAGTGCAACATACTGTCTGGAACTCCTTCCGGAGTTGCCGATGAGCTCAGAGGACGCGATGGAAGGAGATCGGTGTGATGGAAATGATTTTCGCCGTTGCTGTCAAGGATGCCATGGGAACCATCCTCCAGCCAACCGGAGTAAGATGGAGGATCCATCGGTAGTCGAAAATGATGGACCGGTTGGCAGTAGGGGTGGAAGACAGCAGTTGAAACAGGATGGATCTGTCCGGCTCCACACTGGGGACAAGCAGCAATATACGGGGGCCGGATATTGCCAGTATATAGGTAGTATATTTCAAATATCCTCAGTATATACTGAGAATATCCAGGGGCCGGATATGTTCAGGATACTTGATATATGCTTACTAAATGCTCAAAATATCCGGGGCCTGGATATGCTCAGGATATTGTGACAATATACTTGCAATATCCTGAGTCCCAATGTGGTAACCATCAGACCTCCGTATATTGTGATTATATTGCAGCCAAACAGCCCATAAATAGCCTTCTTCATATAGTAATAATCATCTCAGAGAGTAATGACCCTAGATACAGGGTTATCAATAGAAACCATGTAACCTAAAATTAAAATTGCTTGCAAGGTGGGAAGTTTTTTATCCAATATGATAACAAAATGCATACGAAACCAAGATGGAAACAAAGCTGCAACACTTTCAGCAACTTTGTCTCTTCTTATGTTTGATCCCTTTCTTCGGAGAATCAACTGGTGTTTACACTGATTCTCTCTGGTTCCAACTCCTGAGGAACCAGTAAGGCACCAAGCTGATCTTATCCTTGCTGGGCAAATATTCAAGTTACAGCCAATTGCAGTACCGAGGGCGCGAACAAAAAATTTCGGTTTTGGGATAGTTTCAAAGAATTCCCGATATCTCAGTCAGTTCTTCACCGATTCACATAAAAGCTAAATAGATCTACTCGGCTAATTCACGCGCAATTAGTGATAGAAAGGGATTTGTGAAAATATTATGTATTAGGTAATTTCTGGTTTCCAGCTGTTTTCGCACCAAAAGCTGTCTAGCATGCCGAGAACATGTCCCAGCAGCCTAATATTTTAGTATAGACAACATCTATAGCTAAGGAAACACATGATAGAGCCAGAAATATATATAAATTCCTAGATAAATGTAATCTTTACAAGATCTCTCAATGCCAAAACTGGCAAATGTATTCAAGTAAGCTAGAGGGACTGTATGTGACTTATCCATGTTTCTGACTTTATCACATGTTTCCTTAGATATAGCTGTTGTTAATACTAAAATATTAGGCTACTGGGACATGTTCTCGGCATGCTAGACAGCTGTTGGTGCGAAAATGGCCTGAAACCAGAAATTATCTAATACATAATATTTTCACAAATCCCTTTCTATCACTAATTGCGCGTGAATAAGCTGAGTAGATCTCTCCAGTTTTTATGTGAATCGGTGAGGAACTGACCGAGATATCGGGAATTCTTTGAAACTATCCCAAAACCGAAATTTTTCATTCGCGCTGTCACGCTCAAGGCTCAAATACTAGTCTGAGAGGTCGCACGTTGCGTTCTCAGATGTAGCAGGTAAGAGTGAGGCTCGAAGAATGATGGAATAAAAGACTAAGGAATACAAGCGACTAGCTACACTACTTATACTGTTCAACTGTGGCTATGTAACTGGTACTAATAATATATACAATAGAGCGTCCATGTGCTACAAGCACCATAACCATGTGTTCTGAGTAAGAAACGTCCTGAAGCCATGTGTTCTGAGTAATGCCCATGCATACTCCACATGTCCGCAGCATGACACCTGTCAGCTGTCTGATCACCAATCCGTCGTGCTTCATCGGCATGTTCCTGTGAGAACCCGATCCCTGGCTGTCCGATCACTGATGACTCAAGCATAGCCTCGATGTTTAAATAGACCAGCGCTTATCCTGGCGCTTAGATAACGAGATAAGGTGTTGTCCGATTAGATAGCCTGCTTAATCGTGACATTACCCCCCTCTTAGGGTCGGCGTCCCGACGACCGTGAGAATCCGTCACACCTCGACTGAGGTACCACGCGAGCATCCTTCGTTAGGGAATTTCTCCACGATCATCCTTCGTCTTGTGATTGGGTCGTATAGATAGCGAGTTGGATAATCAGCCGACTCCTGCTTCGGCTTATACCGCTTGATAAGATAATCCCAATGCCCCAGCGGCAAGACCGGAATCCCCTCGGTCTGCGGCTGTTCCTGGGCATCTCCTGGGGACTTAGCGCCTAGCGCTTCCTTTGGTGGCATCAAGCCTAATTTCCTGAGCTCTGCCGCCAGCGCGTCATTGCTCTCCTTCGACCTTCCGGCAATCAGGTCCTCCGCCCATCGGCGCAAGTCATGCTCTGCATTGTACTTGTTGAGAATGTCCGGTGCATTCTTAAGGTTCCGGGTTGGCTCCCAGTTCCGTTCCCCGATAGGGTATCCCTTCCACTTGATTAAATACTGGTATCCTCGCCCACGTTTCCTGTGGTTAAGGATCTCCTCCACTTCGTACTCCTTCTGTCCCTGCACGATCTGCGGTCCCGGCCGCTTCTCTTTCCGTCCCTCGGGCGGCTCCACGTAAGGCGTGAGAAGTGCCTCGTTGAAGACCGGATATGTCTGGTCCGTCTCCGGTAATTTCAGCTTCCACGCCGAAGCCCCGGCCTTCTCTAGGATCTCGTAAGGGCCCAGCCTGAGATCATCTATCTTCTTTGTCGGTCGATCTGTCTCTATGTTCTCTCCTTCCACCCAGACCATGTCGCCGACTTTAAATACAGGCGCCTCGCGCCTATGCGCGTCATAATACTTCTTCATCTTTTTCTGGGTTTTCTCAAGAGCGACCGACGCTTCATCGCGGATCCTCTTCATTTTCTGTGCGAAGTCGTTCGCGGCCTCATTGCGCGACTCGACTGAGTTCTCTATCCCCTTCCAGGGGTGGTATCCCGTATTCGTATAGAAAGGTGACATGCTCGTCGACGAGCTTGTCTTGTCATTGTGAGTGAACTCGGCCATGGCGAGCCACTCAGCCCAGTCCGACTGCCGATGGTTGACGAAGATTCGGAGATATTTCTCAATTTCTTGATTCATTCGCTCCGTCTGTCCGTCTGTCATTGGATGATAGGCTGTGCTCGGGTTCATCTCTATGCCGAGGAGCCGATTAAGCTCCCGCATGAACCCGGATAAATATCGAGTGTCCCGATCCGATATAATTTTACGGGGGATGCCGTGATATCTAATCACGCGATCCCGGGTAAGTCGGGCGACACCTTCACTCGTCAGCTCCATGTTTGTTGCCTCGCAATGGAGCATCTTCGTGTAAGTGTCGACCCAGACTTGGATAGCATTAAAGCCATTGCTGACCGGCAGCGGGCCGATAAGATCCATAGATATAATCTGCCAAGGTCCCTCAGCGATCTTGTGCGGGTTAAGCTTTCCCTGCTTGTACCGGCGCACTCGAGTCCTTTGGCAAGCCTCGCAGGCCTTTATATATTCGGCGACCTGGTTTCCCAGTCTCGGCCACCAATAATTACGTTCCACCATTTCCTGCGTGCGGTTCTCTCCGGGATGGCCGAGCATGGGCAGGTCATGATGGAGTCCGATAATCTTATCGCGCAACTCCTGATTCCGGGGTACATATATAAGCCCGTTGTAATATATAATATTGTCCTTCTTTTCCCAGGCTGGTAGCTTTTTCTCGAGCGCCAGCTTAACGCTCTTATCGATCTTCTTCTCCTTAATTATCTTTTCCAAGATCCCTGCCTCCGGCCCTTCCAGCACTATGTCCTGTGCTCGGAAATACTCTGGCTTCAGCAGAACAACATTGTCGTTGTCGTCTTTCCCTTGGTCGTGATCCGATCTCCGAGATAAGAGATCTGCCTTCTTGTTCAACGCTCCAGGCCGGTGGTGCAATGTGAAATCGAACTCCGCCAGTTCCTGAATCCACCGGGCCTGTCTGCGATTAACCTTCTGAGGCTTCTTGAAATATTCGAGATTTTGATGATCAGTAAAGATCTCGAATGTTTGGCTTGCGCCCATCAACAACTCCCGCCACTCGTCCAGCGCGGTCATGATCGCGAGCATCTCTTTGTCGTAGATCTCGTAGTTCCGCTCAGTCTCATTGAGTCCATGAGACATGAAAGCAACAGGGCGCCATTCGCCCTCCTGCTCCTGTGCGAGCTCCGCTCCTATAGCTCCATCCGATGCGTCAGCCTCGACTCGGAACTTCCCGTGATCCGTGGGAAGCGCCAGTACGGCGTCTTCAGCGATGCGATCCTTGAGCCTTTGGAACGCTGAAACGCTGACTATCTGAACAAGCGTGAAATGTAGTAAAATGTAAATCAGCGCTTTAGAGCACTAATAACACAAAACCAACACTGAACACAAATCCAAACAATAAACGGTGCGAGTACGGGGATCGGACCAAGTATTAGGTCTCAGGTTGTGCTAGATATAAGTAATAGTTATTTACGCGTAAATACTGATTTGATTCAATTAGCCGATCTAGTGACTCAGATGAGGTCTAGAAGGTGCCAAGAGGTGTTTTTATTTCGTGGGGTGGGTGGATTAGTCCTTAGACGTTGTTATCCTTTCAGTGTTCTCGGTCCCTTATGATTCTGTTCCTTGTTCTATCAAGTCCGTTTGCCTAAATCCTTATGAAACCCTTGCGAAACCCTTATGAAACCCTTATGAGTCTGTTCCGTGTTCTGTTTCCCTAAGATCCTAGCGCGAGACGCGATCCAACAACCAACAATATATTGACCGAAATAACTAAAAGAACTTTACAAGTTCCAAGAGGTACTCCGAATGAATACAAGGCTTCCCAAGCGACAATATCAGCAGAGCTGAATACGTCTAGCAAGAAGGGGTGAATTCACTGCCTTCCCTCTCTGAACCTGTCTGTATTTATACAAACGAGTGACACAACATGCAGGACTAATAAAATATAAATAGTACATGAATAATTAGCAATGAGCACGCAATGAATACAAACGGATAAATAAACGGTTAAATAGATACTTTGTTCCGAGACCTATGTTCTGATTTGATTCTAATCCCAGAGATGGCATCATATTATGATGTGGATTTTACCCGTGTCTAGCCCTCTCTGCAGAATCACGGTTAAATGGTCATATAGTATGACTTGTGGTGCGGGAAAACGGATAAACTACTCCAGCACATGAATGATGGAGCTAGTGGATCAATCTTCCCTAGGCAACAACTGCGCTACCCAATCCAGACCTCGGTCTAAGCGTTGAATATCAAACATGCCGTGGATTGATCCGTCGGCTACTGCCGGACTGTTCGGGCCGTGTTCCACTTTCAGCAAAGGTTCCTTTGTTCGTTGATGCCCAGCTCCAGTAGTGTACTTTCTCAGGTGTAATTTGTAGTCAGAATGGATGGTGTGTGTATGTCCTTGGTATAACACTTTATCTCTGTCCCAATTCGATCGAATGGTTGGACTTTGAATTACGCGTAAATACACAGCAGCTCCCCAGGCCGTTGACCCTCGTGGTATCGGTGACCTGACAAGTCTTTACTATGTAACTAGAGGCGTAGTGCCTTTAGCCAACAGATCGGACCTCTCTATGGCTCTTTATGGGCAAGATATATATAAGTTCTGGTTCCACTTTAGTAAGTGGAACAAGGACGCAGAAATTGGTAAATTTCAGGCTTGGCCATTTTTCATGCTTATCAACGCCTTCCTCTGCTCCTCTCCCCAACTCCAGCCTTCCTTCCCGGTCAGCCTTGTCATCGGCTTCGCTATCTCCGCATATCCTCGGATGAAGCGGCGATAGAAGTTTGTGAAACCCAAGAACGCCTGTGTCTGCTTAAGGTTCTTTGGTTCCGGCCACTCTGTCACGCCCTTGATCTTCACCGGGTCCATCTTCATCGAGTTGTAGGAAATGATGACTCCTAGATACTCGATCTCCGTCTTTTCAAAGTCGCACTTCTCTGGTTTGAGAAAGAGCTTGTTGTCTTGCAGGATTTTAAGTACCCGCTTCGTCAGTGCTCTGTGCTCCTCCAAGTTGTCGGTGAAGATAAGGATGTCGTCCAGGTAGACTATGACCTTTCCCTCGTTTATGAGCTCTCGAAGGATGTCGTTCATCATTGTCTGGAACGTCGCCGGGGAATTCGTCAGGCCGAAAAACATCACGAGCGGCTCAAACAGCCCTCGGTTCGTCCTGAATGCCGCTTTCCACTCATCTCCCTCCCTGATCCGCACGTTGTTGTACCCCCATCGGATATCCAACTTCGTGAAGTACTTGGCGCCACGGAGCTTATTTACGAGCTCCGAGATTAACGGAAGTGGATAACGATTTTTAATCGTCATTTCGTTGAGCTTCCGATAATCCTGGACTGGTCTCAGGCTGCCATCTTTTTTCTTCACGAAGAAGAACGCCGAAGCCATCGGCGATTTCGACGGGCGGATCCTCCCACTCTTCAAGTTCTCCTCCAGGAACTCGTTCAGCTTCCCCTGTTCCGTGACCGAGAGCGGATAGATCTTGCAATCTACAGCCTTTGATCCTGGCTTAAGCTCGATTGCGTGATCCCACGGCCTTTTCTCGGGCATGGCGTCGAACGATTCCTTCGCGAATACCTTCACGAACTCGTGGTACTCCTCCGGGACCTTCCCTTCGGTCATGCGCTCCTTCCCACGATTCGCTTCCTCCGCCATCTGCTGCGCCTGTGATCCTTGCGCACGCAGATCGATCTGTTCTGCAAAGTCGACCAATAGGATTGACTCGCCGTCTTCCAACTTCTCTTCCTCCGCGGACAATCCAGTCCGGTACTCCGTGCCGTGCATGTTGCACTCGGGCGGGCAGCGGCTGAACACGATCTTTTGTGATCGCCAATCTACCTCGGGGTTGTGCTTGAACAACCAATCGTACCCAATGAACACGCGAGCCTTGCCTAGTCCTGTAACCAAGAACCGTTGGCGCTCAACGTGGGGTCCGACCGAAAGCATCAACTCAACGTAGTGAGTGATCTTTCCCCGAGAGTTCTCCGTTCCGTCTGCGTTGCGGGCGACGATGTGCACGTCAAGCTCATGGAGCTCGAAGCCTTCTGCCTTGGCATAATCTCGATCGATGCACGTGGTAGTGCAACCGTTATCGAGAAGAGCCTTGACAGCGCGCGTCTTCCCGGTGTCCAACGCAGTCAGCGTAACGGGAACTAGCATCTCGTGGTGCCGCCTCTGCTTCTGGATTTCCTTCATCTCCTTGGCAAGCCGATCCTCAGGCTGTGCCAACTTCTGCGCCGCCTGTGTCTTCTTCTGACTCAGCGTCACGCGTGTTTTCTTTTGTTTGGGCGCTTCCTCCCGATCCTGGGATTGAGCCCTCACGGCATCGCCGTCCTTTTTCGTCTCACTATTTTTTGCACTGGTTTGGGTTCCAGGGGCCTTTTTGAATGCACTCCATCTCTTATTTACTTCGTCCATCTTCCGATTGCGAATATTATGTTTCCGATTCTGATTCTCCAAGATACGTATTTTTTGTTTGTTTTCTACACTAGCTACTAGGAAATCGTTTATGCTCTTTCGTAAACTAGTATTTTCTGGGGTATAAATATCATGTGCCGGGTCTGTAACTACGTTGCTAATATTAATGTCCTTGAGATGTGCATATTTATTTGTGACAAGGGGCGCCGCTTTGGCCGCAAGCGGGGGCCCCTTTAAAAACCCTTCTCGCGAAGGACGGCTGCGAGAGCCTGCAGGTCCTCCTGCGAGTGGTCATCGGTCTTGAAGGACCGGATATTGAATTTAGACTTGGGAGGCTCCGGGCACTCCCGCTTCATGTGGCCCTCCTTGCCACAGTTGTAACATTTAAAAACGCGCGGCGTCTGCCGCGTGCGATCCACATCCATCGGGGCGGTCTCCCCCGGCCCGATCTTCTTCGCGAGGTTGGGCGCCGGCCCGAACCCCGGTGATGTCTTGGCAGCTGGCGCTTGTGCGCGCGCCGGGGCCCAGAACATCCGGCTCTGTTGAGCCGCTCGGAGTTTCCCCCGCTCCATGACCCGGCTGATCGCCGTCAGCCTCTTCTTGAGTCCCGCGTAATCCTCTGGGACCTCAATTCCACCCGCATACAGCTGGGTGCGCACCGCCTCCTCGACGAGGCCTTCTAGTGTTTCCACTAGGAAGGTGTTGTGGGGGGTGTCCTTGTCGTTCGGGGCGTACCCCGCTTCCTCGGCGTTCAGCTCGAACGCCTGGATGAAGTCGGCCAGGGGAGTCTTTCCCTGCCGAGTTGTCGTAAGGCGCATGTGCGCCGTCTGCTTGACGTTCTTGTCCTGGAACGTCGCTTCTAGATCTGAGATCAGATCATCGAAGTGGTAGAGACTGTCAAGCCCCTCGCGCAGCATGCGCTTTCGCCAATTACGTGCCCAATTGGTGGCTGGACACGAGGCACCATCGGTTCGCCCCAATAACGATAGGGTGAACGCGATCTTCTTCTTTTCGGAGTCGAACTCCGAGTCGTACGCCCATAGGTAATTAAGAAGGGCGTCGAGGAAAGTCTCCCACTTGCTCTTGTCAGAGCCGTCGAAAGTGGGGGGGAGGCGGGCGAGGGTGATCCGAGAGGACCTAGTCTCTCTCGGGGCGGGGTCGAGGTCCATGGCAGGCATGTGAGAGGTGGTGCCCTGGTTCTGGTCTTCGTCGGCCATTGGCGATATGAGCGACGGGCGAGGTGGTTGATAAGGTGGTTTGGTGAGGGCGGCGTAAAGTCGGTCGAACGGGGTGAAGGTAGGAAGTTCGGCGGAGCGGTATAAGGAGGTCGACGGGGATGAGGTTCCCGACGAAGAGGAGGTGGATGGGGCGCGGAAGGTCACTGTGTTGGTATGAATCCGCACTCAGCGGTTGGTGGAATCGCAACGGTCTCTTGCGACAGAACTACCCCGGGTCTTCTACAACACCCCCGGCGATAGCGAGGCAGTCTTCCCCGAAGGTCCGGCTGGCACTCCTGCGACTGCTATGTGGCTTGGGACGGACTCAACGTTTCCCGTGGCCTAGCGTCTGTCTGTTCGGTAAACCGAAAACGACTGGTGCTGCACTTGTTTAGACTCGCTGTGGACGAGGTAGGGAATCGGCGGGTGGGGAGTAATGGAAATGGAACTTCAAATACGAGAGTCCAAATAGAGGTACGAATCCAAGTAGTGGAAAAGGGTGGGGGGGAAAGGGAAAGGAGGTCGGAGGGTAGGGGCGGTACGAAGGTATGAAGGGTAGTCTTTTATTATGTCACGCTCAAGGCTCAAATACTAGTCTGAGAGGTCGCACGTTGCGTTCTCAGATGTAGCAGGTAAGAGTGAGGCTCGAAGAATGATGGAATAAAAGACTAAGGAATACAAGCGACTAGCTACACTACTTATACTGTTCAACTGTGGCTATGTAACTGGTACTAATAATATATACAATAGAGCGTCCATGTGCTACAAGCACCATAACCATGTGTTCTGAGTAAGAAACGTCCTGAAGCCATGTGTTCTGAGTAATGCCCATGCATACTCCACATGTCCGCAGCATGACACCTGTCAGCTGTCTGATCACCAATCCGTCGTGCTTCATCGGCATGTTCCTGTGAGAACCCGATCCCTGGCTGTCCGATCACTGATGACTCAAGCATAGCCTCGATGTTTAAATAGACCAGCGCTTATCCTGGCGCTTAGATAACGAGATAAGGTGTTGTCCGATTAGATAGCCTGCTTAATCGTGACACGCGCCCTCGGTACTGCAATTGGCTGTAATGAATTGGATACTACTAAGGATCACATGATCATAAAACCGGGTTTTACAATCACGTGATTTCTTCTGTTCTTGTTGTGGCTGTCCGCATCTGCAGGATAGCCACACATCATTCCTTTCCTTCTCTCATCCTCACCTTGCAACCAGAACAAGAACATAACTTTTTGGTAAAGGCAAAGCTCACAATCTGCACCTGAACCTGCCCAACCTACAGATATGAGGTGCTAAGCAACTGGTGAGCTCACCTTCACACTTTCCAGTGTAGGAAAATTTGACTTCTCCTCCTTTCCAGATACAACAACATAGGTGTCATCACATCATCACAGCTAGCTGCCTCCAGACACTTCCAGGTGAATAGAGAATAGAAATGAAAGACAGCCTGCTGCTAAAGCAGGCTGCCTCATAGAGAATAGAAATGAAAGCACAGCCCGCTGCTAAAGCAGGCTGCCTCCAACCACCTGCTGCCAAAGCGGGTAGATAGAGAACAGGAATCCAAGCATAGCCTGCTGCCAAAGCAGGTGGTTGAAGAAATAAACATGACATGACGGTAAGAGACAAGGAGTATTGTTGTTATAACAGATGTACATGAGTTGGGGATGATTTGTACATGATTTGTTCCATAGATCAAAACTACAGATTTTGTTGATGTGATGCAAATTAATGATCAAATATCCTCTCACAGATGGAAATAGGAGAAAAAATGCATGGTAGGAGGCAGGTCATGCACCCTAATCCTCTGTTCAATAGACCTCAGTATTCAGGCAGATATTCTCTGCTGCCAGCTCTAACCATTGATGGGATGATCTATGCAAAGGTTGTTGAAGGCTCATTCACTGCAGAACTTTTTCTAGAGTTCATTTTCAACCTTCTGGACCGCATGGACAGATTCATGCCACAAGGATCTGTCATTGTGATGGACAACGCACATATTCACAAGGATCCTTCCATCCGTGAAGTCATCAAAGCCTGGTACATATCAAATCTGTCTAACACACTCACACTACTTATCTGTAGTGGCTACTGCCTCAAATTCCTTCCCACATACTCTCCAGACTACAATCCGATAGAGTTGGCATTTTCAGCCATCAAAACATTTGTTCGTTGCTTGGGGATCATTGGCCGCGCCAATCTGGAGGCACAGGAAGATGACACATCCATTTATATACATTTACTTGAGGTAGCATTCTCAGTTACAACTCAGAGCACACTGGGCTGGTTTCATCATTGTTTGTTGCTTGGGGATCATTGGCCGCGCCAATCTGGAGGCACAGGAAGATGACACATCCATTTATATACATTTACTTGAGGTAGCATTCTCAGTTACAACTCAGAGCACACTGGGCTGGTTTCATCATTGTTTGTTGCTTGGGGATCATTGGCCGCGCCAATCTGGAGGCACAGGAAGATAACACACTCACACTACTCATCTGTAGTGGCTACTGCCTCAAATTCCTTCCTGCGTACTCTCCAGACTACAATCAAAAAAAATTAACATCTGAGAACATTTTTGAATCTGATTCTTCTGTAAGCAACAAGATAGAACCATTGTATAAGAAGCTCCTACCTACGATGTTATTTCCGTTTGTGACAAAGTTGGCGTGGGCCATCAATACAAACAAATTGAGTGTTTCCAAGCAGATCTCATGTGAGCGCTATCTCTTCAATACCTCAACGAAACCCTGTACATATATAGTGAAATTGATTCGGATTTTCAAGGGCTAGATGCCCTGGGTCTCCATTTTGTGATCCGAGCATTTTTCTCATGAACCGTGAGATATTTTCCTTGAGTCAAAAGACCAAAAATGCTCGTATAGTGTCCCTTGAAGTGCCCCCAACCAAAAGTAGACAGTGCGAGCCTCCCTACGTGTGGTCTGTTTGTTTCAGCTGATTTCCATCCTTTCCTCTCCACCAGTTTTGGCTCAACTCTGTTGACAAACCTATATCTGTAGGTTGGGCAGGTTCAGGTGCAGATTGTGAGCTTTGCCTTTACCAAAAAGTTATGTTCTTGTTCTGGTTGCAAGGTGAGGATGAGAGAAGGAAAGGAATGATGTGTGGCTATCCTGTAGATGCGGACAGCCACAATAAGAACAGAAGAAATCACATGATCATAAAACCCGGTTTTATGATCATGTGATCCTTAGTAGTATCCAATTCATTAACTTGAATATTTGCCCAGCAAGGATTAGATCAGCTTGGTGCCTTGCTGGTTCCTCAGGAGTTGGAACCAGAGAGAATCAGTGTAAACACCAGTTGATTCTCCGAAGAAAGGGATCGATCATAAGAAGAGACAAAGTTGCTGAAAGTGTTGCAGCTTTGTTTCCATCTTGGTTTCGTATGCATTTTGTTATCATATTGGATAAAAAACTTCCCACCTTGCAAGCAATTTTAATTTTAGGTTACATGGTTTCTATTGATAACCCTGTATCTAGGGTCATTACTCTCTGAGATGATTATTACTATATGAAGAAGGCTATTTATGGGCTGTTTGGCTGCAATATAATCACAATATACGGAGGTCTGATGGTTACCATATTGGGACTCAGGATATTGCAAGTATATTGTCACAATATCCTGAGCATATCCAGGCCCCGGATATTTTGAGCATTTAGTAAGCATATATCAAATATCCTGAACATATCCGGCCCCTGGATATTCTCAGTATATACTGAGGATATTTGAAATATACTACCTATATACTGGCAATATCCGGCCCCCGTATATTGCTGCTTGTCCCCAGTGCCAGCGATTCCAGAGAGAGGTCTGGAGATTTCCGGAATGGAAACCGGAACCCTCGGAGGACGCGCCAATGGTTGTGGAATGCCGGAATAGATCGGAGAAAATCCTGAGTTCCATGGACCGATTGGACCGGAGTTAACCGTACCGAAATACGGAGTCCATGGATTGGGCGAAAATACTTCGGAGGATGACATCGACTCCGAAGCATCACAAGGTGAGGCAGTGTGATGAGTAATGTGACACTCCTCATTTCTCAGCGGAAGATCTGCGAGCGATGGGAAAACCAGAGGAGTGGTGCCAGAGGAAGAATATGACATGATTGCCAGTCAAGACAGTGAGTTTGGTTATACTGTTATATACCGAGCCGGTTGGACCTAGGATGAAGAGGCCTGAGGACCGGAGGTTCCGAAAGCCCGGAGGGCCTGTTATATCCATGCAACATCCCCAGTCCTCTCGTCGACCTTCCGGTAGCTCCGGTAGGTTCCGAGGCTCCGGTATATTACCGGAGCCTCCGAACCATCCGGAATCATCGGGTTTTTATGCAATGAAGGATTACTGAGCATTTCCCGTTTATCCGCCTTTCCGTCTATCCGTCTTATTGTCATACAACTTCTCATCAGTCCATGTGACTTGTCTTATTGTTAAGAACCACTCTCCTTCCTTATATGGAAAACAATTAGCTACTTAGTATAAATATGTCTTTAATATGTCCTGTACGTCAGATTGATAATTGACGTTGCTTGGCTCGCTTTCCTTGCACTGAGTCGTCTCCGTACTCTCCGGTTCCCTCCGGTACTCCGACTTGTCTTACTCTATCGGATACCTGCTGGTTAGGGTAGTCACTCACCCTTGACCCCCTGTGGTGTTGTGATCCTCCTTCGTATACGTTCCGGACCCTCTGGCCCTCCAACGCTCCGACATACCGGAGCCTCCTGTCCTTCGGCCTTTACTCTTCAGGTCCACTCCGGCTCGGTATATAACAGTATTATCAATCTCGCTACTCTGACTGGCAATGTCACGCATTCCTAATCCAAATCTACCCAACACAGAACAAATCGAACGTTCCAACACTGGTCGGACTGGTCGGGAACCTCGTCGAGAATCCCGTATGTTCAGCCAGATCGTTCCGATGAGTACTCCAGTCCAAGTTCTCGGTCCGTCAATGTACCCGTCTATTCCGGTATCACCCACCCTTCGATACACTCCGCATTTCACTCGGAGTTCACCTGCGCCGCCTATGCTGTCTCCGACAACAATTCCGGGGTTGGTTCTCAATCCCCGGACTCCCGGGAATCCGGTGAGGTATCCGGCTTCACCCCATCCACGCCGCGCTGCAGCAATCTCTCGCAGCGTATCTCCCATCGCTGGGCCTCATATCGTCGAGGTTCCGGAGGATCCCCAGGAGGCTTCCGAAGACTCCGTACATTCCGGAGGTCATGCAGCAAGCCTCCACTTATCGGAGGAGCTTCCCGAGCGTGATCCTGCTCCTTCCGTTCATGATGGGGGCAGTGACAACGGCGATGGAGGCGATGGTGGCGGAGGTGGTGGTGCTGGTCCACCGCCCGGCCCTCCCAGTGGTCCACCCGGAGGTGGCCCCAGAGGTCCCGGCGGTCCCGGTGGTCCTGGTGTTCCAGGAGGTCCACCCGGAGGCCCACCTGGCGGTGGCCCCGGAGGTCCCGGTATACCTCGTGCCCCTCGTCGCGTTCCGACGCCTGAGGCCAACGAGGCCTTAATTATGGACACCATCCGGACCTTCCGGGATGCCATCAATGTGTTCTCCGCTCGTCCCGTGGACCTTCCTCCTCGTTCCAACCGATCCAATCTCCGTAATCCGGACACCTTCGATGGATCGGACCTGGCTAAACTCTCGTCCTTCCTCACCCAGTGCTATTTGCACTTCGCGGAGTGCCCGCAAGACTTTCCGGACGACGATGATCGTATCCGCTACATCATTTCGTACCTCCGGGGCAGTGCTCAGCAATGGTTTTCCCCCAACCTTTACGACCCGACCATCATTCCGGTCTGGGACGGCAACTTTGCCGTCTTCATTCAGGAGCTTACGTTAAACTTCGGGCCGCATGATCCGGTTGGGGATGCCGAGGACAAGATTCGCGCGTGCCGGATGAAATCCGGCGACCAGATCACCACTTACATCATCGAGTTCGACTTCCTTTCGGTCTTGACCCGGTGGAGCGATAACGCCCTCCGGTATCATCAGTTTTACGAGGGACTTCCCCGTCGGATCAAGGACGACATGGTTCATCACAACTATGCCAACAGCCTCGACGGAGTGAAGCTGGTCGCTCGCATCATCGATCGCCGGTACTGGAAGCGCGAGGCGGAGAAGCTCCGGGAGCGTGAACACGACAAACCCTCCGGTTCCGGTGGCGGTAACGCTACCGGAGGTCAATCCGGCAACCCGAAACCCGGTAATCGGAACTCCAGCAAGAGTTCCAAATCTTCCAACGCTCCCGCACCCTCCTCTACTGCTGCGACTGCTGGAACCTCCGGTAACAATGCCGGACGCTCCGGTAACCAGGGTAAAGGCAAAGCCAAGTCGTCCGATGCCACTCCTGCCGCTCGCGCCTACGCCGACAAGCTCAACGCCAGCGGAAGGATCAAGCAGGACGAACGCGAGCGTCGCCGGAAGAATAACCTCTGCATGGACTGCGGAGGTAAGGGTCACACTGCCAACAACTGCAACAAGCGTCCTGGGCAGGCTAGCGCCAAAGCCGCACAGGCCTCGACCTCTGGTACGACCACCCAGGCTCCGGCGGCTCCGGCTACGCCGGCCATCGTGGCTGCTGAGTCAAAAAATTGATCAGCAACTCGGAATCCTCCGCACCTGGTCCGAGTTGCGTTGACTCACGGGTGCTCACCGAGGTTCGTCTCAACGCTTCCGCTCTCTTCCCTAATGCCCTTTACGTCTCTCTCGATATTTCCTCCCTCCGGTCGGACATCTCCGAGCCGGAGCTATGCTCTTCCATTTCTCCATCTCTTCTCTCTCAAGTAGTCGCGGGATTCAACTCCCGTGTACGTGCGCTTGTGGACTCCGGATCATCTCATTGTTTTGTATCATTGAAAGTCTGTGAATCTAATGCTTTTCCCACGTATACGGTGGACCCGGTTCGGGTCCGGTATCTCGATGGCTCTTCCTCCATCATAAACCGGATGCTCCGGCTGTTGCTCCGGTTTCCTTCTGGCGAAGTTCAATACATGGACTTCTTCGTCACACGTCTCGATTCCCCTTGCGATCTGGTTCTGGGATACAATTGGCTCAGCCACATTAATCCGTTGATTAACTGGTCCGAGGCCTTTATCACATTCCGGCCCGATCCCGTAAGGAAATCCCTGTCGACAACCCCGGAAATTATTCCGGGATCTGCTACGGTAGTTCCGATTACGGACGAGGCACCTCCAGTACAAGTCGTTCCGGTTCCGGCGCCTACACCGACTCCGACGATTCCACCATCTCCCGCTCCTTCTATGGAGACTCCTGCTCCTTCCATGGAGATTCCGGAGGCCTCCGGGCCTTGTCCTCTCTCTACCCCTCCGCTTGTGTCTCTCGTGTCTGCTGCGGCTTACCGCTCCATCATTCGAGACAAGGATTGTTGTCAATATACAATGCGCGCCACTCCCTCGGAAGAAGCCCGTGCCCGGTTTGCTTCCGCATCAGCTCCGGACACTTCCGGAATACCTTCCGAGTACCACGAGTTCGCTGACGTCTTCTCCGAGCAGGAAGCTTACAATCTTCCTCCTCATCGAGAATTCGTCCTCAAAATCGGGCTCCTGGATGGCGAGGAGCCTCCGGTTGGTCACGTCTACTCCCTTTTGCCTACCGAGCTCGCTGCCCTCCGGGACTTCATCGACAAGAATTTGAAGTCGGGATTTATATACCCGACTCGTTCAAGTCATGGAGCTCCTATTCTCTTCGCGAAGAAGAAGGACGGTAGCCTCCGGTTGTGCGTCGACTACCGGGGCCTTAATCGGATCACAAAGAAGGACCGCTATCCGCTTCCTCTCATCGCCGATCTCCTCGATGCTCCTGGGAAGGCTCGCATCTATACAAAACTTGATCTCCGGCATGCATACCATCTTCTCCGGATCGCTCCGGGTGACGAACCTAAAACAGCTTTTCATTCTCGCTATGGGTCCTTCGAATTCCGGGTTGTTCCGGAAGGCCTTACCAATGCTCCAGCCGCTTTTCAGCGGTTCCTGAACAGTCTGTTCGTGGATCTGTTGGACGTGTACATCGTCATTTATTTGGACGACATATTTGATCTATTCCGATGATCCGTCCCAACATACCGAACACGTTCGGGAGGTGCTCCGGCGCCTCCGGAAGGCCGGACTCTATTGCAAACTCTCCAAATGCGAGTTCAGCGTCACCGCCTGCGAATATCTCGGTTACATCCTGTCGCCGGAAGGCTTCCGGATGTCTCCGGACAAAGTTTCCGCCATCGTTGATTGGCCGGAACCCCGGAAAGTGAAGGACGTTCAGTCCTTCCTTGGGTTTTGTAATTTCTATCGACGTTTCATATGGAACTACTCGGCGATCACGATCCCTCTTACTCGCCTCACTCGTTCCAACATCCGATAGGATTGGACCCCGGTTTGCCAACTCGCATTTGACACCCTCAAGCACGCGTTTACGGAGGCTCCGGTACTTTCACACTGGATTCCGTTCCGGCAGCTCACTGTCGAAACCGACGCCTCCGACTATGCAATCGCCTCGATTCTCTCCATCCTCGGAGATGATGGCGAAATCCATCCCATTGCGTTCCGGTCCCAGACACTTGGTCCGGCCGAACTCAACTACGACACTCACGACAAGGAACTCCTGGCCATCTTCGACGCTTTTAAACACTGGAGGCATTATCTGGAAGGACCGGAGCTTCCGGTCGACGTCGTAACCGACCACAAGAACCTGGAATACTTCGCGACGACTAAAATCCTCACTCGTCGCCAAGTCCGGTGGTCGGAATACCTGTGCCACTTCAATATGGTTATCCGGTTCCATCCGGGTAAGCTCGGAGCTAAACCAGACGCTTTGACTAGACGATGGGACGTCTACCCTAAAGAGGGGGATAGGGCTTATGGCCAATTGAATCCTCAAAATTTTCGCCCCATTTTCACCCAAGATCAACTCACCGCGTCGCTCTGGGCCACATTCTTCGAGGAAATTACCCTCCGTTCCTCCATCGTTATGGATGTTGAGAAGGTCTTTTCCGACATTCGTGCCCACTACAACGATGATCCAGCTGCCGTTGCAGGACTCGCTTCCGCAGCCTCCGGCACCACTCCGCGCTGGAAACTCGACCCTTCCAGTATGCTCCGGCTCTACGATCACATTTATGTTCCGGTGGTTTCCGGAGATGCTCCGGACCAGCTCCACGTACGTGTTCTGCAGAATTTGCATGATCACGAGTTGGCTGGCCACTTTGGACAGAATCACACTTTAGCACTCGTACACCGTGAGTACACTTGGCCGGAGGTTCGAACCTTCGTCTGAGACTATTGTCGGTCGTGTGTTCTATGCAAGCGCAACAAAAAGCCTCGGCATCGGCCTTACGGACTCTTGAAACCCCTTCCGGTTCCGCTCCGGCCTTGGCATTCCATTTCCATGGACTTTATCGAGCAACTCCCTCTCTCCGGCGAGTTTGCCTGCATTTTGGTCATTGTTGATCGGTCATCCAAACAGGTCATTCTCATTCCTTGTGATACCCACATTAATTCGCCGGAGCTCTCTCACCTCTTCCTCATTCACGTCTTTTCCAAACACGGTGTTCCGGCACATGTTACGTGCGACCGGCGCTCCGAATTCATCGCTTCATTCTTCCGGTCGCTGGGCGAACTTCTCAATATGGAGATCCATTATACCTCCGGTTATCATCCGGAGGCCGACGGTCAAACTGTTATATACCGAGCCGGGGTGGACCCGAAGAGTAAATGACCGAGTGACCGGAGGCTCTGGTATGTCGGAGCGTTGGAGGGCCGGAGGGTCCGGAACGTATGCGAAGGAAGATCACAACACCACAGGGGGTCAAGGGTGAGTGACTACCCTAACCAGCAGGTATCCGATGGAGGAAGACAAGTCGGAGTACCGGAGGGAACCGGAGAGGACGGAGACGACTCAGTGCAAGGAAAGTGAGCCAAGCAACGCCAATTATCAATCTGACGTACAGGACATATTAAAGACGTATTTATACTAAGTATCTAATTGTATTCCATAAAAGGAAGGAGAGTGGTTCTTAACAATAAGTCAAGTCAGATGGACTGATGAGAAGTCGTATGACAATAAGTGAAAAGGAAGGAAGACGGATAAATGGGAAACGCTCAGTAATCCTTCATTGCGTAAAAACCCGATGGTACCGGATGGTTCGGAGGCTCCAGTAATATACCGGAGCCTCGGAACCTACCGGA
>JARJLG010000200.1:0-184752 GCA_029448575.1 Mycena maculata
AACTCTGGAGCTGAAAATGCAAATTGCACGGCAAGCGTCCCTTGGCACGCTTGCCAGGCCAAGAGGTGCTGAAGATCTGGATCCTTGAATATGATGTGGATTAAGCGAGATCACGGATCATCTCGGAACACAGCCACATCCATTTGAAGAACGACGACGCCGCCGCTCCTCCAGTCGTCTTGTTGCTTCATTGTATGAGATGATACATTCTTCTGGTCATTTCCAAGTGCTTACCTGCCCAATGATTCATAATCATGATTTACCATGGGTCGCGAACCGGGGTCACGCCCGTGTTCAACATACATAGAACATCTGGGATACAATGCTTCGCGCATCCCTTCCCTCGAGTCTCCCCTTTCTGGGAGTACCTCATTGTTATAACTACTTGTGCTAGATACAGCCGAAGCCGAAGAAAAAGTGTTGTGATATGCCGAAGGAAGTGTATTATTTGACAGCCTATGTGCATCATGCACAGAGCTATGGGTCCATTCTGCTTGCAGGGTGAGGTGCTAGAGTGCACCAAATATACGGATAATAGAGGTGAGCACTGAGCAGCCAGCGTGGGGCGAGACGAGCCTCGTAGATTCATTGATGATCATTGCCTTTTCTGGGAGGGGGGGTCGTGGGAATTATTAGCTGATCCAGAGAGCGAGCACCTCTTGTGCCAGGCTCTGTGCGCCCTCGCGCGTCGCACATGTGCAACGCATGCCTCGGCTCTATTCGGACATTCGAAGGCATACCAACTAGGGCTTCACCGAAAGGGTGTCAAAATGCTGGCAGAGAAGATCCGCAGGGCGTTGGACCGCACCGCGGAGTAAACAGTCGGCAGAGAGGCCCACCTCCGCCTCTTCCACTGGGAATCCAACACTGCAATCAATGTCATATTCTCGTTGTTGCAGGAGCGACCGCGGTTCGGGCATTTGGTGGACTTGATGATCGCTCCACATGAGAATTTCGGAGCGCAAGGGTTTGAAGTGAGTGCATTCCCTGGCTTCGCTTCCATTTATTCAGTGTCTTTACAATTCCTCGAAATTCACGTCCCGGGTCCGAGGAACCAATGGCGTCGTAGGGTACTGTAATCTGCGCCGCGCCCTTACGAAAAATTCCTGTGTCCACTTCTCTTAGAACTGATAGTTTTACCACGGGTAAAATTCGCCATTACTTGCCCTGATTTTTTCTTTGAGTGAAACAGCGGTAGAACGCACTGAGCAGCAGGTATTTATTTCAAGTCCATTACTCGCCGTAAAATAGCTTCATCTCCGCAGTGAAAAGCGAGGGCCGAATGATCGATCGCAAGTTTGTGGTTCTTTCTCTTTCGCTAATTTTGTCTCTTTGTCCTTGCCTTTACCTCAACCTTACCTCGTGCAGTCTGCCTATAAAACGGTTAAACTCGAGTTAAACTCAGTTCTTTCACTCGTAACCATGACTGCTGACTTTGAAGACGAGCTGGCTTTCCTCGAAACTGCAACACCAGTTGAACAAGACACCAACGCAAATCTTCTTCGGCACCAACTCGTCACCTCCCCGCTGCTCACCTACTCTGCACTGAAGCATCGTGTGGAAGACTTCCCGTCTCGTGGACTGCTTGGAACAAACGCAGGTGATCGGGTCTACGTCAACACAAACGCACCCAGCAGCGTTGTCATTTGTGGCGTTCAGGTCGGTCTCCTCCGTGTCAGCGTCGCTGTGCTCTGGTTTGAGCCCCCAGTCTATTTTTCAGGGGTCGGGCAAGAGCCATAGCGTCTCTTGTCTCCTTGAGTGTGCCCTCATCCCGGATTCACGTATTGGCCAGCTCCCGGAACCTTTAAGCGCTCTTGTGTACGGGTGTTCGATTCCTCTGCAGACAAGTTGGGCTTACCAGCTATAGCTTCACTTTGATACGCAAGACAGTGGTCGCCCTTGCGAGGCGGCATTCCTTTCGTCACCGACCGCTCATCGCGCTGCTCTTCCCCGGGTTACGGTTCTTTGCTCGTGCGTACTGTCCCCTTTCCCGAACCGCACCATCGCTGAACTGGCTTCCCACTGTGAAGACCGAGCAACGTGACCCGTCGAAGACGCGCCTACGCTTCCCTGGCCCAGGTCCGCGTCGAGCCACTGTCCCTGTCAGAAAAGGACCTCACAGCCGACCGGATGCTCGCAATCATGGGCTGCGACAATCTCGACGTACGTAGTCCGAGCAACTTCCCCGACACGGCTCTCGACCAATCCTTCTCTTTGACAGACTATGCCGCTCTACATGCACATCGCGTTACTAATCATCCGCAACATGGGCGTCGATGAGTTTAGCTATCAAGGTCGGCGGGCAGGCGTATAGTAGAGGTTCAAGCACTGATCCATTCGACACAGAATTCAAGCGTCGGATTGGCCTCGAGCGTCTTGATCCAAAGCAGCAGGCAATGATCAAACTTCGATTGGACCTATTGGATGCTTTTATTCAGCCAGGCGCGCCCGAGATTGAATCATATTTCACCGCCGGAGGACTTGTCCTGGTCGATCTTACAGACCCTTTCCTTGATGGTAAGTGGCTCCGCGTCATTCCGTCGATAATAGAGATGCTGATACACTAAACCCCAGTGGTTGTAGGCCTCACGACAGCCGTGCTCTTCGACACCGTTCTCGGGACATTTACTCAATGGCGAACGATATGCGGGAAACTCGTCGGTGCGTTCGGAGTGTCCTGTCTTTGTACCTGTTCTGACAGCATTTTGCAGTGTTGGATGAGGCGCATCAGTATCTCACCAACAGCGATTCAGCCCGTTTGACCCATTCCGTCAGCAATATCATCCGTCTCCAACGACATCTGGCTACCCGGGTGATAATCGCGACGCAAGAGCCTACTGTCATCCCGCCGACAATCCTTGGCCTGGCGTCAATCATCATTTGTCACCGATTCTCCTCGCCAGCCTGGTGCACGCATCTTGCACGGCACGTCTCTGCGGGCAACGAATCTTCGTCCTGGTACCAGCAGGTAATGTTGCTTCCCACGGGCGATGCTTTGGTCTTTTCCCCCGCCGCCGCGATTGCGGCTGATGAGCGGGGAGGAGTCGTCCTCTTGGGTAGAGATCATATCAGGTTGCGAGTGCGCCCTCGCCTGACGCTGGACGGTGGTGCATCGCGCCTAGCCGTGGGACGCAGTTTGACTGTGCATGCTGGTAGTTCGGGTGGCCCGCCGCCGTCACTGCCGACACCTCCGACTTCCGAATCCTCGCTTCCCGCGCAACAGGAGACCCACCTTGAAGACACCAGTTCCGCCCCGTCGGTAGCTGCTCCTTATTTAACGCCAACTCTACCCGGCACCACGCCCTCCGCGGCTCTGAGCGCCTCGGCAACTTCGCCGTCGGACGGCCCCGTACCATCTGCGCCGTCCGTCGAGTCGACGATTTCGGCCCAGCGTGCGGTCCCGGCACGCCTCCAGCATCTCGTGGGCTGGCTATCACGCAGCGGCGGTGCAGATGCACCTCTGAGGCTCGTTGACGCCCATAATGGTATCTACGCCACCATGCGTGCGCGAGGCAGGTCGTGGTGGACCAATATACTGCAGGAGGCGGTGAACGAAAGGCTCGTCGAGCTGATCAATATGGAGGCGCGCGGAGACGAGAGGATGATACGCTTGATTGAACGCGGCCCATTGCTTTATGTATAACAATATATCCCCGATGTCAGAACCTGTACTTCGTATAAGCTACAAGCCTAGGTAATGTATGAGCAAACAGGTGTATGTATCGCGCAACGCGCTTACCTCCCAGTACCGTGTGGAGTGAGAGATCAGCGCGCACGTAAAGAGTCCGTGATCCGCCTGTCTCCGAGTCGACCCGATTCCTCCCGTCTCTCAGCAGGCACGCGCGAAGGGCTGGAACCAACACACCCCCTCAGCCTAAGCTGCGGAAGGCTGCAGACACACCACCTCACGCTCGCTGTACACCCCCTCATGTTGGAACAGCTCTCGGAGACTGTCGGATAGCTCGGACAACATCGTGGGAACCTCCACGTGCTACCTTATATACGTTGATCGTGTCGCGGCGTCTTCCCTCACCTGCATCCACTGTGCTGTTGTGTGAGGGTAAGTCGCCTGGATATTATACATTCCTATACTCACTAGAACCTAGATACGCGCTTACAAGTGTACTAGGTAATTAACTCACCTGCATCCACTGTGCTGTTGTGTGAGGATACGCGCTTACAAGTGTACTAGTCTAATACCTCAAACTCGATTGCCGAGCAACACAGCACGATGGCGAAGGAAGATGGAAGTAAGAAGGGCTTTCGTTAGGGCGTCGGCGATGTTGTCAGACTTGTCGATCGCAAGTGTGTGATTGTTTCTAATTCTGTCTCTTTGTCCTTGCGGCTTTTACCTCAACCTTTACCTCGTGCTGTGTGATAAAGCGGTCAAACTCGAGTTAAATCCGCCACTAACTTTTTTCACTCGTAACCATGACTCCTACCGACTTGGACGACGAGCTGGCTTTCCTCGAGACTGCAACACCGGCTGACCAAGACACCGACGCAAACCTTCTTCGCCACCAACTTGTTACTTCCCCGCTGCTAACCTATTCCACGCTGAAGCATCGTGTGGCAGACTTCCCGTCTCGTGGACTGCTTGGAACATACGCAGGTGATCGGGTCTACGTCAACACTAACGCACCCAGCAGCGTTGTCATTTGTGGTGTTCAGGTCGGTCTCCTCCGTGTCAGCGTCGCTGTGCTCTGGTTCGAGTCCTCAGCCTATTTCTGTAGGGGTCGGGCAAGAGCCACACCGTCTCTTGCCTCCTTGAGTGTGCGCTCATCCCGGATCGACGTATTGGCCTGCTTCCGGAGCCTCTGAGCGCTCTTGTGTACGTGTCTTCGATTGCTCCGTGGACAAGTTGAGCTCACCGACCGTAGCTTTCATTTTGATACGCAAGACTGTGGTCGCCCTTGCGAGGCAGCCTTCCTGTCGTCACCGACCGCGCATCACGCTGCCCTGCCGCAAGTTACGGTTCTTTGCTCGTGCGTACAGTTGTCCCGTTGTGGGCCGCACCATCGCTGAACTGGTTTCCCACTGTGAAGACCGAGCAACGTGACCCGTCGAAGACGCGCCTACGCTTCCCTGGCCCAGGTCCGCGTCGAGCCGCTGTCCTTGTCAGAAAAGGACCTCACAGCCGACCGGATGCTCGCAATCATGGGCTGTGACAATCTCGAGGTACGTCGCGCCAGCCTCTAGACACGGCTCTTGACTAATTCTTCTATTGGAGAGACTATGCCGCTCTACATGCACATCGCGTTGCTCATCATCCGCAACATGGGCGTCGATGAGTTTAGCTATCAAGGTCGGCGGGCAGGTGGATGGTGCTGGTTCCGTCGCTGATTCATTCGATACAGAATTCAAGCGTAGGATTGGCCTCGAACGTCTTGATGCAAAGCAGGAGGCGATGATCAAACTTCGATTGGACCTATTGGATGCTTTTATTCGCCCAGGCGCGCCAGAGATTGAATCCTATTTCACTGCGGGAGGACTCGTCTTGGTCGACCTTACGGACCCATTCCTCGACAGTAAGTATCTTCCCGTCGATAGTAAAAATGCTCATACACTGGAACCTGACTAGGCCTTACGGCGGCCGTGCTCTTCGACATCGTCCTGGGAACATTCACTCAATGGCAAACAGTATGCGGAAAGCTCGTCGGTGCGTTCGGAATGTCCTGTCTCTGCACCACCGTCTCTGACGGCCTTTCGTAGTGTTGGATGAGGCGCATCAATATCTCACCAACAGTGCTGCGGCCCGTCTGACCCACTCTGTCAACAATATCATCCGTCTTCAGCGACATCTGGCTACCCGGGTGATCATCGCGACGCAAGAGCCTACCGTCATCCCGCCGACGATCCTCGACCTGGCGTCGATCATCATTTGCCACCAATTTTCCTCGCCAGCATGGTGCGCGCATCTTGCCCGACATGTCTCTGCGGGTAACGAATCTGGGTCCTCGAGCTGGTCCCAGCAGGTAATGTTACTTCCCGCGGGCGACGCGTTGGTGTTCTCCCCCGCGGCCGTGATTAGGGCCGATGAACAGGGAGGGGTCGTTCTCTTGGGTAGAGATCATCTCAGGCTGCAGGTGCGCCCTCGTCTGACGCTGGATGGGGGAACATCGCTCCTGGCCGTGGGGCGCAGTTTACCTGCGCGTGCTGGTGCTTCGGCCGCTCTGCCGCTGTCACTGCCCACACCTCCGACATCCGGGTCCTCCCTTCCCGCGGAACAGGACGGTACCGCCCCGCCGATGGCCACTCCCATTTCAACCGCGAGTATGTCCAGTGCCACGCTGTCTTCGCCTCTCAGTGCCGCGGCGACTCCCTCCCATTCCCATGCCCATGAGGAGCCAGCATTGCCAACAAGCGCGGCTTTCAGCTTTAGGGACAATTTGCCATCCCCCGACTGGTTTTCAACCGCTGCAACGCTCCAGGACGTCGACTTTGTGACACCGGTGACGAGATACAGGTCGCCGCCAGCGGACGGTCCCGGACCGTCTGCACCATCTGTCGTGCAGGCGACCGGTGCAGCCCAACGCGCGGTTCCGGGTCGCCTCAAGCATCTCATGAGCTGGCTGTCGCGCAGCGGCGGTGCAGATGCACCTCTGAAGCTCGGTGATGCCCAAGCTGCGCTCTCCTGGGTGGGGAAGAAGCACTATGCCAACATGCCTGGCAAGTCGTGGTGGCCCCACATGCTGCAGGAGGCGGTGAAAGAGGGGCTCGTCGAGCTGATCAACATTACCGTCAGGAAGACGGAGCTCAAGGCGCGCGGAGAGGAGAAGATGATACGCTTACTTGAGCACGGCCCGTTTCTCTATGTCTAACAATGCCCGGTTGCCGAATACTTACAATATAACCAGCTCGTAGTACACACCAGGATGTATTTATCACTCAGAGATATGACCCTTGGGAAGACAGCAAGAGTCCGAGCATAGCCTGTCGCCATGTTCAGCTGAATGATTCAAAAAAAACAAATTACCGCTTTCCTGAGGTTGACCTTCTCCTTGATCTTGCTCTTTCAAATCATAGTCTGTCACCACCTCGCCCATATCATCCCAACCAGCAAAATCGGAAGGTGACTGCGTGATCTTGAGATTTCGATCGGCAGAGTTGTTCGACGATATCATTGGTGGCAAGCAAGGACTGGTCAATACGATAATAGAGCACGCATGATACATTCGAGTGCATACTAGTACATACATTCATCTCGTTTACATTCATCTCAGATCTCAGCAAGTCCGCTCAGACGATATGCGACCATCCGCTGGATGAACTTGAAGCTGCCCAAGAGCCGCAAGATGGTAAATCCGAACCACCGGCGCCACACCATGCGCGAGGAGGCAATGATGCCCAGCGCCCCCTTGGTCAACGCAATGACGGCGAGCGCGCGTCCGTGCCTGCTCGCAGCCCAGTCCGCGAGCAGTCTGTCTTGGTCCGATGACGCGCCCTGCTCTTGCACGGCGAGATTGATGTGCGCGCGGAGGGCGGGGCCGAGACTAATGGCATCGCGGATCCCGAGCGACATGCCCTGCCCGCCCACTGGCGAGTGGATGTGCGCCGCATCTCCGATGAGCAGGACGACGCCGCTCTCGCGCTGGTCTCCCAACCGGGCGAACGCGCGCTCCGCGATGGCCGAGCGCGTGCGGTACCGCGAGGACCAGTAGGTCTTCTCGATGTGGACCGGGTGCGGGTTGACTGCGGGGTAGGAGGACACCGCCGGGGGCGCACAGCGGTTAAGGAGCGACTGGAGGTATTCGGTGCTCGGCGCGTGGGGCGCGGTGCCGTCCTCGGTAGGAACAGAAGATGCGAAGCGGTATACGAGACGGTCGGGATCCGGCGAGACGCTGGCGGGGAATGGGGCTAGGAGAACGAAGTTTCCGTCTGACAGGGAGCCCAATACTTTTGATGCCGGTGGGGGAAACTGCGGCGGGGAGGAGAATGTTACGTCACCGAGGACCAGCTGCGAGAGGTTGCCGTAGTCGTGCTCCTCGTCGCCATCGGGATCATTGAAGCTAATGCCTGTTTCCTGGCGGACCTGTTGGGGCCGTTTAAATAAGCTCGTGTAAGGTGTGAAGTGTTACTTACCACCGAATGGGCACCGTCAGCCCCGATAACATACTTGGCTTGCACGATTTCGCCGGATTCAAATCCGACATCGATCGTTTGCTCTTTGTCCGAAGATCTCAACGACACGACCTTGTACGGGCGCAGCACCTTGATCCCCCGCTCTCCAAGCGTTTCGAGCATCCCCGCCTCGGTGTCGGACTGCGGGAGAACCAAGCCAAAGGGACAGTTGGTGTATGGCTGAAGGAGCGAGAAGTCGACGGATATGAGACACGACGCCCCGTCGCGGAAAACAAGGCGGGGGACCTTGTCTCCCGCCTTCAAAAGCTTGTCGAGACATCCAACAGAGTTCAGGGCCTGCGATCACTTGAGATCCAGAGTGGCCAGAGAACACACTGCGCACCTCGAGCGTTGCTGCCTGGATGAACATTGCCCGGGAAGAATTTTCGCCGGCGAGAAGTGAGTCCACGGTTACAACGTCTTGGATGCCCTGGTGGTGAAGGGACAATGCCGCCGCCATCCCACAAGGCCCAGCACCCACTATCAAGACAGAAATTGGGTGAGCTGGAAGAGACATGATAGACTGATAGCAAGAGGTCTGGCAGTTGCCGCTTTATATCCGCCCAACTGAGGAGCGTGCATCGACGTAAGAAGTTGGAGTGAGAGTGCAGGAAGGATATAGCAGTTGGGGGCTCCTTGATCCATCTCCCACTTTCCCACGCCGATTCTGCTAGGTCGGCGGCGGGATAAAGCGAGATCGAGGGGGGGAATGAGCGTTTACAGCGCAGGGTTTAAAATTTAAATCCCAGAGCCACGAGTTCGCCAAAAGTTGTTTGTCATGTAGACTCTCTCACACCTCTGTGAGAGATAAAGACGGTACTATATTCTGGGGCTTACAGATACCTTGAGCCACCCACTGCCGACATCGTGCTAGGTGCCAACGATCCCCCCGACAACTAGACTTCGTCCTCATCCCGGTACCTGGATGACGCAACTTATGACGGGGTACTCGGTTTTTCTCCACCTCTTCACACCACTGCGACGAAGTTTCCGGCGCTGGCTCCGACCGAGTACCATCAGTTCCCCATCCGACTCCGCCTCCCGCATCAGCGGTATCGGCAGTTCCAGACCGAGTGATCCCGCCGCGGCTGGCTGACGAGACAGCGAAATTCGATGTCATAAAAGGCCCGCCCGAGAGAAGAAACATTAAGGGTAAAAAAATTGAACGAACGCCAAGTGGTCCGAAGCGGTGCGGCAAATATTGCGATGGCCTTCTCTGGCAATAAACGAGGTTTGAGTTGATGCATCTTGTTGAGGCGTCTATCTAAGAGAGACTGCTTCTCCAATGTTCGGATCGTTGTTGAGGACCCCAAAGAGTGTTCAGTAGACCTGGGCAAGTTGATTTGGTGAAATGAACATCTGGAAGTGACGGTGATGGTCGGGTTCTGAACAGCATACCCAGTGAATATGTTAGGTGACGGGTGACATGGTGTGGTCAAAATACTACAGTACGCGTTAACTTTCATGTTGAACCGAGGAAACTCTTCATGAACTTGCGGCCCCGGGGGGACCATTGTCTTTCCAATGTGTCCCGTCCGACTCCTCCAAGATTGCAGTGTCCAACGTCCAGTGCCGACGAATTCTCAGCCTCGAAAGTCCAAGAGCACAAAGTGTTCGACCAACGTACCGACCTTCCTTTAATAATTGGAATATTACCGACGAGAAGCCGCAGCGAGAAATAAATTTGAATGCATTCGCCTCTTGGAAAAATCCAACCCCAGTGCAGAGATTCACATCCATATGACCTTCCAGAACAAATTCCAACTCAGATGTGCTTGGGAACCAACATCCAGAGAAACAACATGGTAACCATCATTGCAAGAATACTGCGAGGTAATACCGGATCCAAATCAATGAATGCTATGGTGCGGCGAAATTATCACTTACATAGGCTCCAAGCTCTTGATCCCGGCCCTGGAAGAGATAGCGCCGGCCATAAACGGCACGACGGCACCCCCGACGGTAGCCATTGCGGCCATCCAAGACATCGTGGCGGTGAGCAGCCACGGAGGAAACAACTTTGCCGCGCGATTCAACGCAAGGGGATAAATTGGCCCAGTCAGCAGCCCGACGAAGGCGACGGCGACGGCGCCGCCAATCAGCGATGGAACGAGCCAGATGACTAGTTGCAACCTGCCCACATGCACTCATAAGGAATTCAGGAGAGGATGAGCAATTGAGCATACCCGATGGCGATCGTTGAATAAATGTAGACACTGCGGTTTGCCCCAATCTAAAAGAAACTGTTACTATTGTTCACTGAACGAGCGACGGTGATGTGCTACCTTCTTGTTCAGCCATATCAAAACGATTCGTCCCAAGGTCACCCCTTTCACCAATGAGGACGAAAGAAACAGATAAGCGTGCACGCACCACCCGCAAACCCAGCCGCAATATACCCAGAGGAGGCTCCACCTCCTCTGAGTGTGACCATGAAGGTTACAGTCCAACCTATGAGGGAAGGAGACTAGATTTTCACGACCAATAATGATGCAAGCTTACCGGCGATCGCAACTCCCACGCCGACGTGAACGAAAAGGAACAGCGCCATGATATGCAAAGCCTTCATGGAAAGGATCTGGCGCATGTGGCTTTGTTCGCTCTCTCCTTTGGCAACTGCCGGCTGTCCGAGCTGCGCTAGACATTCTGCAGCGCGGCAAAGGGTAAACAAGACCGAACATATAGAACGATCGACGCACCGTCTTGTGTTTTGCCCCGAAAAACAAGGAATAGAACCAGCATGTTGGATAGTGTAAGCCCCAAGGATACCAGATAGTGAAACGACCAGTGTTCCAACTGGGCGAATTGGGTGGACACGAGAGGGGCCGCAAAGATACCTGCGCCTAATAGAATGATCCGAGGTGGTCCACAGATAGCCGATTCTCAAGCACGTACCGTAGGCGGCCTGAACGAACCCCATTCTGGTTTCAGGACTGCGTAGGAAGCTAGCCACGTAGCCGTTACCTTGGGCGTCCTGGGCAAGAGTCATCGCAAGCGAATAATAGGTTCTCAGTGGATATTTATACCAGTATCGAGACGCCAATTCCATTCAGGAAGCACGAAAGACAAAAGACAGGGAAAGGGAGCGCTGCGGCTTGGAGACTGTAGCCAATGACCTGAAAGACAGGACCTGCCGTGAAAATTAGGATATTCCTCGCCATTTCACATCAGACTGACCTAAGAGTAAAAGCTGCAGTGGTTCGGACATGAGTGCCGTTGTTTCACAACCAGAAGAGTCCACTACCTTTCCGAATCCCAGTCGTTGAGTCAACGATATGGTCACCACGGCGCCAGCAATTGAGCCCTGTCAGAAATTCGCAACATGGCGCCACCATACAATACACGAGTACGCACCAAGGACTGGAAGACGAAAACAAGGGAAACTATCAAATAACCCACCTAGAAAGTGACCCTCGAATCGAAACCGTTGCGGGGAGCCGAAAGTTCTTACGTGGTATACTTCTTGGATTCTGGGAAGAAGTGGCCCCACCGTTCCATCGTTCCATCCAGCTAGAAAAACAGCGAAGCATAGAGCGATAGTTTGGCATTGCCCCAGGAGTATTTGTCGTTGCGACGGTTGATAAAGAGGTCCAGGAGATTTTGGCTCGACTTTAAGGTCCTTTGTGGGCACATCAGGGGAAGCAGAAACTGCGGGTGGGTATACTGCGGGGGGCAAGATTTCGACGCCCTCCGATTCCATTGCCATTAGGGCGAGGTATGGCGTGGGCCCTGCGCTTTATATGCCCGAGATCACGAGTTGGCGCGGAATAACCTCGGTTTATCGTACCGAGCAAGCGATGAGGCTGAGCAAAGGCTGAGAGTTCTTGGAGCCCAAGAAGCAAGTTGTCGGATGCCGATTTCAGGCCCCAGCGCCAGCTCGAGTCTTGACTGCAGAAAATCCTTGAGACCGAAATTTTCACCATTGTGAGCGTTGCATGGTGGTATGTAGAGGAGAGGCAACTAACCTGCTTTGAGCTTGCTTCAAGGTTTCGAAAAGCCGAAAAAACGCCGACGCATCACATGCCATAATGGATAGCGCGTTTGGGTCAAACAAGACCAAGCAAGGACGTCGCGTGGATGGTATTAGATTTTGAACTTAGTTAACACACGAAAAGCACAGTGACCCTCTGCAAACGCGCAGAGGTTTCTATTTAAAACTATGTTACTTATATACAACATACATGAGTCATAAGTACCTAAGGAGATAAGTGGAAGTACACGAATATGAGTCCGTCAGAATCATTCAGAGTCAGTTCAAGAAGACGAGTCACTCGGAGTCAGAATAAACAATGCCGGTGTGCCGGTGCTTCGGTTGATATTCCAACAGATGGAGAGCTTCAGGTCCAGGGAAAGCTCTGCATGTTTTGGCCCCAGCATCTTAGTACCATTGATTATCACGACGCATTTGGGTCAGGTTGACAATTCAACGGAACATGCATTATCGTACCTATTTCAGTTGTTCCTGAAATTACATAAATATAGATCCGCCTAAGCGCCGGGTGCTCGCTTCGAAGAGGCAAGAAAGACACGTGACCACACGGTGGCAAGCCTAAAGCTGAAAGACACTCAAAAGCTCACCAATTGCTCCCATATTGGAGTAGCAAGTGTATGAATGTACCAGATTTGACGATCTCAAAACTTGCAGCCAGATTCTATGTTTTGAGTGAGTTTGAGCAGGACCCCCGATAATCCCTTTGGAGGCTAGGTCAAAAAATTCCCGGATCCATCCATTTTTGTCCGCGCCGATTTCGGTGCGATCTGGGCATTTTTGTCTGTGCCGGGCCTAGCCTACCGTGGGAATTCCGTCCAAATCAGGTAATTTTCAGCTTCCGGCGCTTAGAAAATCACGATTTTCTCGATTTAAGCGTGTTTTTGGACTTTTCTTGCATGAAGGCAGCATTTTCGTAAGTATCTGGGTCCAGAATAGGTTGTCAAAGACCAGGTTCTGGCTACCAAGTCCGCTGAACTTGGTGGTTTTTGTCCGCACCCTGACCTGGGCTTGGTGGCCCTCGAGGCTCATTTTTGTCCGTTCTGGACCTAGGTTTCAGGCCCAAAATCCCAAAATTTTGTCCGCACCCGGACCTAGCCTCCAAAGGGATTATCGGGGGTCCTGTTTGAGCACATTTCTGTATATTCCGATGTTCTCGGGTATGCGCAGAATTTGTTCTTGTTTACTGACAATTTCTGGCCTTTAGCGGATAATTGCTCGCTTCGCTCGCAATGAGACGATCAGTTGTTTTTTTCTTCAGTCCCAAAAAGGAAAGTATTCAGAAGGAAACTACTGTACCTTCGCTGTGACTAAATTTCAAACGGAACGAGGCCGCACAGCTCACCGGAATGCGGCCGAGAAAATCAGCGCTAGAATCATGTGAGCGTATCGCCGATCGGACTTCGGCCGCCGGATGATCCCGTTGCAGTTTCACATCAACACTCTACTGTACAAGCCTCGGGCACCCATTGTCAACTGATTAAAACCTCCAGAAAGAATAGAATGGCACCAGGTAGGAAAACTGCCTTTTTAGGAATCCAGAAAAAAAAACACGATTGTCTCATTAATTTCAGGAACAGCTACCGAGCTATAGCAGGAAGCGCTCACCGATCTCCACGGGCCCCGCCTATTTTCCATGATTCCCGGTCTCAATTTTGTCTAAATTCGGACATCTTCTTGAAGACTCGATCAAGAGCAGAAGAGTAAAACTTCAAAACTTCACGGCGATCAGGAGATTGACTAAGTCATGCCGGCATCACCGCCTCATTAACTCAGAGCTGGTGTACTCGCATCCTCAATCCTTTGTTATGACACCTCTTGCCTCACAATCTTATGTCTTTGACCCACGCCCAAATTTTCCGCTTCTTCTCACAGCGAAACGTTACTGGGACCCATCTTCGCCGCATCTGAACGGCCCAGATGGCTTTACGTTGATCCTCACCCACGGAACTGGATTTCACAAAGAACAGTATGAACCAACTCTGCAGGATCTCTACGATATGATCCAAGATAGACCCGGCGGCCCCAAGATTCGAGAGGCTTGGTCGATCGATTGCCCAAACCACGGAGATGCCGCGATCTTGAATGAACAAACATTGCTGTGGGGATACGAGCCAATATGTGCGTACTATTTAATGCGAGCCAGGAACCTTCTGACGGAGTGGACAGTCGGGTGGCAAGAATATGCGCGTGGACTGCACGCTTTATTGTCTGGCCTAGGAACCGGAATAGAAATCGATTTCAAAACTCGATGTTTGGTGTTCATTGGGCACTCTTTTTCAGCCGCTGCTCTGTGAGTCGAATCCCATCACATAAATCTTCCGTTGGAATCTCATTCTCCAGAGTTTTCGCTCTCACCTATCAACCGGAGGTGAAACCCGAGTGCCTCATAATGCTAGAAATGATGTGCATTCCTGGTACCGACTAAGGGACCAGGTCTCCCCGGAAAAATTCCCAAACGATCAGTGATGGCGCAAACAAGGCCAGTTGTGGCTGTACGGTAGTCCTAACCCTAGGGAACGAGGGCCTAAAAGACGAAATGTCAAGTGGATCAAAGACCGTCGGTCCAGATTGAGTAAACAAGGCCAACTGTGGCTGTACGGTGGCCCTAACCCTACCTCGATTCCCTAAACAATTCTGAAAAGTGAAATGTCGAATGGTTCAAAGACCACGGGTCCAGACGGAGTAAACAGTTGCAACATTGCGCGGCCCACTTCATCGATCAACGGCAAATCCCGAGTCTTAGTCCAATGCATAATTCTCATTATATACTTGAGCACCAGTGGACATCCTCCTCCCAAACAAGAGAAAAGTATGTTCATTTGAATTATCTTTGCTAACCATGGCAGAGAGCAACAAAGAACCAATATTCTCCCTTTCTCAGTGCAAGGGAATTGAACATTGAAATTGCACCTCAAATAGAGCTGTTCACCATAGCCATGGCCACGGTTTGACCACACCCATGGCATGGGTGCCGTGCCCATCCCATCAAAATTTTTTCTCGAGACCAACAGCATGGTCACAACATGGCTTTTCACATCCATGGGCGTGCAACAGCTTGATTTATTTGTGGTGATACAATGATAATTCTAAGCAGGTAGGGCTCTATGGGTTGGTGAATGCTTGGTGCTGACACATGTGGTACCTTTAATCAGTGAAAAGTTTTGGCCAAGCTGAATCAATCTCGGCACTTGCAGGAGATGTTTGATTTGGAGTATCGGAATAGTAGGTTTTGTATTTTCCGCACCTCGGTTCTTAGGGGAGTAGTTCTAGATGGAGATCAAAGTCATTATGTGTCCTATTATGAGGTACTTGAGCTCCAAACCTGTCAGTGCTACCCACAGATTGCTCTAACAGTGTAAAATGTAGCTCTGAACAAGACTTCAACAAGCCTTCGTGGTTCTGGCCACAACTGGTCAAATTGATATCAATTCAAATGAAAAAAGCTCCTAGGAAACTTTTCAAACACCTGTGTATCCATTATGGCCATGCTGTTGAGCGTCCCATCCCATCCAAGGGTCTTATATTTGTCCAACAGCCCGTGTTCAACATGGCCATGCTGCGGACACCCATGGTGAATAGCTCTAACCTCAAAGTTGGTGCAGAATAATGTGCAACTTGCACTGATAGCCATTACCGAGCTGCCATGGATCTTCTTTCCCTTCAACTTCTGCTCTCTGTGAAGTCTGAAGCTAGGCTCATTCATTCTTGCCTTTCTCCACAACACAGGTTGCTTGCCACAGTACTTGCTCTAGGCTTTGGGCTCAAATTTCTCTGTTATTTTTCTCTTCTCTTGCTTAGTTACTTACCCACTTGTTATGGTATTCTTGTCATGACCCAAACTCTCCACCACCCGCATAGCACCATTATCTGCACACACATACCCTCATATTCACCCCCCCTCCTTGCTCACCTTACACGCCAGTGTACTTAATGTTTTACTGTGCCACATGGGCCCACACACCCTATAATGGAATCCGAAATGAAATGAAATTCATGGATTGTGGTGGAGTTCCACTCCGGGAGGCACTAGAAAAATTGTATGAGATCAACAGCTTTATGATACACAATTACTCGGGTAGCCTGGAAAGATAATTGCACTGAAAAAGAACCCCAGAAAATATAATACCTCATTAGCCCATCTCAAAGAATTGCACGTGGTCATCACTGCGGATACTCTATTTTCAGTCCTTTCCAGTCAAGGCACAAGAAACACTGTGTCAGCCCGAGGTACCAGGGATGCCCGGAGGGCCTTCTCCGAATAATAAAATTGAATGCGGCATCAAAGCTCATGGAATCCCTCACCGAGGGCTCTTCGAATCGTCGCCATATATGGCGCTCTCGAGATGAGGCTTATCAGTTGTTCAAGGCAAGGCCAGCATGGCAGGCATGGGATGATCGCGTCCTGAGAATATATGTGGTAAAATCGAGGCCGCTTTTGTCGGATGCTTTCCCAAGAGGTTGACCTTACCGTCAGCAACACGGGTTCCGATCCCTTCCAATACCTGAATACCCAAACGAAGAGGGTGTAACCACGAAGTGCACGCGGAGGCAAGAGACTGTGAGTGAGAATATTCTCTTGCATTTTCAAAAGAAGAAACTCTCTTTTTATCTAGGCTACTTATCGGGACTCGCTAGCCATATCTGTCGTCTATCGCTTCATGGCTACGGTTGTCAAGCGTATCCCAACACATCTTGTGTACGGCGCCGTTGACGATTATCTGTGGGTCCCCGAAGGACTTACATAATGTCTTGGAGCTAACCGTCCTCGACCAGACCACGACATGTCAAAGACGAGTTTTTGCGAAACGGAATAGGTGGGGAACAAAATCTCGCATCTTTAACACGAATTCCCGACGCGGGGCATCTCGTATGTGCTTCCCTCTGAACTCGCTATCAGTTGTTAACGTCTTTATAAGCACAGGTGCCTCAGACGCATCCCAAAGCCTGTGCCAAGGCAATTTTTGAGATTTTGTCAAAGTCGCCAAGTACCCCGGAGGCAAAGTTATAACTAAAGAGATAATTATAATATGCACCACGCTACGGGAGAAATAGTTGAATAGACAGGTTGAGAGGGTAGTCTGGATATGATCACTACGGGTTCCAAGATTCACCAGTGGTGAAGTGAAGAAATGGTCCAGATTTCAAGTCGTGTTATGACTTGATTAAATCACCAATGTACTTCTCAAATTCGCCAACTATATAGGGACTCGAACATGTTCAAGCTGAAAAATAGTCTAAAGGAAATTGGGTTATGGTGCGCGTTTATCTGCAGTTGTCAAAAATTCCGTCTCCGTGCATGATAAGTTTCAGTGTAGCTGAATACACCGTGACAGACCGTCTAGCAGAGGACCTGGAGCGAATTGAACGACTTCCGACTGCCCCGCATTGAGTGCAAAGGTCTGACTTCTGGCATTCCACGGACTAGGTCTGGTCAGGAGACGGGTCCACACCCGCCACACGGTTGTTGCTGAAGAAAGCAGTCATGCTACTGTATGCCAATCCACTCATGACCAAGTTTATGGAGCAGCCACCTGGGAAATAGACACAGGTGGAGTTGGTAGGGCCGCTGGTACTGTAGGAGGGAGTTATAGACAGTGATGCTGTGAGCCTGTGAGTTCCCGCGGCAGGAACGAGGGCAACAGCGGACAGAATACTCATGACGGTGGAAAAAATCCTCATTTTCTGCATCGAGAGTATTCTCAGAACAGGGTGGGAACTAATAGTTGCAGAACTTACAGAATAGATGTGGTGGATGCAAATGATTTCGCGAGGGAAACCTGCTTAAAATCGGTGTCAGAGCGGACATGATAGCCGAGAGTTTGCACACCTGCAAAGACGATCTGGCTTCGAGTTGGACTTCCGGTGCAGACTTGAGTTTTCATACATCTCGGTTGCTTGTATTCCAGACGCTGCGGACATGTGTGCTGGGTTGTACGCGATAACACCGGACCTTGAGGCAGCAATGTTGATCTGTCGAGGCATAAGGGATAAGCACAGAAGCAGTTCCATTCGAAAGTCAGCACAGCGGTCGCCGTCGGATTCTTAGCGCGGCACCTGTTCAGCAAGAAACGTTCGTGCCCGGAAACTGAAGGGTATGGATATGGAAAACCCTCCTGAAATTGTATGTAATGTAGCTGAGTCGGTCATCAGGGCTGACGTTTTTTTGCGGATGGAAAAGACCACTTACCTTGATTTCGGGCGACAAATGCATAAGGTCTGCCCATCTCTGAGAACGAATGTACTTGTCCCAAAGTGGATATTCAACTTGGTTCGGGGTCCCCATAGCCATTGTAAATCCATTCGTTGTACATTTGGCGAGAATCCAAGCCATACTGTGACGGAAAGGCCCAGGTTAGTATTTTTCATTCACAGTTTCCGACACTGTATGTAATGGTCGTTGAGTCGTCCACACACTGAGAATAACCCAATGAGGTGGCCCAGAATTAATCGGCCTCAGAGCACTTGAATTGTTCACGGATAATTCATTCGCTTCATCGCGATCCAGGTTCCGATTCCAACTCGACATTCACTCCCAGGACTTGCGTTCGTGCACTGTATGTTTGTGCCCGGTTTCCGGAGGGGTAGTGTTATACTTGTGTCGCCGCGACGTATAAATCGTATCTCCGTTATTATATATGTAATTATATACCGGATAGCCCGCGAATCTACAGTAATTAGCAAGTACAGCCGAATTAAACCTGCCCAGCCCCAAATGAGTGCGCGTTGTCGGCATATGGATAGCCAGGTTGATAGGTTAACGGATGAGACTCTTCAGGAACCCGCGCATAGTCTGGCCCCTCGAAGCCGAACGACTCTTGCTGGAGCAGCGACTCGTTGCGCAGTTGTCGCACGTAGGATGAAACAACGTATAGTCCATCTGAATGCAGGTCAGAAATTTGAACCATCTCTGCCAACCCGACTTACATGCTTGAAAGAGGAGGGGAACGATTGCGGACACGACCAAAATCCACAGGGAGAGCTTGCTGGGTGAATCACAGGCATTAATCACATTTTGGTCTGTGGAGTCCCCGATGCAGAGTTTCCGGAATTGGGATTTGTCGACGAAGTAGAGGACGAAATAAGCGATGACGGATACAACCTGAATCACGAAGAAGGAGCGCAAGAGGCTGGAGAACGAGGCGACATGGGATTTCTTTTTCCTGATGGCTCCAATGAAACTGCAGCCTTACTTGAGCATGTGGACGATTAATAAAGCGGACGCTGACGAACCCTGTGAGGGAGATGAAAGCGTCGAGACCGCAGATTATAGAAAGGACAATGATAGCGATTCTCGTGCGAGATGGAATTTCGTGGTTTCATTCTTGTCTGAACAGTCCCCGAGGTCAATCACGGATTGAATAGGGGAGCAGGGCAGAGGATACGGACCCTGCGAATCGAGGACAAGCGCGTAGATAAGGATGGCTGAGGCAAACGCGCTCGCGACGAAGTGGATGAAGGAAATAACCAGGACGCCGAGACGGAGAGGCAAACAACAGAGATACTTTGCCCCCATAGAAGAAGAGGAAGGGGAATCCAAGGACGATGTATGGGCTTCGAGGCTCGTCTCTATAAGGTAGAAACCAGACACAACGAGATCACCGAGGACGCAGGTTTTCGGCGGCGTTTATGGTTGCAACTGGCGCACTTTGGGCGGGACGGGGATGACAGCACATTGAAATGGGGAACGAGTCATAATAAGATAATCCAAGGCGCAATTACTTCTTGCTTGCAAATTCCCTCCTGAGCCAAATTAGTCCGAGGAACTGTTCAGAGCAGTGGACCGACTAATTGGCTTTGCAAGGACGAAAGACGGTCGAAGAGACGGTCCGTTCAAATCGACCTGCGGCATCCCGAACATCCTAATAACGGCCAGCACAGCTCATCCATAATTAGCTCAAAATCAAAATCATGTTATTGATCGCATATAACATTCTAGGTGACTCCGGATCCGTGGGACACGGTGATAAGATTCGGCAAACAAAAATTTACAAGATATGCAGGAAATGTCAAGCGAGGGGATACATGGCCCGTCAAGATACATACATACATACTGAGGGCACACTACTCGTACGGGTCCGCGAAGTTGTCGGAGAAAAACGAGAAGGTTGTCATGGAGAGATGCATTCCCCCCTGCGCCAACGCGCCGAGACCTTGGACGGTCTCCGACGACAGAGCTGCCTTCTGCGTCATCCGCAGAGAAATCCTCTGGATGGATTCACACTCGCAGGTGGCAGGTACGGAGCCTTGTTTCCTGCGGCGCGATTGAACCATGTGCAGGAAACGCTCCTGGCCAAAGGCACCGCGCCCGCCGAGCTCCAGTGACACAAGGTTGGGCGCAAAACACTCCGTATGTGTGGCGCCGATGGTCAGCCTCAGGAAGAGCGCGTCCACGGCGGCGATGTCGGCGCGACGGATGTGAATGCGGAGGGTACTGATGCTTGGGTTTTCCTCTAGAATGGTGATGAGGGTGGGGCCCACCAGCGCGCCGTTGAACAAAGATATCGAGGACAGTGGGGGGTTATCACGGCGCGTGAGTGAGAGGAGCGGGAGAAGGGCGTCATTCTCTGGCACCATCTGATCGAGGACGATATCTTCGAGCACCGGGAGCGACATGATTCGGAGGGATTCGGCATTGGCGAGGTGGAGTTTGCGGAGCTGCGGCAATCGCACGGAGACGGGGGCGTTGTCTGTGACGGTGAGGGTCGTACGGAATACGAGGTGCGCATTGACGAGATTGGGACAGAGCTTGAGGACGGCGAGATGCTCGTGTGCACCGCTGATGGCGCGGTACTGCGTGAGCTGGTGCCAAGGCAGGAGAAGCGACACGGCAGGTTCGCATATATTCACGATGCTCAACGTGCGGAGACGGGGAGCGATTGCAAATGCCTTTAATCTATCGCCTTCAGAGAGCGCTGCGGAGCCATCCCCCCAAGCGCCCACGATGTGGAGTTCCTCCAACCGACGAACATTGCCCTTCAATGAAGCCAACTGCGGTTGCACAGCCGGCCAATTGAACGACAAGAACAGGCTGGCCCAACGGTCTGAAAATTTGACCAGAGACTTGAGGAGATCCAGGCGGAACACGCTCTGGGGCGGACCGCACACACGTGGATGGAGTGGTGTGTTACCGGATCTCGCAAGCTGGAGGTCGAACTGGGCGACAGACATGATGGAATAGTGGCATATAATTGGCGACGCCCATAGTGATCGACACGATAAAGAGATTTCGCGCCAGAAGCTGCACACCTGGCCCACAAGCCACGGACTCTCTGATTGGACGGAGCTGGCCTTTGTGTGATTTGGTGCGGGAAGAGTGAAGATGAATATGAGAGAAAGGATTTCGGGGGAAGTCGGTTTATGGAGAAGACAATGCGTTCGTGGTGAGCCAGATATTCCTCGAGGTTCCGCTGCCGGGAAGTGAGAGTGGCGATTTGGGCCTCGATCTCCGCAAGCTCTGTCTTGCCCTCTGCGACCTTCTCGCGCGCCACGGTAATTTCGGAGTCCATCGGGGGCTCTCGAGTCATGAGTCGTTGGTGGAAACATGTAGAAGGTGGAGTCGACATGAGAGACGCGAATGGCAAAGTCACCGAGACACTGCCACAAAAGAAAATGATGTAAATGATGTAAGGGCCTGATCGGGTGCCCCAGAATTCCGCCAGAATTTTTACAGAATCTGGTATGGACATAGATTTCATTCCTAAACCACCTTAGAAACTTCAATATGGTCATTCTATGAACATTTGAGCATCGGGAGAGGCACAAAAAATGTGGTGCAAAATTTTACACAGATTCTGGGATGGTGCTACAGATTCTCAGTTCAGCTTCAGAATGTGTTGAATATTTTGAACCCTTGTGTTCTCCTCCCCTTTGTCACATCAATATTTGAGAACACACATATATTTCCCATTCTAGAACAGTTTAGGGACAAACAGTGTGGGAAATGGTCTGTAGAGGAGATTCTGGGAAGATTCTGAGGAAAAGATTCTGGGCACCCGATCAGGCCCTAAATGATGTATCCCCACGGTCACGGATGTTGATTCTGGTTTGTCCCAAACTTTCATGTTCTGGCGTCCCGTTCGCCAAATTGCCGTCTGTCCTCGCAGATTTGGTTATCGAAGTTTATCGGGGTACACGGTAGGCTCCAATTTGATCCCCGGGCCCACTCTGAGACGAGTCCAGGCCCCAGTAGATCCGCTGTCAAGTTACATACGTAGGTTCAATGGTCGCGCCGAAGAGACCATTCAGGCTAAATTTGACCAGATTCTCACCGTGTGTATACTACAACGGAACCATGGGACGTTGTTCTCAACCAGACCAACATAAATGACAACCAAAACAAGAACAAGTGACCGCAACCTCAGCCGCATCTCGCAAAACTCACCGAGCGATTTCCAGGTTTTATATCATGCAACTCTTGCAATCCGCGTCAAATCCCAACTCCTACGCTGTTTATACCCGCTGGGGCCGCTTAGGCGAGCCCGGGCAGCTGCGTATCGAGGAACCGTTCGAATCCGCCAAGGCCGCGGAGAAGAGGTTCAGCAAAAGATTTAAGTCCAAGACCGGTGTGGAGTGGGTCGAGAGAGAGACAGCGACGCCGCAAGATGGTCTGTACCTTGTTAAATCTCGCATGGACCGCTAACTTCTTGCCAGGGAAATACATCTGGCTCGGTACGGTGTCGACTATTCCCCAGACTGGCCGCTGAGATCCCCAGATCGTGAATACGAGCAAGACGAAAAGACGGCAGACGCACCAGCGGCCCCCGTGTCTACTCTCGCTCCAGAAGTCCAGGTGCGGTCGTTTCTTCTTCGAAGGGCACCGACCTTACCCCACACAAGGCGTTGTGCAGCCTCATATTCTCCCAGGAGTACGCTCTACATGCGCGGAATCAGTCCTCTCCTTATGACCATGTCCAGCCTCATTGACGCGCACCTCTTGGCGATGAACTACAACATAGACAAAATGCCCCTCGGCAAACTCGGACGCGCAACGATCTCCAAGGGATTTTCTGCGCTCAAGGTATCTTTTCTTTCTCCCATTCCCGCGCCGTGCCGCTGATCGTGCGCAGCGCATTGCAGACGTCATCGACGATCCCGACGGCCCACTCGCAAAGACGCACGGCGGCGCCGAAGCGGCGTACGCTGCACTCAGCGGCGTATATTATTCGTGCGCATGACATCTCCATTCTCATAGTAACGACTCCATCGGGTGTATAGGATCATCCCCCACGTTCCCTATCCACGCCGTCATCCACTCCGCGCGATCAAGGACGCTGAGATGCTCAAGCGAGTATGTGGTGTTACGAGATTGATTCGATTTCAGCTCATCTCGCCCAGGAACTCGAACTCATGGACTCGCTGCTGGACATGGTACGCTCTTGATGTTCATGGTCTCAGGCCCGAAAGAAATCAGTCAAATCCAGCAAGTCGCCACGGGCATCATGAGCACGGCGACGAACGGCACCGCGGCCCCCGTGCACCCTATGGACGCGCGCTTCGCGTCCCTGAACCTGTCGAGCGTCGCCCCCGTCGCGCCCACGAGCAGTGAGTACCAGGCGATCGCAGCATATGTGCGCGACACGGAGGTCCGGAAGAGCACGTTCACCATCGAAGTCACGCATGTGTTCAAGGTCGAGCGGTGCGTCGCGTTATCGTGCTGGGCTCGGCGTAATTCTGGCTGATGTGCGAATTTCAAGAGCGGGCGAGACGGACGCGTGGACGCAGGCGGGGCACGACCGGCTTCACAGCGGCGAGCGCCTGCTTCTTTGGCACGGGTCGCGCTCTACGAACTTCGCCGGTGGGTGTGCAGCATTCCTTCGGGTCAGTCAGCCGAGTATCCGACTAGGTATCCTGAAGAACGGGTTGCGTATTGCGCCACCTGAAGGTGCTTGATTCAATTGCGAGGCGACTTCAGCTTATATCAAATTCACCTATGCAGCGCCGTCCACCGGATACATGTTCGGCCGAGGGGTTTATTTCGCAGATGTGAGTGAGATCGGGTTTGGATTGGGCGTCTCTGTTTAGCGCTAGTTTCCCTTCCTTCTATCTAGATGGTCTCGAAGGCAAGTACCTCCCGCTTTACCATTGCTATAATCATAAGAACAACCCCCCACAAACTAGTCCTTCAATTATTGTCATTCGTCGTGAGCCTGGAGCTGTTTTGTTTTCGTATGCCCTGTTTTATTGACGGCAGTCCCATAGTTTGAGTGACAACAACGGCCTCTTGCTGCTGTGCGAAGTCGCCGCGGGCCCCTTCTTCGAACAGCAAAACGGCGTTCGTTGTGTCCATCTACCTGTCTTTTGTTTGCTAAAATTATACCCAGAACTATCATGCTGACGTCGATTGCGCGAGGGCTCTCAAGCGGTACTCTACCTGGGTTTCCACGCTCACTTCATTGCCCTCCCTGACACTGTGCCGGTTGTAGATCGACGAAAGGCCTTGGGCGGAGTGCACCCGCGCGGTGGACCGATGCCGGCACGGTGCTCGGGTCTGACGAGCTTCGCGGGTGCATGATGCCTGCGGGGCGGAGACGCCTACGTACGGTGCAGCCCGAGCTAAACTACAACGAAGTGCGCTTTCCGATTCGGGCTTTCAACTAACTGTGTTGCTGATGACTGTAGTATATCGTCTACAATCTCAACCAGATTCGGTTGAGGTATGTCGTGATGGTGAAGAGCAAAGACAAGGTGTAGCGATCCATGTAATTGAAGTTGGTTTCGTCCGTGGACTCGGAGGTTAATTTTTGAAGAAGCCTCTTCTATACAAGTGGCGCAGTGGTTGTGGTGGCTGACGACTCCTAACAAAGTTCCAATATACTGCGACAACAATCAGAGTTTGCATAGGAAGTTGAAGAACCTGGACTGGGTGCCTACGCTTACACCGCTAGCTGCAAATTGGGTCGATTGCGGCCCTGTGGGAGCGCACGGCACTCGGCTAACGCATCCGTCACATCGGCGCCCTAAAGGAAACATGAATAAATGGGAGGGTTTCGAATGTGAAGAGTTTGCCTCGCCAGATAGGCGATCCTAGAAGACAATTGATCGTCCTTACTAGATGGACGGCCAATCCATAGCCACACTCAACGCCACAAATCGGAACTACGCAGCGCAAACCCAGCTATATCACGCGGACGATCTTATGGCAGGCAACCATACCCTCGAGCTGATCAACCCACCGACATCGACGGAACAGAGTACTCTCGCGATCGATTACGCCCCTGTCTGTCGTACATAGCAACTCGTTCTCAACTTGCGGCAGGTCTTCCCTTGAGCCCCAGCGCCCGTAGCTCCGCGTCTGCGTCGGCGTCCTCTAGTGTTAGCGCTCACGCTGCTGGCCTTCCGAGTCAACGAAATTCGATCTTGCCCCCGTTTCAAGTTGTTCGAGGCTGACTCTTTTACTTTCGCAGTGAAACTCAACTGGGTGGTTTCATCGCTGGTGGTATTGCGGCCGTATGTTTCACTGCAACGATCGCAATGGCCCTCATATATCGCCATGTTGGATTTGGTGTGGCTGTGCTAGCTGTTCCCAGCTCGACATCCGCGAGAACAGCGCAGGCACTGCCTGCCTTGGTCACCTACAGTCAGTAGGAGTCGGGCGCATCGTTGGACCATGCGCAAGTGTGATTCATTGATGAATATTAGTCACATGCAGCGCCCGAGAGTGGTAATATCATAATATCAGAGTAGTGTACTTACGCTCATGTACACTACCGGATTACAGCGAGATTCCCCATCGCTTGTGCCTCTCTCTGTGTGACATTCACTTTCTGGGTCTTATTTCCACACGCCAATGTTATAAGCACGCGCACCGGCGACAGCCGGTCGGAGTCACTGATATTGCGTCGCTCACCAATCCCATCGGCGCGGTGGGTCTCAAACCCCTTTACGCGAACCCAGAATCAGAGAGTGCATACCTGCTCGACCCGCGAAGTACGGCTGCTTAGTACGCTACGGGCGTTGTGGTCTTTCTTCCATTAGGACTCGGGTAAACAAGAAATTATTATATTGTATCCTCCACATTTCACGAGCAATGAAAATATGCAACTTGCTTTGTGGGTCGCAAAAGGCGGTATTCCGGTCCCAAAATATGGGTAAAATCGCGCCGGGAACTGTGGCCCTGTAAAGTCGGTCGTTCGTCCTCGGAATCGGTACTGTTGATATTGATCAAAACAGCAGTGATTCGTTTCAGCAGTGTTGGGAACTGCCCAAGTGGGATCGTAGCGGCGTAGGACCTGAGCGCGTCGGTCATTGTCGTCTGGGCATCGGGATCGTCGAGGAATTTTATGTGGCCCTGAGATCGCTCGTAGGGCCGGGCGTAAGCGTTGAACATACGAGACTGGATTATTCTGCTGATAATTTCGTTATGGGCGGGAGTTGTGTTCGCATCAACGACGGCAGAGATGCTGGACGCAAATCGAAGCTGATGAGAAGGGTGAAGCTTGGTCTGGGGCGCGAAATCTGTGATATATTGAATGGTTTCGCGGGTGTGGTACGGTAAAACAGCAGATTGGCAGCCGTCCAGGAAATCGGTGAGGATGATAAAACATGCTTCAGTGTATCGCATGTTTAATGCGCCTCCTATATCCCGGGAAGAGGAGAGAAACACGGGATCATCTATGGACGGCAATGGCGTCCCCGGCAGGATCGGTACCTTCAACTTGGCCATTAACAGTGTCTTTTCATCCGGGGTTTCCATCCGATGTTGCAGGAGGGACTCGATAACTTCGCACTGGATAAGGGCGACAACTGGCAGAGAATATAACGAAACCTCCGTTTGCTGAACAGCACGGAGTGCATCTTCGGTAAAAGCACCCAACCATTTTGAGCCGGTGCAGGAGCGACGAGATAGCACGCAAAGTCGCCATATGGCTTTCAACACATTGTCTGTTGGTATGTCAAAATCCGGAACCTGCAAGTACTCCGTCATGCAGGCCCTCAAGACATCCAGATTGCAAGTCTTCAACGCTTGAGATAATATTTCATCTGAATCTCTACTCGTTAGGTACTCCACGATCCAAGGAGCGCTGTCGAAGCTGGGAGACTCTGGTTTCCAGAGGGAGAGCAGTAATCCGATGATTGAATCAATACGATGCATTTCAGGCTGCTGCTTTAATCGGGATGAATGGGTCGATATGATACGCTCCAGCGTTCGTTCGATAGCGAAGGAAGGGATGTTGGTCAAGGGAATTGCAAAGCAAGTGGGAACGAATTCATAGGGCATCGAGTCCACATCCGCGGAATCCTCAAGGTATTGGAGAAAAATACAATGCGGTGCGTCTTCCAAAAAACGCAGACGGTCGGAGATTTCGTTAATAAACAGCACTGTGGACGGAGTATCCTTGGTGTTCGGAGAAGTGAATGAGGGAGGTTCGCCGTGGAAATAATTGATGTTGGAGGGATTCAATAACCAGACGGAGGGCCGCAGCCAAATCATCTGCCGCTCGACCTTTTTCAAAGAAGCACTCCAGCGCAGAAGCGGAGGGCGGGGTCCAGGATTGGACTCATGAAGAGCCTCTAGAATTCCGCGAAGGCCGCTGTCGATGGAGCGATATAAATTGTATTGGACCAATGCAAGAGTTGACACGGCATGCCACCTAACTGAGGCGGTGGCCGATTTCCGGAGGGCGTGTAGGAGAGAGATATCGAACGAGTCCAGAGGTTGTCCATCTGCCAATTCCTCCAGGGATAGGCGTGAAATCCCCCACAACGCTTTCAATGAGGAAATTTGGCGTCGGGATTCGACGCCTGTGGGAAGGAGACCACCATTGCAACCTCTGAGCAAGCGTCTCGATCCGAAATGCAAGCAGGACCTCTGGGTGATAAATTAAGGTCTTGATCCGCTCGTCGTACATCTTTCGCCTTCCTTTAGCGCTCCAGAGAACCGCCGATATTCCCTCAACGAATGGTTCAAGCTCCTCATCACCGGACAAGGACTTGACCGTCCAGCTGTAAAGCTCACAAACAGATTCTAGAAGTTTGCTATGAGAATCCACCGAGGGACCGACTTGGGACCGAGTGCTTTGCCAAGTGCAGTTTGAACTGAACACAGATTGATTGAAGATTGGATCACCAAGTCAGGGAACAGGTGGGCAAAGGTTGGCAAGGCTGCCATCATGCCGCAGCCAACTCAGTAAAATCGCTTACGAAGTCGGGAGATTCCGGCGAATCTGATCGGCCCGACTCCTGGGAATTCCGAGAATATTTGGCTGATTTTCTTCGAAGTTTTATTTCTTCAAACCACCCTTCGAACCCTTCGCCAGTACCGATCTTCCCACCTCAGGGATCTCGGGATTTTCCCGTCACCAACTGGAGGATGTTTGTCATGTTCTAAGAAGCCCACGGTTATTTGGAGTCCGGACATCACTGAACGAAACGCCGTGTTGTGCACCGCCTTGCACACGTCTCTTATACCTGCACTACTTTTAAATTCACGACCGGACTCAAAGGTGGTGTGCATCCATCCACCGTCCAGGATCATGCATGCCCAGTGAAAAGAGGTCATGCTGGTAGCTGTTGAGAGCTGCTATCCTCACATGCAGTCCAAAATAAATGCTGGTACCTGCTCTGATCTGCTCGACAGTTAAAAACTTTGAACAAAGCGGGGCCGAGATGTCATGAAATCTTAAATTTTGAAGAACCAAGAAAAGACCGTGAAAAGTCATTAAAAGTCCAGAAAAGCTGCTGAACTCTGCTGGTACGTGCCCAGATCTGCTTTAACTCCGAACCGAACCGGCAGGCGCAGTATGACCACTTTTCACTGGGGATCATGTCCTTCAAACTCCGACGGTTTCACTCTGGGTCCGCGGTGAGCCCGCCCATACAATTTTAATGGGAAACACTATCGAGAAGACATCGATGGAAAGTACCACCGGAAATTTTGCGGCTCAGTCTCAGTCAATTTGGTTGGGTTTATCGGCACACGTCGGTAAACATCACAGGAGGGACAAAGGCGGGATGAAGGTCAGTGAAAAAATTCCCGAGATTGACAATGGCTAACCGACTTTGTTGACTCAGATATAGTTCAATATGGGCGCGCCTACTGTCCCTGTTTCACTGTTTCCGAGTCTTTACCCCCGTATGCATCTTCAATTCCTCGTCCCACATCTTTATCGGGTTGGTATTCCTCCTGGACTGCTCAGTGCGTCCATTGGTACGTAGTTTCCACTCTATTATAATAATAATATTTATCAATATGCTTTTATTGAATAGATTTTGGCCGACTTGGCGAAGGGTTTGATGCGTCAGTCGAAAATAAATTATTCGGCTTTTTGCTCACCCAATTGTCTTTCGTTCTTGGAAATTTCCCACAGATGTTCTACCTTTTTCGATTACTGGGACTATTGCGAGGACGAAGAATTATGACCGCCGGTGTTCAGAAGCTTCATCAACAGCACTACCACCATGTCAACCACACGAGATGATCTTTCCTTGATGTCCTTGATGTGGGACGACGCATAAACTCAGTACATGTGCACCACAGCGACAGATATCGCCAACTGGGACTGTGCACTGTACATGAAAATCTGTCGGCGAAGATTTCCCGCCAGACAAGACTGCAAAATTATTTGTGACTTTGTGTGCCGGCGAGGATGCTGAGCATCATGTACGCAATTGGCATGCAAACCTGCAGACACTGCCTCTATCTTCATCTTATTCCGAACCCCAGGGACGGCGTCCGAAGGTCGTAGCCAGTCCTTCGGGCTGTTTCGGACAGCCACGGAAGTGTCTGACAAGCCCCTTTGGGACTCCTGATTTTTCGAGACAGGGGATTCGGACCGCATCACCGATGTCATGACTTAAGGCAAGCAATTGCAAGAGGTAGCAGATCGCGTTATCGCACACACGCATCAACTGCCGTAAGGGACCCCCCCCCCCCAAATGCGGTTAACACAGCATTTTGCTTGGGTCGTGCCACTCAGCAAAGTTGCCCACTACAACTCTTCCACTATAGCAGGGACTCCTTCTATGGCGACTACTAACTTCAAAAACCTCAAACCAACTCTTTTTCCCCACTGTTCTGCACAGTGAACTCGTCCCAAGCAACCGTTGACAGCATGTAAATACTGCATATACAGTACCTCCAAGATCCCAGGCTTCTATCAGTAATGAATATTTAAGTAGTAGTAATAGTTCCCTATACTTTCTCTAGTGTAGTTTCCAGTAACTGCTCGACACCGTTCCCTCAACGGAGTCGAATGACAGTTTGTGCTGACGAAAATTCCAAAAAGAGCGGAGACACGTGGTGAATTACGGAAGTTGATCAGTGTGCGCGATCCAACGATCTGCTACCTCTTGAGCAATTGTCTCTGTCGCAGAACACTTCAAACTCGGCAACGATTTACTGCCACACAACTTTCGGGCTGTTTCGGTCAGCGACGAGAGTGTCTGAGAAGCCACTTCGGGACAGATCAGACTCCACTCCTAGCTGATTGCGGCTTGTGGCGACTCGCCGCAATCCCGTCGCTGCTGAAAAATCCTGGGTTCAAAAACCACAAATACTTACTTTGGCATTCGGCTAGTGCCCACCCCAATGATACTGGACGAATTCCTCCAGAAGTCGCTCAAGCCATGAACAGTAGCCATATCAACTGCCGACAAGTTCAGAGCTGGTTCGCTCCCAGGGCTTGTGGATTGCTGCTCTTGTTCTCGGCTTGCCTTTAAATGATAGGAAACAGCCTGATACCCCATCTGTGCTGCACACCTTCTGTGGACTGTGTGCGCCTCTTGAGACAATTTGGTATATTCAATATAATAATGGTCTGTAGCTCTGCGCTGCAAATTTCAGCGAATACCATACCTTTCCCTCGACATCACCACACGGACACAGAGTTACAGCACTTTTGGTTCATGCTTTTTCACCCACCTTCCCGTCTACGACCGACTTTTGTGAGAAGATCTCTCAGCATTTCTGTCAAACCGAATCGAGGCATAGAATGACTGTAGCATACACTTAGAGGCTGGTGTATGTAGGTACGGTATCCGCCATGTTCTTTGTAGGACCACGTGCGAATATATCCTCCCCCTCCTCCTCCGGAACAAAAGGGTAGCCGATCGGGCATCACAATATGCACCGCTTTCACGGGTCGTCGATCATTCATCATGATGCTTGTGTGGCACCCAACGTACCTTGTCATCGTCCCTGCCTCCTCATCCGTCGGACATCCGCTCACCAGGAAGTCTATTCTCCTCCCACGACGTCTCCGATGTCAATCGAACACTTCAAGACCGAGATCCTCACCTGGGCGAACGCCCTGAGTGCTAATGATTCTGGAGATTTCAAAGGCGCTCTGCGGCTCTTCGAGGTGTGTACGGAGTAGTTCCTGGCTTTGCAGGTGTGAGCTAACGGTGGCTTCTTAGCCGATTTCAGGCACCTCAAAGATTCTTTTGAATATGGCACTAATACATGACCGACTGGGCGAGCGCGCAGAAGGAATCAAGTATTTCACGAGGGCGATAGAACTGGATAACTACTTGGCAATCGGGTGAGTGAGATTTCCTCGCACTATCCCCTCTTGTCCCATTGGTTTGGCAGCTACTTTCAGCGGGGTGTTGCGTACTTCCACGGAGAGCACTATGCGGAAGCCGTACAAGATTTCACCACCGCGCAAACGAAGCTGCGGACCAATCTCGAGATGTTCGCTTTCTCGACCTTCATGCGGCCGACCATTCTTACCACTCGATGCAGAAACTACAACGCGCTCGGTCTCGACTACCGGCTGAAGTTGGAGGAAATTCTCTTCAACAAATGGCTCGCTTTGCTCAGGCTGGGGAAAACAACGGAGAACGTTGCTGTACTCCAAGCAATCACCGACGCTTCTCCGCCTCCGGCGCTGAAGGTTATGGTCGATAAAGCGCTGAAAGACCCACAGGCGTGCTCTCCATGCTGTCTGGTCTGTCACAGATTCCTATCAAACAGCATCTCAGTCATTAACCTTTGGCATAGCCCGAGGGCATATTATACCGGCCATCTGCGAGCATTATGGAGTTCATAAGAAAGGCGGAAGAGACGGGCGAAGTGCACGCGGCCTCCTCTCCAGGTGCACCCTTCATGGCACCCTCACTGCGTTCCGCCTCTTCCGACGCATCTAGCACGTTTCTGCCGAGCGTGAGCAGCCGCAAGGGACACCGGAAGCAGAAATCGTCCACGGGCAGCACGGACAAAGGCTCCCCGCTCGCACGCGATATGGGCTCCGTCACACACGGCACGTTCTTGTACTCGTTCATCTCACAATTAATTAACGTTGAATACCAGTACCGAAACGCGCCGAGCTGAATCGCGTTATTGGGGCGGACATGGAGAAGCCGCTCACAGAGATCGATGGCATACCCTGCGCAGGGGTGCGCATCACCCACGGTACGATGTCGGGTCTCATGGCGTGGCGGTTCGTCGTTCGGCTGGATGCATCCGCCCCACGAACCAAGCGTCTTTCCTCTATGCGGCCGGCGGTTGTTGTGAACTTCATTCTCGACACGGGGAGCGAGAGCTCGTATGTACCCCCAGCAGCCTTGACTGCGCTGAACTATCTCGGGGACACGAATCGTGCGTCTTTTCTTCCAGTAATCTCGAGTACCTCGTGTTTGCTTACGTGAATTAATCTCTAGCTGGAGCAGAGGTGACGTTGCTCGTCCAGGGCGTCAAGACGAAATGCAAAGTAGCGCATCCCGATGAGGCTGGGCGCGTCGGGCTGTCGTTCATGACCGCCGGGTCACTCACATATTACTTCGACGCAAGCCTCGTCGCGCCTGTGCTTTACGGTGCGCCTATCCGTCTTGCTTCCTCGTTTAGTATTTAATCCTACATCGGTTGTAGATGGGAGCGGCGAGCGGCCCGCGCGTGTGCCCAGGACTATTCGTGCTGAAGACCTGCCTCGAGGATCGTGGGTGGCGCTTGTGAAGGCTAAGATATTGGCTATTTTCGGACTCTCTCACTGACGGGGCATCCCCGCGTGGCGCGACGGCCTGCGACTTATAATTTATCTCTGGAATTACCTGCGGAATAGATATTTACTGGATTTTATGTACAGTAGTTAATACTTTTTGTTTTTAGAACAGTTTTTGAACCTTCGTGAGCCTGAAGGTGTTTTCAACCTGTAGTTTACGCCTGTCGCGGGTGGTCACCGGATTGACTTTTTAGTAACTTCTTAGTAAGGGAGTCGGGAGGACCCATCTTATCTCCACGTGGCTATTTCCGTTGTTCTTCTCGCACCATGTCAGGAGCTGAAAAAGCGCCACCAGCGTCGCTCTATATAAATCCGGTGAGAAGACTCTCAGACCCTTATCAGGGTGACGAGTTGGAACTTGAAGAGGACCCAGATCGTAAACATCCCGCCCGCCGCGATTCACGGTTCCAAATGTCAATCTCCAGGTGGCTCTCGTTTGCGCTAGTCGTGCTCTGCGCGCATCTCGCGCGTAGCTTCTCCGTCTCCAATCCCTTTGGTTCGCTTGGCAACCGCTTCAACTCGCTCGCCGCTCTGCGCGCGGCCCCCCCGCTCCCGGACCTGTACGAAGCGTCCGTGCTGGAGCTGCAAGCGGGGCTCGACGCAGGCCAATTCACCAGCGTCGACCTCATCAAGGTGCGCTTCGTGCATTGTTCGATGCGGTGCGCGTTGGACCGACTCGAGTGCAGGCGTACTTTGCTCGCATCGAAGAAGTCAACATTAATGGGCCCGGGCTGCGTGCAGTGCTCGAGCTCAACCCGTCCGCGCTCAGTGAGGCTGCGGTGCTCGATGCTGAGCGGAAGCTCACCGGCAAACGGAGTGAGCTGCATGGGATTCCGATTCTGCTCAAGGCGGGTGAAGGACAGTCCACCCACGCTTGCTGACCTTCCAATAAACCACCGCGCAGGATAACATTGGAACAATTGCATCTGAAGGTATGTAAACCGTCCATCTACTGGGCCAGAATTGATTTTTATTAGGAATGAACACAACGGCCGGCTCATTCGGTTTGTTGGGTTCCATTGTTCCCGAGGACGCCGGGGTGGTGAAGAGGCTCCGAGCCGCGGGGGCGATCATCTTGGGTTCGTCTCTCTCAATCCCTCATCACCGAGATCTCATGCATTCCAGGGAAGGCCAATCTTTCGGAATGGGCCCACTTCCGAGGCAATGTCGCATCGGGCTGGTCGGGGCGAGGTGGTCAATGTAGGGCTGATGTACGACATCACCGTGGTATTCCACTTACGGATGAACTTCAGCTAGCAATGCGTACTTTCCGCACGCAGATCCATGTGGCTCGTCCTCCGGCTCCGGTATTGCTGCTTCGATAGGCCTCTCCGCGGTAACACTGGGCACCGAGACTGACGGCAGCATCACCTGCCCCACGAGCCATAATAATCTGGCCGGAATCAAACCAACTGTGGGTTGGACCTCCCGCGCCGGAGGTACGACTCAATTCTTGAAATTAGCTAAATTGGCTTTGATGTCGGTCCGCGAAAGTTATTCCAATCTCAGAGCACCAAGACACGGTGGGTCCAATCACCCGCTCTATGACGGATGCCGCCATAGTCCTGTCGGTCATTGCCGGCAAGGACCCGAACGACAATTTTACGCTTGCGCAGCCGGCGGTTGTCCCGGATTTCACTCAGGCGCTGAACAAGGATGCGCTGAAAGGGAAGCGCATCGGCGTTCCCCGCAGGGTGTTCTTGAACGATAGCATTACGGGCAACGATCCTTCGATTAACGTTGCGTTCGAGCAAGCCTTGCTGACAATCAAGGAGCTCGGTGCGACGGTCGTGGATCCCGCGGATTTACCCTCCGCGGAAGAGTTCGTGACGTCGAACAATGAGACTATCGTGCTCAATACCGATTTCAAGGTATTAACATAATTCCCGCCAGCAGATATATTATCGCAGTGCTCACCCATCGCAGGTTCAACTGAACGCTTACTTCCAAGCCCTCCTCAAAAATCCCTCTGGTGTCCGCAGCCTCGCTGAGTTGATCCAATTCGATAATGACAACCCGACATTGGAGGAGCCGGCGGGATTCGAGGATCAATCTGAGTGAACCTGATATTTCGCAAACGCACAGGCTTCCCCTAATCCTGTGCTACATAGCTTTATCGCCTCGGAGGCGACAACCGGATTCAACGCCACATACTTTGGTGCCCTCGCGGCTGACCACGAGCTTGGGAGTACACAGGGCATTGATTTCGTTCTGGAGAAATTCAATCTCGATGCGCTTGTTCTGCCTGCTCCTGGGTTTACAACCGCTCCAGCAGGTATGTACATTTCTTCCGAGGGTCCCGACTTTCCTCTCTCAACTCACAATTTTGTTTAGCTGTCGTGGGTTATCCCATCATCACGGGTAAGATCAACTAAATCTCGCTCGCTTTGAATTTACCCAACACCCTCGTGAAGTTCCCCTCGGATTTTTCCCTGATAACGTTACGTGAGGCCATGTCTGTTTTTTCGATGGATGCGGCCGGCTTATAAACACACCAGAATTGGGTCCGCTGGCCCCGAAACGGTGTATCCCGCACCTGGAGTGCCGTTCGGCCTCTCGTTTTTGGGCACGGCGTTCTCGGACTTTGACTTGATTGGTTTCGGGTATGCATATGAGCAAAAGACGCAGACGCGCCTGGCGCGGAAGGCGTTCCCAGCTGCGATCCCCACGACTCAGCTCCAGGATGTGATTGGGAAGTGATATACGACGGTTTTTGTAGTAACAACACACTTGCGCTTGAAGCTGAAATAGTAAAAGGTTTTGGGGCGACTTGTTCAGATCTGTTTGATTGTTGGATTGGCGGAGGGTTGTGACTGCACGGTATGCTCTATCAGCAAACCAAGGCAGCAGTGAGAATCTGAGATATGTGTGAAACGGCACACATAATTCCAAATGACAAACACGATATCGAATTACGGTAGGCGGGATGGTCCAGGTTGAATTTTGACATTTTGAGCGATCCCCGACACACCCAGGATGGGAACCTTTTTAAGGTCGCTTAAAAGACCTATGAAAAGAATGTGTATTTGTGGTCTAATATATCTTGATTGATTTAGCGAGATTCAATGAAGTAAGAAAGGATTACAGACACAAGTAGAGTTCATAGGTCTTTTCAACTTGATTGATTTCTATCTTATTCACCGTGTAAGAAAGGTGTCTGAAAAGAACATCAATCGGGTGCCAAATCAACCATATTTGATTTTTTTGGGGTATCGACGGTACACAAAAGGACATTGCAAAGTACATGTTTTACAGCTGTTCCCGAAAACTATGAGACACGATGAAGTTTTTTTGTGCCGGAGATACTACATAAAATTTTTGATGTTGTGATAGGGCTTGCTATTTTGGGAGGTCAACCCAAGAAATCATTGATCGCGATAATCTCTCCTTCTAACATGGTCTACCGGCGATGGAGGCTCTCATTTAGGTGGTGGAGTACAGGCAGGCAGGCGGCGGGGATACAGCAACGACAACATGAGAATGCGGAAGAAAAAACAGTAACCAGCCAGGAATCAATTGAGAGTCGGATTTCAGTTCAAAAAGGGTAATCCTTATCACTACATCAAAAGTTTTCTGTGGTATCTCCGGCGCAAAAAAACTTCATCGTGTCTCATAGTTTTCGGGGACAATGAGGGATTTTTGCTATTTGTCCAGCATTTCCCGATCCAATGGCAAAAATCCCTCATCGTCTGAAAACATGTACTTTACAATGTCCTTTTGTGTACCATTGATACCCCAAAAATTAAATATGGTTGATTTGGCACCTGATTGATGTTCTTTTCAGACACCTTTCTTACATAGTGAATAAGATAGAAATCAATCAAGTGGAAAAGACCTATGAATTTTAGTTGTGTCTGTAATCCTTTCTTACTTCATTGAATCTCGCTAAATCAATCAAGATATATTAGACTACAAATACACATTCTTTTCATAGGTCTTTTAAGTGACCTTGAAAGGTTCCCATCCTGGGTGTGTGAACTGCCGAGACTTTCACACCAGCTTCATGATCACGTGGAGTGGTGTGCCATGCAAAATATGTAGATATGGGCCATCCTCCAACGAGCTGTGCAATTCTACAGACTATGTTACGTGACTAGTCACACTTTAACCACTGATATATGCTCTCACGACCCAAACACTGGTTTGCGTAGTCGTTTGGGATTAACTATGGCGGTCCAGATGCACTTTTATTCCCGCCCCACAAACATTTGACCCCGCCCCGCAAATTTGCCTTTTTTGGTGTCGCTGCACGCGAATTTAGCAGTTTGATCCCGTCAACATGTTTTGCACGGACGGCATGTTCCGCCCCGTGCGAATTTGGTGACCGCGCGCGTGATTTTGAGAGTCCACGCGTGCAAATTCGAAGTTCCCCATTTTGCTGGCAAAGATTGGCAATTATATCATGTTCTTTAAAACTCAATGGTTTGTGTTCTGCTTTGAAAATTTAGTGATTGCTGTATAACCCCTCATCTTGCCAATGATGCTATTGGTGCTCTGGTTTTGGCATAGCCATGCAAGCAGTAATTATTCAAGCTGAAGACCCAGGATGTTGATTAATTCCCTCTATAATTTCACATTCTGAGAATGAAGCTCCAGTGTTTTGACCTCATGAATTTCCACCACAAACACACACTACCCTTTGGTGCCTCAGCACTGTAACCTTATTGGCAGCTGGCATCACTGCTTTGGCATACCGCGGCCCTCGTAATCATCCTTAGTACCATTTATACAGTGGTTAGCTCATTCACTTAATTGTTTTTTTACGGGTTATGGTTCAAACTCCACCAGGTGGTTTTGTCAGTCAGACGCTGATCTACAATATTGAGTTATTTGGGACAGTCACAGAGGTATTAGGTTAAATTAGGGCTGGACACCGTACCATATACAGCATACGGCCATATACGTACGGCGCTTTACGGGGCACGTATCTGTACCGTACATCAAGATTTGGGGGGCTATATGGTACGTGTTATATGTCGAGTCAGGCCAAGGCCAAGGAAGTCTGACCTCGGAGTTCGCGGTTTCTCGCAACACTACAAAGAATAGAGTGAGCGACTATTCAGGTCCGCAGTTCCACACAAGACTTTAGTCCAGAGTCACGGAGTTTGGAGTTTGGAGTTGAAGTCCAAATAGAGGATGAAGACAGAGGCTCGACCAACGCCGAGATAGCAGAGAACAATCAATAATCAAACTGAAGTACAAAACATAACTAACTAGCTTTTAAACTAAGCACACTATTGTCTATTGAATACAATAGCGTGTGAGTTATTGGTAAGTAAGAAATGCAAAACAATAAGGTATCAAGATGACTTAGTAAGACTTAACAATAAGAGACCTCAGGCTTGGTAAGGAAGCCCGAAGAAGAAGAAGGACCAGACAATAAGACCTTGGTGTAATATAAGTCCGTCGACCCGATGAGTCAACCGTGCTTAGAAGGAAAACACTCAGTAGACCTTCATAGCGTGAAAAACCTTCTCAGGAATTGCCAGACCCGGCTGGCCGGGCCGGCCAGTCCGATAATGCACGGATATAACAGTATCCCCCTCTTAAGACTCTTACCCTCAAGAGTCTTCAGAGTTGGGTCGGCGTAGTCCGGTTGGAAGATACCGGTAGCCGAAATAACCGAAGACCGAGAATAGCCGAGGCCGAAGTCCAAAGTCCGATAGGCCGGTAAGTCCGGTGCCACAGGAGTGTCAAACGAAAGACATATAAGAAGGGGCAGTTCGGTGTCGGAGTTTAAAATCCCCCTTGAACTCGTACCACCACCATGTCCAACACTGTCGCACCCCGCTACCGTGAGTCCGATGTCGGCCACCGTCGGTGTCACCACTGACAACACCGACAGCTTGCGAACGCTGCCGCCGGACCGGCCGCACTTGTATGAAAAAAATCGGAAAATCCCATGGCTGTGTCAATTGCCAGCAGTCAAAGGTGAGGTGCGAGTGGCCGACGCGTGCCCCAGACTCCGATCCCTGACCCCCAACCGACGCGCCTGCCATCGCTATCGGTGAAGCAGGTCCCTCACGACCGAGTGCGGCGCCCGCTGCCATCGGGGTTGCGGGGCCTTTGAGGATGAGGCCGCCTGTCATCCCGCACGTCATCCAGCCCGCGACACCTTTCCGCAAGCGCTCGATCGAGTCGTCTCGGAGTCCGAGGTTGCACTCCGGCTCCCCCGCCCCGAAGCGTTACCGCTTCCAGCGTCATGTCTGTGGCCTCTCGTGCCCATGCTGGTTCGAGATCGCCCAGCTGAAGCTGGTGATCAGGACGGTCAACGAGCGCTACTGTCTGATCCGCGCTCAACACCGCCGCAACCCCCTGAGCCGCCTCCAGCTCAACCACGCCATCCTCCGGATCGAGGAGTGGATCAAGTCCGCTGACGCGGACTTTACGTTATACCCACTGCCGGTGTTCCGCGTGCCCGTCTCCCCATCCCCCGAACTGTCTGAGGTTACTCGCCTCGACGACCCCGACCTCGACCCCGATCAAGACACGATTTGGTATGGGTTCGGGGATGACGTGATTGAGGACGGGGTTTGGTATCCGGACCCGAAGATCAAGCCCGAGCCGATGGAAGTGGACGTTTCGGAGGTTTCGGGGTCGGTGGCCGAGGGAAAGCAGAAGGAGAAGGAACGAATGGTGGAGCAGACCGAGGCCTCGGGGTCAGGATTGACGTCCACGGAGAAAGGCAAGGGAAAGGCGGTGGAGTCGGAGTCCGAAGAGGAGGAAGAGGAAGGTTCGGAGTGGGGAGGGATACCCCAGAGGACTTGTAGATAATAAGCCTCAGGGTTGTACATAGAATAATTTCTTGTTTGTAATGCGAAGTCGCGTCCGATGTCCGATGTCCGAGAGAAGACCGATGTAAGAGGAAGTCCGAATGACTGATGTCCGATCGGTTAATAGTTCGGACCCGGCTTGTCGGGGTATTGGAGGTGGAAGCTATCGACAAGTTCTGGTGCATGAACATTGTCAGCTCCGACCCAAGTATACTGTTCATCGGTGTTCTCATATCCAAGCCATTCCAGCTTGCATCGGAGTTTGACTCGGAATCTCCGATCTAGCTTGGAGGCAACAATGTCCTTCACCTCAAAGTGCTCCTCGCCATCAACGACTTCAACAGCCGCCGGAGGCTCGGGGGCCTGAGAAGGATAAGGGTTGGGTAGGTGAGTCTCAAGCTGAGAGACGTGAAAGACCGGATGTATACTCCGAAGCTCCTTCGGAAGTCGAAGAGTGTAAGGTCCAAGATACTGCTCGGAGAACTTCGGAGTTGGACGGGTGGTTCGGATATGCTTCGCCAAGACGTAGGCTGAGTCTCTGAGGCTGAAGGTCGGACCCGGGTTGCGATGCCGATCCGCCGTTTCCTTGTATCGGAGTTGAGCAAAGGTGATCTGCTCTCGGAGGAATTCGTGAAGACTTTGAAGTCAACGGCCATGTCTTTAGCGTAAGTGTTAGCCACGTCACGCTCCAAATGAATGGTTATAGAAGGATGGTAGCCCTTGTTCGCGAAGAAGGGTGAAACTCCGGTAGATGCGTTCGGAGAGTTGTTGTATGCGAACTCCGCCAAAGGTAATAGGCGGTCCCAGTCGTCCTGCTGGTAAGAAGTGTACATTCGGATGTACAGTTCCAAGGTCTGATTAGCGCGCTCGGTTTGCCCATCGGCCTCGGGGTGATACCCCGAGGTGAAGTGCAACTCCATGTCAAGCTGCTCGCCCAAAGACCGAAAGAACGCCGAAATGAACTCCGAACCCCAATCACAGGTGACGTGGGAAGGAACTCCGTGTTTTGAAAAGACATGAACAAGGAAGAGTTGAGCCAGCTCGACTGAAATGATGTGAATGGTGCAAGGGATGAAAATGCCTTGTTTTGAAGAGCGGTCAATAATGACGAGAATGTTGTTGAAACCACCGGATAAGGGTAGTTCCTCAATGAAGTCCATAGAAATTGAATGCCAAGGCCGAAGTGGGACCGGAAGGGGCTTCAAAAGCCCGTAAGGTTTGTGCCTAGGCTTCTTGTTGCATCTGCACAAGACACAGGATAGACAGAAATCCTGAACGAAACTCCGAAGCTCGGGCCAGGTATAACTCCGACGTACAAGCTCCAAAGTCCGATTCTGTCTGAAATGCCCTGAAAGGACGTGGTCGTTGAAACGCTGACTATCTGAACAAGTGTGAAATGTAGTGAAATGTAAATCAGCGCTTTAGAGCACTAATAACACAAAACCAACACTAAACACAAATCCAAACAATAAACGGTGTGAGTACGGGGATTAGACCAAGTATTAGGTCTCTGGTTGCGCTAAATATAAGTAATAGCTATTTACGCGTAAATACTGATGCAATTCAATTAGCCGATCTAGTGACTCAGATGAGGTCTAGAAGATGCCAAGAGGTGTTTTTATTTCGTGGGGTGGGTGGATTAGTCCTTAGACGTTGTTATCCTTTCAGTGTTCTCGGTCCCTTATGATTCTGTTCCTTGTTCTACCAAATCCGTTTGCCTAAATCCTTATGAAACCCTTGTGAAACCCTTATGAGTCTGTTCCGTGTTCTGTTTCCTTAAGATTCTAGCGCGAGATGTGATCCAACAACCAACAATATATTGACCGAAATAACTAAAAGAACTTTACAAGTTCCAAGAGGTACTCCGAATGAATACAAGGCTTCCTAAGCGACAATACCAGCAGGGCTGAATATGTCTAGCAAGAAGGGGTGAATTCACTTCCTTCCCTCTCTGAACCTGTCTGTATTTATACAAACGGGTGACACAACATGCAGGACTAATAAAATATAAATAATACAGGAATAATTAGTAATGAGCACGCAATGAATACAAACAGATAAATAAACGGTTAAATAGATACTTTGTTCCGAGACCTATGTTCTGATTTTGGTTCTAATCCCATCATATTATGATGTGGATTTTACCCGTGTCTAGCCCTCTCTGCAGAACCACGGTTAAATTGTCATATAGTATGACTTTCGGTACGGGAAAACGGATAAACTACTCCAACACATGAATGATGGAGTTAGTGGATCAATCTTCCCTAGGCAACAACTGTGCTACCCAATCCAGACCTCGGTCCAAGCGTCGAATATCAAACATGCCGTGGATTGATCCGTCGGCTACTGCCGGACTGTTCGGGTTGTGTTCTCATTTTAGCAAAGGTTCCTTTTGTCCGTTGATTCCCAACTTTAGTAGTGTACTTTTCAGGTGTAATTTGTAGTCAGAATGGATGGTGTGTGTATGTCCTTGGTATAACACTTTATCTCTGTCCCAATTCGATCGAATGGTTGGACGTTGAATTACGTGTAAATACACAGCAGCTTCTCAGGCCGTTGACCCTCGTGGTATCGGTGGCCTGACAAGTCTTTACTATGTAACTAGAGGCGTAGTGCCTTTAGCCAACAGATCGGACCTCTCTATGGCTCTCTATGGGCAAGATACTGATAAACCCTGGTTCCACTTTAGTAAGTGGAACAAGAACGCAGAAATTGGTAAATTTCAGGCTTGGCCACTTTGCATGCTTATCATCGTGGTGAAATTGAAGAACTCGGACTCGGAGTTCATCCGAAACTCCGTTGACTAAAGGCACATAAATGTGTTCATCAAGTCGGAGTAGGCCTTTTCTGTCGATAGACCAACGGCCGGAGTCTGAAGCAGCATGTCCGAGTCCTATGACCGCCGCGTGGTCGTCTCGGAAATGGGCAAGAATGTCGGTGTGAAGCTGCTCAATGTCCATAATGACCGAAGCCCAAAGGACTGGTTCTTCAAGATAAGTGGCTCGGAGTGACACTGATAACTGATCCTGAGTGAAAATGGGGCGAAAATTGTGAGGGTTAACTTGGCTATAAGCCCTATCCCCCTCTTTAGGGTAGACATCCCATCGTCTAGTTAAGGCGTCCGGCTTGCCACCTAAGCGACCGGGGCAAAAGCGAATGACCATATTAAAATGGCAGAGGTACTCGGAGAACTTCGGAGTTGGACGGGTGGTTCGGATATGCTTCGCCAAGACGTAGGCATGTCGGAGATCGAGCTTGGTATAGATTCGGGCTTTGCCCAGAGCATCGAGTAAATCCGAAATGAGTGGAAGAGGGTAGTGATCCTTCTTTGTAATGCGGTTAAGTCCTCGGTAGTCGATGCAAAGCCGAAGGCTACCGTCTTTCTTCTTGGCGAAGAGTATCGGAGCACCGTGACTGGACTTCGAAGGATAAATGAAGCCCGCCTTAAGGTTCTTGTCAATCAACTCGCACAAGGCCTTGAGTTCGGACTCGGACAACGAGTAAATATGTCCGATCGGCGGTACTTCACCGTCCTCAGTGTCTATTCGGAGGTCAAACTCCCGATGAGGAGGGAGGTTGAACGCTTCGGACTCCGAGAACACGTCGGCGAAGTCGAGGTACTCCGAAGGCAAGTCCGACTGGTCCGAAGCTAGTGTCGAGGACCAAGCGCGGACATCTTCAGCCTCCAGGGTTGCGCGAAGAGTATACTGCACCGTACCAGCTTGTCCGATGATCATGGAGTAAGCAGCAGTGAAGATGAGTGAGACCAAGGGTGTGGAAATCGGAGGGCTGGTAAAGCCCGAAGAGGAGTCCATAGAAGGACCGGGGTCCAGTAAAGATGTTGTCGGAGTTTCTGGTACAACTCCAAATGCTGGTATGCCAGTCGTCGGAGTCGGCTCGGAGTTGCTCAACAACTCGGAGTCCGGCAGAACTGAGGGAGGACTAGTGTCCTGTGGTGTCGACACAGATGGACCAAGTGGAGTGGAACGGAAAGAGATACTGGCCGCCGACCAGTCAATCAACAGATTGAAGCGGTGGAGCCAGTTGTATCCAAGAACCAGTTCAGAAGGTGAATCAAGACGGGTGACATAGAATTCCATTGAATGGACTTCACCGGATGGAAATCGGATTGACAGAGTGATCTGCTTTTTGATAATAGAGGACGAGCCATCGACGTATCGCAACTGGATCAGACATATTTCGGAGGTCGGCCATGCGTTCTTCATTACAATGTCTGAAGAAATAAAACAATGTGACGACCCCGAGTCAATAAGTGTCCGTAAAATGGTGTCAAGTCCCGAGGCGAGTGAGTCCGATAAAGTAGCATAGAGATCGAGGTATAAGGCATTAGGTGAAAGAGAGGACACGTTGAGATAGACTTCTTCCGTGGGCACTCCGAGCGAGTCAACGCAACTCCGAACGGGTGCTGGAGTTTCGGAGTTGCTGGTCATTTTTTTGACTCGGTGGACGGAGTGGCCTCGGAGTTCGGAGTCGTGGCAGATGCCCGACCCTGCGAAGGCGTAGTCCTCTTCTTACAATCCGCAGCCTGATGTCCCTTCCCACCACAATACATGCACAACCCTTCCTTTAAACGCCGAGCGTGCTCGGCGTCTGTGATCTTGCCGTTCTTGCCCAACTTGTTGGCGTAGGGCTTCGGAGTTTTCGGGGTTGCGGACCCCGACGCTGCTCCGGACGACGAGGCGGATGCCGAGGAAGGATTGTTGGTGGGTTTTGGGTTTTGTTGTGGTTTCTTTCCACCGCCGCCACCACCCGAAGACCGAGATCCGGTATTCGGGGTTGAGTCGGGGTTTCCCTCGCGCTTCTTCTCCGACTCCCGCTTCCAGTAGTGCTGATCGATGCGCTGTGCCAAAGTCCGAAGTCCGACTAAATTTGCCGGAGGATCAAGGATCACGAGTTGGTTCTTGATCCGACTAGGCAATCCTTCGTAGAACTGGGACCGAAGTGCTGCTTCACCCCAGCGAGTCATAGCTGCCTGGGTGTTGAACTCGACGATGTAAGTCGAGATCGGGTCCGAAGGCTTCATCCGAAGCGTTTGGAGTTTGCTCTCGGCATCTCCGACAGGGTCATGCGGTCCGAAGACCTACATTAACTCCTGAATGAAGAGTGAACAGTTGCCGTCCCAGTCGGGGACAGTACTGTCCGTGGCAAACATAGCAGGTTGGAACCAAGCGCCCTTTCAAGTATGAAAGAACAAAGATGATGTGGTCGTCCGAAGGGAAGTCCTGAACTCGCTCAGCGAAGTGAAGTCCGCATTGCAAGAGGAATAAAGGAAGCTTGGAGGGGTCCGAGCCGTCGAAAGGCTCGGGGTTTCAGAGGTTGGATTGTGAACTCCGAACGGGACCTGAATTAGCTCCCGAAAGCGACCAAAGGACGGTAGTAAGATCGTTGAGTCCGCTGAAAATCTGAGCACCGATCTCGGCGTCGTCCGGAGTCCGAGGCCGATGCCGAGGGACAGGCCCACCACCTCCGGGCCCACCAGGGCCATCATCATCCCCGTTGTCACCACTATTGGGGGCACCTCCCACAGGTTCCTCGGGTTCGGTGTTCTGAGTCGGAGGGTTCTCCGTCTCGGGCTCCGGGGCTGGAGCCTCCTCGGTATCAACCTCCTGAATAGAGGCCACCGAGGGCACTCGCATCTGAGCCGGAGGGATTCCAATCGGAGATGGAGTCACCGGAGTTGCACCCCGACAGAGAAGTGGAACTGGCGCGGTATTTGGAACTGATGCCGAACGAAGACAAGGTATGGGATGAAAGACAATAGGAGATGGTGGTTGTTCCGAAGATTGGCCGAAAGTAGGTGGTTGAACCGGAGTTTGACCGAGAGTAGGAATGTTAGAAAAAAGTCGGGATTCTCGACGCTCTCGGTGTTGGTGTGTCGGAATTAAAGGGTTAGGGGCGGTATTGCCCGGTGTGAAGAGATTGGGATTGAAGTATGATCCAGACATGGCGAACCGAATAGGTGAGTTTGATTATACTGTTATATGTCGAGTCAGGCCAAGGCCAAGGAAGTCCGACCTCGGAGTTTGCGGTTTCTCGCAACACTACAAAGAATAGAGTGAGCGACTATTCAGGTCCGTACAAGACTATAGTCTGGAGTCACGGAGTTCGGAGTTCGGAGTTGAAGTCCGAATAGAGGATGAAGACAGAGGCTCGACCAACGCCGAGATAGCAAAGAACAATCAATAATCAAACTGAAGTACAAAACATAACTAACTAGCTTTTAAACTAAGCATGCTATTGTCTATTGAATACAATAGCGTGTGAGTTATTGGTAAGTAAGAAATGCAAAACAATAAGGTATCAAGATGACTTAGTAAGACTTAACAATAAGAGACCTCGGGCTTGGTAAGGAAGCCCGAAGAAGAAGACGGACCAGACAATAAGACCTCGGTGTAATATAAGTCCGTCGACCCGATGAGTCAACCGTGCTTAGAAGGAAAACACTCAGTAGACCTTCATAGCGTGAAAAACCTTCTCGGGAATTGCCGGACCGGGCCGGCCGGTCCGATAATGCACGGATATAACACCAGAGGTGGTGATGGTGCGAAAGAAAGAAAGGTCTGAGTCAAACCAACAGCACGTGACTTTTTGATCTTGTTTATTTTCCCACGCTTCCTCATTGTTCGACAAACTTCATTCCTTTTGGGTTCCTCATGGGAGAGGAACCTAAGAGGGGGATACTGTTATATCCATGCAGCATAACCAGCCCTCTCATCGACCTTCTGGTAGTTCCGGTAGGTTCCAAGGCTCCGGTATATTACCGGAGCCTCCGAACCATCCGGTATCATCGGGTTTTTACACAATGAAGGATTACTGAGCGTTTCCCATTTATCCGTCTTTCCGTTGAAACGCTGACTATCTGAACAAGCGTGAAATGTAGTAAAATGTAAATCAGCGCTTTAGAGCACTAATAACACAAAACCAACACTGAACACAAATCCAAACAATAAACGGTGCGAGTACGGGGATCAGACCAAGTATTAGGTCTCTGGTTGTGCTAGATATAAGTAATAGCTATTTACGCGTAAATACTGATTTGATTCAATTAGCCGATCTAGTGACTCAGATGAGGTCTAGAAGGTGCCAAGAGGTGTTTTATCTCGTGGGGTGGGTGGATTAGTCCTTAGACGTTGTTATCCTTTCAGTGTTCTCGGTCCCTTATGATTCTGTTCCTTGTTCTATCAAGTCCGTTTGCCTAAATCCTTATGAAACCCTTGCGAAACCCTTATGAAACCCTTATGAGTCTGTTCCGTGTTCTGTTTCCTTAAGATCCTAGCGCGAGATGTGATCCAACAACCAACAATATATTGACCGAAATAACTAAAAGAACTTTACAAGTTCCAAGAGGTACTCCGAATGAATACAAGGCTTCCCAAGCGACAATACCAGCAGAGCTGAATACGTCTAGCAAGAAGGGGTGAATTCACTGCCTTCCCTCTCTGAACCTGTCTGTATTTATACAAACGAGTGACACAACATGCAGGACTAATAAAATATAAATAGTACATGAATAATTAGCAATGAGCACGCAATGAATACAAACGGATAAATAAACGGTTAAATAGATACTTTGTTCCGAGACCTATGTTCTGATTTGATTCTAATCCCAGAGATGGCATCATATTATGATGTGGATTTTACCCGTGTCTAGCCCTCTCTGCAGAATCACGGTTAAATGGTCATATAGTATGACTTGTGGTGCGGGAAAACGGATAAACTACTCCAGCACATGAATGATGGAGCTAGTGGATCAATCTTCCCTAGGCAACAACTGCGCTACCCAATCCAGACCTCGGTCTAAGCGTTGAATATCAAACATGCCGTGGATTTGATCCGTCGGCTACTGCCGGACTGTTCGGGCCGTGTTCCACTTTCAGCAAAGGTTCCTTTGTTCGTTGATGCCCAGCTCTAGTAGTGTACTTTCTCAGGTGTAATTTGTAGTCAGAATGGATGGTGTGTGTATGTCCTTGGTATAACACTTTATCTCTGTCCCAATTCGATCGAATGGTTGGACTTTGAATTACGCGTAAATACACAGCAGCTCCCCAGGCCGTTGACCCTCGTGGTATCGGTGACCTGACAAGTCTTTACTATGTAACTAGAGGCGTAGTGCCTTTAGCCAACAGATCGGACCTCTCTATGGCTCTTTATGGGCAAGATATATATAAGTTCTGGTTCCACTTTAGTAAGTGGAACAAGGACGCAGAAATTGGTAAATTTCAGGCTTGGCCATTTTTCATGCTTATCACCGGAGATCAAGTTTTGTATAGATGCGAGCCTTCCCGGGAGCATCGAGGAGATCGGCGATGAGAGGAAGCGGATAGCGGTCCTTCTTCGTAATCCGATTAAGTCCTCGGTAGTCGACGCACAACCGGAGGCTACCGTCCTTCTTCTTAGCGAAGAGAATAGGAGCTCCATGACTTGAACGAGTCGGGTATATAAATCCCGACTTCAAATTCTTGTCGATGAAGTCCCGAAGGGCAGCGAGCTCGGTAGGCGAAAGGGAGTAGACATGACCGACCGGAGGCTCCTCGCCGTCCAGGAGCTCGATTTTGAGATCGAATTCTCGATGAGGAGGAAGATTGTAAGCTTCCTGCTCCGAGAAGACGTCAGCGAACTCGTGGTACTCGGAAGGTATACCGGAAGTGTCCGGAGCAGATGCGGAAGCAAACCGGGCACGGGCTTCTTCCGAGGGAGTGGCGCGCATTGTATATTGACAACAATCCTTGTCTCGAATGATGGAGCGGTAAGCCGCAGCAGACACGAGAGACACAAGCGGAGGGGTAGAGAGAGGACGAGGCCCGGAGGCCTCCGGAATCTCCATGGAAGGAGCGGGAGATGGCGGAATCGTCGGAGTCGGTGTAGGCGCCGGAGCCGGAACGACTTGTACCGGAGGTGCCTCGTCCGTAATCGGAACTACCGTAGCAGATCCCGGAATTATTTCCGGGGTTGTCGACAGGGATTCCCTTACGGGATCGGGCCGGAACGTGATAGAGGCTTCGGACCAGTTAATCAACGGATTAATGCGGCTGAGCCAATTGTATCCCAGGACCAGATCGCAAGGAGAATCGAGACGTGTGACGAAGAAGTCCATGTATTGAACTTCGCCAGAAGGGAACCGGAGCAACAACCGGAGCATCCGGTTGATGATGGAAGATGAGCCGTCGAGATACCGGACCCGCACCGGGTCCACCGTATACGTGGAAAACGCATTAGATTCGCAGACTTTCAATGATACAAAACAATGAGATGATCCGGAGTCCACAAGCGCACGCACACGGGAGTTGAATCCCGCGACTACTCGAGAGAGAAGAGATGGAGACATGGAAGAGCATAGCTCCGGCTCGGAGATGTCCGACCGGAGGGAAGAAATATCGAGAGAGACGTAAAGGGCATTAGGGAAGAGAGCGGAAGCGTTGAGACGAACCTCGGTGAGCACCCGTGAGTCAACGCAACTCGGACCAGGTGCGGAGGATTCCGAGTTGCTGATCAATTTTTTGACTCAGCAGCCGCGGCGGCCGGCGTAGCCGGAGCCGCCGGAGCCTGGGTGGTCGTACCGGAGGTCGAGGCCTGGGCGGCTTTGGCGCTAGCCTGCCCAGGACGCTTGTTGCAGTTGTCGGCTGTGTGACCCTTACCTCCGCAGTACATGCAGAGGTTATTCTTCCGGCGACGCTCGCGTTCGTCCTGCTTGATCTTTCCGCTGGCGTCGAGCTTGTCGGCGTAGGCGCGAGCGGCAGGAGTGGCGTCGGACGACTTGGCCTTGCCTTTACCCTGGTTACCGGAGCGTCCGGCGTTGTTACCGGAGTTTCCGGCTAGTCGCAGCGGTAGAGGAGGGTGCGGGAGCGTTGGAAGATTTGGAACCCTTGCCGGAATTCCGATTACTGGGTTTTGGGTTGCCGGATTGACCTCCGGTAGCGTTACCGCCACCGGAACCGGAGGGTTTGTCGCGTTCACGCTCCCGGAGCTTCTCCGCCTCGCGTTTCCAGTACCGGCCATCGATGATGCGAGCGACCAACTTCACTCCGTCGAGGGTGTTGGCATAGTTATGATGAACCATGTCGTCCTTGATCCGACGGGGAAGTCCTTCGTAAAACTGATACCGGAGGGCGTTATCGCTCCACCGGGTCAAAACCGAAAGGAAGTCGAACTCGATGATGTAAGTGGTGATCCGGTCGCCGGATTTCATCCGGCATGCGCGAATCTTGTCCTCGGCATCCCCAACCGGATCATGCGGCCCGAAATTTAACGTAAGCTCCTGAATGAAGACGGCAAAGTTGCCGTCCCAGACCGGAATGATGGTCGGGTCGTAAAGATTGGGGGAAAACCATTGCTGAGCGCTGCCCCGGAGGTACGAAATGATGTAGAGAATACGATCATCGTCGTCCGGAAAGTCTTGCGGGCGCTCCGCAAAGTGCAAATAGCACTGGGTGAGGAAGGACGAGAGTTTAGCCGGGTCCGATCCATCGAAGGTGTCCGGATTACGGAGATTGGATCGGTTGGAACGAGGAGGAAGGTCCGCGGGACGAGCGGAGAACACATTGATGGCATCCCGGAAGGTCCGGATGGTGTCCATGATTAAGGCCTCATTGGCCTCAGGCGTCGTAACACGACGAGGAGCCCGAGGTATACCGGGACCTCCGGGGCCACCGCCAGGTGGACCGCCAGGGGGGCCTCCGGGTGGACCACCTGGAACACCAGGACCACCGGGACCGCCGGGACCTCCGGGGCCACCTCCGGGTGGACCTCCGGGAGGGCCGGGCGGTGGACCAGCACCACCACCTCCACCACCACCACCATCACTGCCACCATCGCCTCCATCGCCGTTATTACTGCCCCCGTCATGAATGGAAGGAGCAGGATCACGCTCGGGAAGCTCCTCCGATAAGTGGAGGCTTGCTGCATGACCTCCGGAATGTACGGAGTCTTCGGAAGCCTCCTGGGGATCTTCCGGAACCTCAACGATACGAGGCCCAGCGATGGGAGATACGCTACGAGAGATTGCTGCAGCGCGGCGTGGATGGGGTGAGGCCGGATATCTCACCGGATTCTCGGGGGTCCGGGGATTGAGAACTAACCCCGGAATTGTTGTCGGAGATGGCATAGGTGGCGCAGGTGAACTCCGAGTGAAATGCGGAGTGTATCGAAGGGTGGGTGATACCGGAATAGACGGGTACATCGACGGACCGAGAACTTGGACCGGAGTACTCATCGGAACGATCTGGCTGAACATACGGGATTCTCGGCGAGGTTCCCGATCAGTCCGACCAGTGTTGGAACGTTCGATTTGTTCCGTGTTGGGTAGATTTGGATTAGGAAGACGAGACATTGCCAGTCAGAATAGTGAGATTGATAATACTGTTATATACCGAGCCGGGGTGGACCCAAAGAGTAAATGACCGAGTGACCGGAGGCTCCGGTATGTCGGAGCGTCAGGAGAGCCGGAGGGTCCGGAACGTATACGGAGGAGGATCACAACACCACAGGGGGTCAAGGGTGAGTGACTACCCTAACCGGCAGGTACCCGATAGAGGAAGACAAGTCGGAGTACCGGAGGGATCCGGAGAGAACGGAGACGACTCAGTGCAAGGGAAGTGAGCCAAGCAACGTCAATTATCAATCTGACGTACAGGACATATTAAAGACGTATTTATACTAAGTATCTAATTGTATTCCATAAAAGGAAGGAGAGTGGTTCTTAACAATAAGTCAAGTCAGATGGGCTGATGAGAAGTCGTATGACAATAAGTGAAAAGGAAGGAAGACGGATAAACGGGAAACGCTCAGTAATCCTTCATTGCGTAAAAACCCGATGGTACCGGACGGTTCGGAGGCTCCGGTAGTATACCGGAGCCTCGGAACCTACCGGAGCTACCGGAAGATCGACGAGAAGACTGGGGATGTTGCATGGATATAACAGAGCTGAATGGTGTCAACTTGACTTCGTCGGAGTCTGGGACTCGCAATGCGGTCCTTCGACGCCGAATGATAAGCCATATAGTTGCCACCAGTATGACGGTTGCAGCAACGATGGGTCCAGCGATGACACCTGGATTTATTGAGGATTTACTTCTAGACACAGGGGGCAAACATGATGGCACTTGTCATACTGGCATCGGACAGGCATCCGCTGGGCATCGGACAGGCATGTGTTGGGCATGTGTCAGGCATGTGGCAGGTAATTTCTCACCTGCCTGCCATGTGGTGGGAATGTTTCACATCGAAATTACTGTATAGCTATTGGCTTCCTTGCCTGTTGTCAGTAGTATGGCACAGTGGTTATTGTTGTTTAATAACCTGTTTTCTGACTCTTTTGTCCATTTCGGTTGCGCCTGTGTTCAATCCCTGCATTGCACTTCTTTTTTCGCTTTTCCCAGCAGAGCTCTTCACATCAGATTGATGCAGTCTAGCACATCTGAAGACCGTTCTATGGTATCATTCTTGATGTTTTGCACGAAGATAAAAATTTAGGTACTATTCTGCACATTGGGTCTGATTTTCGCATTTTTCTCTTTCCTCCTTTCCTCTTTGCCCCCGGAGTTTTCCAGGATTGTTTTCTATATATCCTGTGTATAAGTGTATGAAATAACTAAAGGATTTGGAGAGTGAAAGATATTGAGAAAGGGTTGCCGGACCATCAAAGTCAGTTAATCCCCATGAATGTTCTGGCCTTGCACCTCATCCCTAACTTCTGGGAAAAATTGAAGGGCCTTTTGTATCCTATTGAAGGCCTTCTGCTTCATCAGAATTTCTTGCCATGATGGGGTTCTGATGTTCTGGAGGGGATTCAATCTCCACTTGCTAAATGCATTGGTATCTATTTTGACACCATCAATGTGTTGTTGATATCCTCCTCGACATGTTACATGCGAGCGTGTCCATCATAGGATGTCAAAGATTAGAAGATCCAGAGGGTGTGTGAGCAGCATCTCCAACAGAAGCTGGCTAGAAACCCAACATCAAGCAGGCTGCCCGCATTAAGGGCCTGTCTTACTCTACTCTCTATGCTCGCCTCAATAATATTCACAAATCCCCTTGGGTGGTTTGAGAGGCCCACTAGTACCTCAGCCCCTCTGTGGAGCATGTCCTTGTCAAATAGATTGAGCACCTCATTGTGACCGGTAAACCCCTGTGCAAAAAGTCGATCTGTGCAGGCACCCAACACCAATTTGGGACTTTCCACCCCCCAATGCTTGCCATTCCAACCCAACGGCCACCCTACCCTTCAAAAAGTTCAAATTTTACTCTTCCCTCCATTCAATCACAGTAAGGCTTCCAGAACTCTCCACTTTACCAGCATCCCTTTGCTGCTCCTCAAATTACTTATGACATGGCAGTCCTCGTAATCTTTCTCAATTGTCCATAGTAGTTGCTCAATGACTCTTTTGCGTTGTAAACACAGTAAATAGGCCACTCTTGAATATTATATGTTTGGTTTCTCGGTGTTTGTACAAACTGAGCAGCAGATTTTTTAAACATGAGGGAAACCCTCCTTTGGTAATTGCCCCAAATTACTGGAAACTTGACCGAAATTTGACCAAATTACCTCGGATTACCTCCATTTATTCCATTACCAATTTTACACAAGTCCCTAAAAATTCGGGCGAATTACCACCAGATTACCCACCATTTCCGAATCATTTTTGGGGTCAAATCTCAATAAACAGTGACAGTAATTTGAACAAAAATCATATTTGATGTCTACTAAGATACATGAAGTGTACTACGTATCACTAAAAACGAAACTAATCCCCCCGTCCGACACGGTCAAATAAGGTATGAATTAGGAGGCTAGAGTAAAAATGTATCAGCACAGCGGAAATGAAGATCAATGGGAAGCAAATACCTGGCAGAGATGCATGAGCCTGCACGCGGAAACAGGCTCTAAGCAGCGAATTGGTAGGGGGTGTGAGTTCAAGCTTGAGGGCAGTCGGCAAAGAAAAGGGTAGGAGAGTGAGCACAGCGTATATGAGCATCACAATACTCAGCAGACACACAGCAATCGGCGTCATCACCGGGTTTATCGGGTACAGGAACGTGACCAGCCCCACGAAGAAGGAAGCCTACGACAATGTAATGTAGTTAGCAAAATAAACTAAACACGCAGATAGCTGGGGCACCTGTGAGTACTCGGTGGCAAATGCACAAAGAGCAGTGGCCGAAGGAGGTTGTGAGCAGTTGAGACGTGACTGAGGAACAAGCGGTCAGCTCGAGTAAACTGACTCCTTGATAAGCTTACCTAACAGCCTTGGCACGGTGTCGAGCAGATCAGCTACCTGTTGCCTAGGGATCTGCAAGAAAGAACAGGTCAGTGGGAACGGGGCACCTGGGTAGAAAGTAGGCACATGGACATCGTACGGCATATGAAGGGCTTCAGAACACCGGTGACCGACATCCTGCGCAAAGATCATATGCCCTACAACAAGGTGTTAGCTCATCACAGGTAAAGATGAGGGAGGATTATACCCGATATGCGGGAGAACGATGAGGTGACTTCAAGAGGGAGGTCAAGTGTCCCGCACGGGCATCGCTGTTATATATGTCGATCAGACCTTACAACACCCGAATTGAAGCCGAAGCAACATACCATAGCATTGCTGGTCATACCAGACTGAGCCACGAGGGCACCAGAGTGGAGGATTGAGAGAGAGAAGGGAGCGGAGCGGAGGGAGATGGGGGGAAAGGAAGAGAGATGTTTGTTGGTGTTGCCATGAGATCAAAACAAACGACTTCCACGGACACGTCCATATCGCGTAGCAGCCGATCTGAATCAGCAGGTTTAGGGCCGGGGTAATGTTGCCATGATCATTTCATGGTGTTCTGAGCCGCCGAAAAAATATGTTCCCTGAGGCCCCATTTGTTTTGTGCTGTCATGGCCATGGTTCTGGTCAATGTATGAATCATTCCTTTCCCAAAATTTGCCCATTCCAGAGGGTACAAAAATGTGTGATCAGGTAATAGAGGCAATTATGGTAATTGACCAAATTACCCCGAATTTTGGGGAAATTACCAAAGTAGTATTTCCCTGATGATGGGGGCTAGCGCTGCCTCTAGGGTTAAACTTGCACTGAGGAACAGGATGAATACATATTGAACTGTATCAGGTTAATTTCTCTAGACCTCTCAGTCCCCAATGCCAGAGATAAAATAAAAAGGGCAAATAATCGGACTTGCCCAAATTCTGACCATGAATTGGTGAGTTCACACTTCAGTGTCTATGCAAGGTTATGAATTGTCAGTTCAAGTATTTTAATCGGAAGATAATTCAATAGTATATATATATGCCCATGCTCTGCTGTCCCTTGGCAATAAACTTTGCTGCCTTTGAGTGCAGCCAATGAAGAACTTGAGGCTTTGCGCATGACATGGAGTTCATGCTGTCCCTCACAAGGGTCTTGTCTCGTACAGATAAGCTCTTCCACTGCCTGGTCCTGCACTGCTTGAACTTGTAGGCATTGTACATGAAGCTCCTCATGACATTCTGGTTGTTCAGAGATCTCGCAGTCTGCTTTGGATGTAAGGCTCTTTATCATGTATTAGATTCCAGCCACTTACCATATACCACTGGTTGTCACTAATATCCTAGCTGCTTGATAAAGTCCTGAGATATAATGTCATCAGTGGCTGCTGCTTCACCGGCCATGCACCCTCAATAATCCCGCTCCACAAGGATGAGGGCATCAATGGCCTCCTGTGATGTGGCTTGAGAATCTAACTTTCCACTGTTAACAACACAAATATTGATACAAATTTATAGGAAGACTTTGCAGGCCCAAGGCAAGGGGTTTTTTGCAGGATCTTTAAGGGGGAGGGGCAAGAACTGTTCCTTGTGGTAAATCGGGGACTCATACCCCCGCTTCATGTGTTTCAGGCAGCACTACTCAGCAGCTGCCTTGCCATTCGTGACTGCAGCCTCCTCGCATCCAGAACATGAGAACCTCATCATGGCAAGAAATTCTGAGGAAGTAGAAGGCCTTCAATAGGATACAAAAGGCCCTTCAATTTTCCCCAGAAGTTAAGGATGAGGCGTGAGGCCAGAACATTCATGGGGATTAACTGACTTTGATGGTCCGGCAACCCTTTCTCAATATCTTTCACTCTCCAAATCCTTTAGTTATTTCATACACTTATACACAGGATATATAGAAAACAATCCTGGAAAACTCCGGGGGCAAAGAGGAAAGGAGGAAAGAGAAAAATGCGAAAATCAGACCCAATGTGCAGAATAGTACCTAAATTTTTATCTTCGTGCAAAACATCAAGAATGATACCATAGAACGGTCTTCAGATGTGCTAGACTGCATCAATCTGATGTGAAGAGCTCTGCTGGGAAAAGCGAAAAAAGAAGTGCAATGCAGGGATTGAACACAGGCGCAACCGAAATGGACAAAAGAGTCAGAAAACAGGTTATTAAACAACAATAACCACTGTGCCATACTACTGACAACAGGCAAGGAAGCCAATAGCTATACAGTAATTTCGATGTGAAACATTCCCACCACATGGCAGGCAGGTGAGAAATTACCTGCCACATGCCTGACACATGCCCAACACATGCCTGTCCGATGCCCAGCGGATGCCTGTCCGATGCCAGTATGACAAGTGCCATCATGTTTGCCCCCTGTGAGACTTGTTTTAGTATCGTGGGGTCTCATTGATCACTCTGGCGACATACGAGCTCTGACTGAAACTGCCAGTTATTGGGACCGTTTGAGTTGGGACCAAGGTCGCCGTGGTGCCAGTGCTTGTAACTTCGATGATAGTTGATTTACCGCTGATTACGGTTGGAACGGCACTCGAGGTTACGAATGTCAACAGGCTCGTAGTCAAAAACTTGGTATTGGTGGCAAGACTGAAGAAAATTAGTTAGTGATCCTATCGGTTTCAGCTGTCACTCACTCAAGGGGTCCAACGGCGCTGGGTCCATGTTGGGTGAGGGTTGTAACAGCGGGTGCTGCACTGAGATAGAAATGAGATACGACGCTACGAATAATGAAATGGAAACGCACTGCTCAACGCTGTGTCGTCGTCTGTATTGCATCGCTGACGACAAGGGGTGCACAAACAACAGTGACATTTGCGCCGGTGAAAGTTTCGGTACAGGTAATCCTTGTGTGTGCGGGAACACTCCGGAGATATGAATACAGCGAGTGCGTATTGAGATAACCAGCTCACCCAGGCTCGTCGAGTGCGGACTTGCCCGCTCTGGGTATGACAGAAGAGCTAGAACAGCCCACTTGAAGGAGAAAAGACGTAACAAAAACGATCCACCTAGAATTCGAGGTCACGACACCGCATCTGATGTTATGCATGGCGGACGAACCCCCTGCTTGAGCTGGGAATGGGACGCATAGTGTCACCGCACTATCGAAGGCGGAGGACGAAGGTTGGCAGGAGAGAAGGTGAACACAAGGGTTAGCTGATATCCATCGTCGATGGCCTCGTTGTAGCTGCTATGTTTGGAGTTCCCGCTGTGTGTGATACAGGTGAAACCTGAGAAATCGACAACGAGTATCATCCAGAATTAACTGTACGGTCCGATTATATGGTAGCCCTCAATAGAAGCAGTGGTTCTCTAATCCCAGACCAGAGAAAGACGTTCGAAGCAAGGTTGAATCGATTGAAGAACTTGAAGTTTGAACTGGGAATGCAACATCACGGCGCCGGACTTTCCACACAGGTAGCACATCATGTAGTCCTGGTCAAATTTTGCAGAGAAGGAAAGTACTGTTTGTGGCCGATTGACTCTTCCGGACCATCGCGACAAAGATAGAGAAAACTTAAAATACGAACGGAATCAAGATCTTGGCAGATTCACGATCTGGCATGATGAAGGGGATCCTTTTTTTGTTCTGTGTTGCAGTGCTGTATCGTTCCATCGCATTCCCAAGTCATTCCACTCGGTTCCATGGCTTCCAACGTTCGTTGAAAAAATCATCCTGTGTTGGCTATCGCCCTAGAAACTCGTACAGACACGGATATAGAAATCCAGAAATCGGTCAGAGCGAAGGAAGAGCAGGGGAAGGACGGCCGTATTAACCCTTCCCTACAGTTTCGCCTGGCGGGGCATGAGCTCGATGTCTTTCCACGGCAGACCGAGATACTCCCACATGAAGTGGAACCTGCGCGCAGTTAGTCGCGAGTCAACCGGTAGGACAACGCAGGCACAACGCACCGGTCGCTCCCGAAGAAAGGCTCCTCCTTCCCCTGTGCGTTCCGCACCCACATCCACGGCGCCCCGAACGCGCCCTGGTCGAGCACCTTCTTCGTGTTCGCGAGTAGGCAGTCCTTCCACTCCTGCTGCCCCGCGGCGGCGACGATCCCGTCCAGATCCGCGTCGGAGAAGAGCTTGCTGTCGTGCAGCGTTTGGCGGAAGGCGTCGGGGAGGCAGATGTTGGCGTGCGGTGGGATCCACATCCCGTGGAAGAGCGCGAGCCACGCTTGCTCGAAGGTCGTGCGCGGGAAGGTCGCTTTGATATAGCAGAGCGCGCGTTGGGGCTAGTGGCCGTTGGTGGCCACATTTGTGGAAGAGAGCGGAGGGGCGTACCAGGAGGGTCAGAGGCGGAAAGAATGCTGGTACTGCGATGTCGGGGACGCCGTGATAATTCTGCGCGCGCTTCGAGTCGAATTTGCCGTACGCGGCCTTGGCTGGGAGAGACCACGGCGGCTTGTTGCCTGCGGATGTTCAATACATATGCGGCGAGGGAAGATCCGTGACATACCGCTACCGACATTCACCCCACCGAGGAATATTGGGTGGAATCTGGAGTAACACCAAGTTAGCTCCTGGCCTCCGGACACCATAAAGACGGAGGGAGCGCCCGAAGACCTACTCGACGGAAACGTCGTGCGTAGCAAGTACATCGCGTTGTTTGAGGAGGTAGCTCAAGGTGAGGAAGCTGTAGAAGGACGCTACAGATGGAGCTGCGAGTCAGCGGTGGGATTCAGCGGAGTGAGCCACGCACAGCAGTCCAAGTAGCAGTCGATATGCCCCGCCATCGTCTGCTTCAACTTGTTTTCGAGGTTCTGCTTCGCCGGTAAACGCTTATGAAGTTGCCCGTGGCTGCCCGTGGGCGTTGAAATCAGATGCAGATCCGTCACGGTGTGCGGGGAACGGCGGGCTGCTGCATAGGCGATTTTCGGTCTGTTAATTTACATCCATTATGTGCTCTGCAAAGGCAGGAAGAGACGTTTGTGGTGTAATGACAACGATCGAGGCACGCCTTTAGTACAATCAATTGCGAACGACTCGGAGACCGAAAATAATATATTCTCTTGACATGATGCAGGTAAATTAATATTATAAAGGCGGGTCTACTATGTAGGAGCTACGTGAACGACTTCATAAAAAGTATCTAAAGTCAGCTTTGCGAGACTATTACTTTCTGCTTCCACTATCACTTTCACAATTCCAGAGCATGTTCATCTCTCGAGCCGTTTACAAAAATCAGTACGCTCGCGACAGACGTTCTCGTAGTTCCGAGAGGCCTGCACCGCTCACCGTCCGAAAGAATCAGCATGCCAATGATCAGGATGCAAATGCGTCCTGAGTTGATGGAGCAGCAGCCTCTGAACCTTCATGCGCCGCGATCTTCTGTTCTACAAATAGGAATGCAAAGATGCACGGGCGGTGTCTTTGTCTGAGATTTCAGCTTGAATTTCAACCCATCTTGGAAGGAAGAACTCTAGGTGAACCAACCGCTCTGCAGCTGAGGGATATACCAATTCACTTTGCGCGTAGAACCACTAATGGTGGGTGATTTATGCAGTCAAGACGGAGGGCAAACAGACTTGATGGTGAGCGCCAGGAAGATATTATCAAGTCTTCGCCTGCCAGGATAATTCCGAGAACGAGACCCGTAGCTCTTGAGGTGGCGGTCACAATCAAATCCACACGCCCCGTGGCTTCCTCAGGGAGCATGAGAGCAAGGTGGATTTGCGGTCGTTGAGGGAAAAACGGCCATGGTGATAGGAGGCTGGAACTGAGGAGGGAGGCCACAAAAGGAAATCGAAAACACGTACAATCAGCCTGCATTCTGCTTTCGTGTGCGCTGCTCGAGTGCTGCTACTTCGTTCTGGCTTCGACTCTGGAGACCCAACTTTCTCTTCCTACGCTCTTTTGAAAGGCTGGAACCTAGACGCGCCTCTGTATTTTGTGTGTTCTTACCGGTGCCATAAAGTTCGCCTTTCAAAATGAGTGCAGCAGTAGAGGTGCGGCTCGGCACCATTGTCGAGGTCTCCGTCGGCCGGGGGGTGGTCCGTTTCTCTGGCGCAACATCCTTCATGGCGGGAAAGTGGATTGGAATCGAACTGTACGAGCCCAACGGAAAAAACGACGGGTCTGTCGCCGGCGTATCCTACTTTACCTGCAAGCAGGGCTATGGCATCTTCGTGCGCGCGAGTCAGATTAAGGGTACATTTGGCTCTGAAATTGATGTACGCGTTTTTTTTGTTTCTATTGCATTGTCTCTCGGAATGCTCAGTGAATTTCCAGCGGCCACCCGCGGCGACTGTCCGGCCATCGCTGGGACACCAACGGACAAACAGTCTACGCGCCAACCGCGTTCCATCCTCACCTTCGCCGCGTTCTGACAGCCCCGCGAAACCGACCGCAACGCCGTCACCTGTTGCAGCAGGGTCCCCCACAAAGCCACGCACGCTGCTTGCCATGCCGCCTCGGAAATCACTCCAGAGCACGTCCCCGCCTACGCGCAATACCGATTCACCGAGCAGGTTAAATGGGGCGGCCCCGCGTGTCTCGTCTCCACTCACGGCGGCACCCCCGCCGGCGCCATCACCGTCCTCACCGCAACCGCCTCCGTCAGCGTTCCAGCCCGCGCCCCCGTCCGCGGCACCCAAACCGCCCTCCCGGCCCCCCTCGTCGCTAGGCCTCGCCCCGCGCTCCGCCGCCGACGACCAAGAGGCGCAGGAGCTGCGCGCCAAGATCCGCGTGCTCGAAGCCAAGCGTGCAGACGACGCGCGCCACGTGCGCGAGCTCGAGACGCGCCTCGCGGACGCGGAGACGTTCGTCTCCCTGCGACCCAAGCTGCAGGCGAAGCTCAATTCGCAGCAGACGGAGCTCATCGCCGCGCGGCGTGACCTAGCCGACGCGCAGCAGCTCGCGCAGCTCGCCGATGGGCGTATCCTCGACGCGCAGGAGCAGCTCGAGATGGCGATGCTCGACAAGGAGGTCGCGGAGGAGCGCGCGGAGGCGGCGGAGGCGGAGCTCGAGGAGGTGACGGAGCGGCTTGCGATCGTCGAGGTCGAGCTCGGCGTGCTAAAGGAGGGCGAGCAGGTTGAGGGCGAGGGCGAGGACGAGGTGGGGAACAATTCCATGTCCGCCGGGAAGGACTCGCTCGCGTACATCCAGCTCGAGAAGCACAACGACCGCCTGAAGGAGGCGCTGCTGCGGCTGCGCGACATGTCGCATGAGACAGAGCAGGAGCAGCGCAGGCGGATTGCGGAGATGGAGAAGGACATTGTGGGGATCGACGAGCTGCAATGTGGGTTCAGTTTTTTTTTGGTTTTCTTGGCGCGCATTCTAATGTTCTGCAGCCAACTATGAGACGACGCAGATCAAACTTGCGAACGCCGAGATCCAGATCGAGGACCTCAAGATGCAGCTCGACGACGCACTGGGTGCAGAGGAGATGCTCGTGCAGCTGACCGAGCGCAACCTCATGCTCGGCGAGGTCGGTGCACCAACTCTCTTCACACATTAGTCTGACAATTAAATTCCCCAGAAAATCGAAGAGATGCGCATCACGATCGAGGACCTCGAAGCGCTGCGCGAGCTTAACGACGAGCTGGAGGAGAACCACGTCGAGACCGAAAAGGCGATGATGGAGGACCTCGAGGCCAAGGATGTGCAGATCCGCGAGCACGTCCGCAAGGCCGAGTCGCTTGAGGAGGCATGCCTCGACCTCGAGGGCACCATCGGGCAGTTCCGCGATCTGGTCCTGCAGCTGCAAACGTATGTCCACCTCCATGTTCTTTGGCCGTGTTCTCACTTTTGTTTCTTATGTGCAGCGAGCTCGACAGCCTGCGCGCGCAGACGCAGGTGGCGCAGACGGAGTCCCAGACGGCCGCGTCGCAGTCTGCCGCGATGATGTCGCTGAACCTCAAGCTGCAGTCGTCTGCGTCGAAGAACCAGGCGAAGACGATCGAGCTCGAGATCAAGCGCATGGAGGCGCGCGAGACGCGCGAGCTGCTCAATATCGTCCAGCCGTATCTTCCGCAGATATATGTCGAGACGGATAGTGACGCTACGAGCTGCTACCTGTTCTTCCAGCGGCTGGCGTACAAAGCGGACCTCATCACGACGATCGTCTCGCAGAACAACGGTCTCCCCGAGTCGCTCAGCGGGTCCGTGTCCGATGCCCTCGTCGGCGTGTGCGATGTGAGTCCTTTCCCCTTCCTTGGACTCCCGTTCGCACCTGACGGCACTCCAGATGCGCGGCCGCATCTCGGCGCTGTCGACGTTGTGCAAGCGCTTCGCAGCGATCATGCGCCGCTGCGACGTCGAGTCGTTCCTCAACGTCGGGCGCCTGTACCAGGAGATCGCGCCGATGGAGAAGCGGCTCGACATGCACGTCGAGCTCCTTCGACGGGACGAGTTCCGCGAGATGGAGTGTGTCAGCGATGTCGTCAAGTACGCTCCATCACCTTTTCTCCTTAGATGAAGCTCATCATGTGCACTTAAAGGATCACCGCGCAGTTCGACCACCTTGCGGAGACATACTTCAGTGGGTTCGAGTATGATCTCGGCGAGCGGGAGCTGGGATACCTCGCGTCGTTCGACCTGGACCTCGATATCTTCGCGGCGTCAATCGGGATGACCAAGACGTCTATCGCGACTCTTGTCCAGGATGATGGTACGCGTCTTTCCCTACTTCGAGAGTCATCTCACGAGCGATCAGAAACCGTCTTGGATTTGGGTGGGTTCGATATTGACACGGAACTGTTTGAGCCGTTACAGCGGCTACTGGACCAGTACAAGGGAGCCAAAGCCTTGTCCAAGTGCGTTTTCCTTGTCTGGCAGTTTTCCGCAATTTGACTGGCGTTTTTGTAGGAAGCTGACCAAGCGACTGGAAGATCTCATCCAGGACTCGGGCGCGCTCAAGGCGCATCTGGTGCCCCAGATGAAGGCGCTCAGCAACTTTGTGCCGGAGCTCGTCAACTTTGGTATCTCGGTACGATTTTCCCGCTGTGCCTGTACCAGCAACAACTCACGTACGATGTGATCTAGCTCGCGCAACAAATTATGCCGCACTTGAGCGAGGTCCGGAGCTCGAAGGCGCCGTTCCAGTTGACGACGATATTGGGCTTCGTGAAGCAGATCGCGGCATCGACGGTAGCGAAGGACATGAAGCCGGGCGTGACTGCGTGGGAGGCTATCGGGGAGTCCATCGCACAGCTCGTGCAGGAAGGAAGCAAGCTCCTGCCTCTGACGCTCGAGGGCGAGAACGTGATCAAGGGTACGTTCTTTTCGCCTTCTACTGCACGATTTGAACACTGAGGCGGCTTCTAGTCTCGGGCGTGTCACCGTGGGTTACGCGGGTGGACGAGGTCAAGGCCAGTGTGGCGGTCAACCTGGAGGCCGAGCGCAGAGTCGCGCAGCTCAATGAGGAGCTGCAAGGCCTTGTTCGGACGCTCAAGCAGAAAGAACAGCACCTGCAAGAGGCGACCGTTAAGAACGACTTGATGGAGCGCAAGATGGAGACGGTGAAGCGGCAGGCGGATTCGATTGCGGAGAAAGACGTCGTCATTGCGGACAGCAAGCGCCGCCAACGCGAGTTGGAGGAGGCGCTTGAGCAGGTCCAGGGCGATCTCGACGTGTCGGAGCAGGAACGGCTGAAACTCAAGACGCTCGTTGGCACTGAACAGCGCCAAGGTCAGTCGTCTATGCTTCTGTCTTTTATCAGATACTGATTATCACAGCTTCCGGGGCTGTTGCACCGGAACCAGAGAATTTGCCTGTCGAGGGCAGTCTGGAAACGTCACACCTCTTGGAGCAGGTGTGCCTTTTTTCACGTCGTTTAAGCCGCCCGCTGATAAGCACCAGATCGACGCTCTCCGCGGTACCGTTCGGTATCTCCGCACCGAGAACTCGTATCTCAAGGGACAAGACCTTCTCCGCGAAATCGAGGCACTACCTCCTCTCCCTGAACCCATCAGCCGGATATCTACACCTCCGCTCGATCCTTCAGGATTGTCGGACTCGGACGATTCCGATTCGGAAGACAGACCGCGCTCGCCGCCCACGCTGCGGTCCTTGGCCATGGAGACAAAGATCCTGTATCGCGACGTCATTCAGTTCTCTTCGGCGCCGCGGGTCGTCGATCTGACCGCCCTCAATGCCAAGCGCGCGCAAGCGAATGGGGGGCGCGTGTGGATGCCCAAGAAGAGCATGCCCGCGCACCAGGTGCTGGAGAGAAAGATGGAGGCGGAGCGACTTAGTAGACGCGTGCGAGGGCTGTTGGATAGAGCCAGCGTTATCGGGGATCCGTGATGATTTATGGGGGACGTTTTTGGATTATCTTATTTCCTTCCATTCATGCTTGCTTTGGATTTGTTGCTATACCCTGCATCTTACTACCACTATATCACATATGATACATCTACCTACAACACAACTATGACTCGATAATCATTCCGTTTGAAGGAATGGGACGATTGCCTGCGATTGCCGGCCACACGCAAGTGACGAGTTGACGCGTGACGACATGCTTCCGTGATCAGATCGGATCAGAGATATCGAGCTCAAAGCAGTAATTAATCGAGCGGGCGTTGAGTTAATGTCGCGTTACAAGGAACGGTCAAAAGCGAGAATGCGTTCTCTCTTCGAACTCGGTCATGCCTCGTACGACTGCAAATTGGATTATCTGAACCCAATGGAATATCAACTCTTATCAAGCAGTTCTAAGTTGACTGGGGAAGTAGAGAACAGCGAACATCTTTTTTGCGATGCGGTGGAGGTTGGGTGGAGGAGAGGTCACAGCTTTGCCGTAGTCGGAGATTTGTTTTTGCCTCGCTCATGGTGGAACGAGTAATTTCAAAAAAATTGTAATTATACACATTTTTGCTCTACAAATAATGGGATCATCTGCTGTACTACGAGGAGCATGTAAGGGACGTCATGCGCCGAAGCGACGCGTCGATCAAGCTAGCTGGATTTTTGAAGCCGGACAGGTAGATCTGTTGAAGGAGGATGGATCAGCGTGCGTCTCTCCCAGGGAGGAAGGAGGGGCATACATATCTGCGTCTTTCCTGTGCCTAGCATGGGGATACAGGGGCGGAGTGGCCGTGGAGTTCGGTGGCGAGGAGGTGTGTATCGTCTGTCTGTGAGGAGGAAAAGGGAAGGAGTATATTCTGCGAAGAGGGCGAGTGCGGATGGAGGGAAACTCGACACGATACCGATGTGTAATGCTACTTAAGAGCGGGAGGCAGATGACGGATATGGGGACGACACCTACAATGAGCTGCACAAGCGAGAACTTGGAACTTTAAGATGGAGTGTGCTGCCACCGCTACATGAGTCATTTACAGCTGTTTGACACACGCGCGTGCAACAACTGCCCTCTTAAAATTCAAGTTCACACTCATGCGGCTCATTGCAGGCACCGTCATGCTTGGGTTTGGTCTGTAAGAAATAGCGGCAAAACGAGAGTGGCGGACAGTGAATGAATACTAAACAGTGATACAGGGGTGTTGACAAGCCGTTCAATGTAAATTCCTCCCATGCAGTGGGGATGACGGGGGAAAGGATCGAGGATAGGGGGCGGTCCGTGTCGACACCTTCAGCTTTATATGCTGTTTTTGATGAACGCAGCTGAGGACAGCAAAACATCACATGTTAATTCATCCTAGGATGAGCAGCTGTTAGATACGGACGGAGAATGGTGTTGGGGAAGGAGGGTGCCGTCGAGGGATGGGGGAGGCGGGATCAACAGGGATTGACCAACCAACCAAAGATGGGATCACGCAATTGCTACGCACGCACGGACCATCGGAAGTAGTCGGAAGTTCAACGTTCAACTCCAAGTTGGTTCCGACCAAGTTCAACTGGTCTCGGACTAGAGTATCACTGCTACTATCGGAATGCACAGACTGTGTGGCGACGATACTCGCCTTAGTCTCGTACGAACTGTTGATGATCAGCCTCCGCATCTGACTGTTTCCCAACTGTTTCCACCTCTTGTCGATTTCTCAGGGTTTCTTTCACCTGTATGTATTGCGTATGTATCACACAGCCGGAACTCACATATCAGTGACACCGCCGAGGCCATCGTCGATGGATCTCAACTGAACCTTCTTTCCACTTTCTCTCCCGCCCCACAACCTTCGTCCTCCGCCTTCGATAGTGCGGTACCAACTTATGCGTCCCACTCGACGCTCAAGCAGGGGGTTTGTCGGGCACATATAGCGCCAGATGCGGTGTCATGACCTCGGCTTGGTGGATCGTATTTGTTACGTCTTTGCTCCTTCAAGTGGGTCTTTTGTCATACCATAGCACGCAAGTCCGCCCTCGACGGGCCTGGGTGAGCCGGTTATCTCAATACGCACTTTCTGTATTCATATCTTGGCCCATGTGCTATGTCTGTGGGTGGCCGTGTTTTTTCAAGTTTTTCAAGTGAGAAAAAGAGGGAGAAAGAGAGAAAAAGGGAGGGAACTCTTAGAAATATCTGTATCTACTTACCTGCATTTTTTTCAACTGAATCCGAGGTCAAAGCGCGAGAAAGCCTATGTTCGCAGATGTTATCATCAGCCGAGTTGATTTCGGGAAAGTTCCGGTTGAAAAGTGCTAAGGTTCCAAATGGGAATAGTGCGGATGTTCGTCATAGTTAGGGCACCAATGGTTTTCAAAGGATGCTCGGCACGGCATTCCGGAGCTTTCCGGGTGCACGAGTTCCTGTCAACGCGTGCACGTGACTTTGACACATGTACGATCTTGACAGCTCGCGACTCGCGTTTCTCAGCCATTGAGATGCTATATTGCCACAATTATTTCACAAACCAGGCCAATAAATTGCATTCCTCAAATGTCTATACTTTTCAAATCAAATTAACTGTTCTGGAGAGCTGAGTGGAAACCTCAACTCGGAGTTGGTGGAGACAACATTTCAAGTTACACAGCATTGCAACATCTGTGCATACATTTCCTCTACACTTCTAATCTTATCCTATTGATTTAAATAATACTTACTTGTGATTTGTGATTCCATAGCATTTACAGATTACAACAATTATAAATATTTATTGGTATGCACGTCCTGGTTTAGTGATCCTTCGTGATGGTACTTCCCTCAAGTTATGCCCACATGGTCCCTTTGCACATAATTGTCGGCCACCAGCTCCTGAGCAAACATCCTTGTGTTTACAGTTGAAATAGAGGCACACTGCACACTGCTTCCTTTTCTTTCCAATTGCTATGGGATAGGAAGGTTGATGCACTCCAATCGTGGCAGATGGCAATGTTGAGGTGCTTGCAACAGCATTGGGAAACACCAGGAGACTTTGCATCATAGGCAATTGTGCAGCATGTGCAATCTCGGTTGAAACCAGGCTGTTGTTGTCGATGCCCATCATATCTGTGTTGTCTTCAGGCAAATTGGAGGAGAGGCTCTGTGATGGCTGTTCCAATACGGGGGTGGACACGCCAGGCTCAGGCAGAGAAGGCATGAATGGATCTGAAGACTCGGTGATATCTAAACCCGTGGATTATTGCAGCAATTAGTGACCAGAGTATACATACAAATTATGAGACCATACCTCTGAAATGAACAGATTCATCAAGCTCAATTGCTGGGAGAACTGATGCTCGAGGACGGTGAGGACCAGTTGACATGTCCATCCAAGGCCTTAGTGCCTCAGCATTAGCTCCATCCAAAAGTGCAGCTTGGGTGGTCGTCCACTGCAATCTTTTCTTGTGATGACGCTCAAGCTGCTGAGGAATTTTATAATAAATGCGCCTGTTTGAATCTGTGACAGGGTCTGCTTGTCCAACATCCTGGTAATTAACGTCATCGTTCCAATCCTTTGTAAAAGAATCCCAGTCAATGTCTTTGTAGGCCTCATGAGCAGGAGAAGAATTTGTTCTTTTCAGTCGATATTTCATTTTAACAATTGCTACCTTGAACTTTGTGAATTCAGCCTCTGTGAACACAGGGAGTACTGGATGTAATGTCTGCTGGCGAATCTGGAAAAATCGAAATTGGTTGGTTGGGCGTGTTGAGAGTCGAATAAGGGTCTGTACAGGGGTATCATGATGAAATGCCAGAGAAACTGCATTCAATGAAGGTAGAGTGGTTATGTTGTACTTCTCAGCAATAGAAGATGAGATGGGGGTAATTCCAAAAGACTCCGAGGTGACAATGCGTGTGGCAAGAATTTTAGGGATAGGGAATGATGTTGCAGAGTTTGTTGCAGCGGCTAGCTCTGCAGTTTCATCCTGAACCCAAAGGTCAAGATGCCCCTTGTATGCTTTGCCTGTCCGATTTTTGTGACCAACCTGGGTAAAAAATGTATAAGAACTAGAAAAAGTAGTGCAAACTCACTTACTGTAATGTTGCGGCGATATGCAAATAAGATAATCAAAGCCTCCCCAAAGTCTGAAGCTGAACCTAATGAACCAAACATCCGCCGCAAAGTCATGTGCCAGCCACCTTCAATTGAGTTGGTGCCACGGATACACCGATATAGGATGAGACCATCACGATCACGGCCCATGACAAAATAGAGAGCAATATTGAGTGGGTCAGAGAGGAAACCTAGCTGTGCAGTGGCAAGAAGACGCTCTGCCATCTTCCATGCCTCATCAGAGAATAAGTTGGTCTTTTTCCCTGTTGCAGTTGGACATTTGACATTTCTGTAGGCATTGAATAAACACCGAAGACGAGGGACCAGCACATCTGGCCCAGGAATGAATCTGCGAATGCGTTTGTTCAAGGCTGCTCCTTTGGCTCGGACCATGTAAGACCAATTTCCGCCTTTTTTCTCAATCACAGCCCGAACAGCATCTTCATCGTTCTTGTCCCGGATGAAAATTGCCTCACTAAACTGGTGAGCAAAGTCTTTGAAAACAGAGTGCTTTTTTGACAGTAGACGGAGAAGGCGATCCATAAAGTGAAAGACATCATCTAGAACCTTAGTTGCAACAGGGTCGCCTTGATAGTGCTGACGGAGAGTATTTTCAACATCAGTGAGTTCAGCTCTGAGCTGAGTAAAAGATTCGGGTTCAGTCTCATCATCTACAATTGGTATCTAAAATAGACATTGAAGTAAGTAAGGAGACTTGGAAAAACAAAATAAGCCATACTTCATCTGAGTCAGGATCTTGACCATCATTATTGTCATCATCTGGTATCCTATTACCACTGTCTTCCGATGGCATTGGATTAAAGTCGTCATGAGTGAATCCAATCTGCTGAGTCTCAGTTTGTAAGATTGGATGTTCAGATCGAGAACGAAGCATGCTAGTTGTAACCACAAGATGCCCCCCATGTGTTGAGATCCAGTCCAATGTCTGCTGTTTCATAAGTAGATGCTTTTGTCCCGGTACAAGAACTTTTGTAATTCGGACAAGTGACCGAGACTGAGTGATATTGAATCGCTGTGTAGTTCCAGAAGCATCAATGGCAGCAGATATATGACCTGGATGGTCAACGATAATTCCTTCTGCACCTGCCTTGCATCCATATACAACAGTCACTAGCTGACCAACTCGTGTTACCTCAATATTGGTAAGAGGAAGTCCAATTGAGTTCCGAGAGGCTAAGGCCTGGTACAGACACCAGATGCAGTCCACTTCAAGTGCAAGAGTGGCTATGCGCTGAGATGAAGGTGGACTATTAGACCATGCTAGTGCTGGTTTGGAATCAGGTGGTGTATAGGAGCGGTGTAACACAATGCCAGCAAGTGTGTGCAAAGATACATGAATGTCCTCAGCAATTCCTTTGAGCCTGGCATGCTTTCCAATATCTAGGATAGGCGGATTTGAGGATTGAGTTAGCTTTTCAAGTTCTGGCAAATCAAGAGCATCAGAGATCTGCAATAATGTCCGCTTGATTTCATGCCCGAGCTTGATCACTCGTCGTGAAGTTAGGACTGAGCAAAGACATGGAACAACATCTGTTCGACGACGGAGTCCTGAAACCTAACAAATTATTAAATTTTGACAACTGAATATAAATAAAAAACTTACTTGGAGGATATAAACTTTTTTGGAAGTTTGAAACTGAATGAAGTCCACTTTAGCTGCAGGACCAGTACAACCATTTGATTTAATGGCAACTGCAACAAGACAATAGACAGAAGGGTCTGCCAGCTCTGCCAGTATATCTGAGCATGAACTCTGGATTGAGTGTGAGTCAAGAGAAATCTCCTTAGCAAGTCCAGAAAATTCAAGTGCAGGAAGATGGCTGTAAGTTGTTATATGCTCAACACCATCACGAAGTGAGGGCATAAGACCCTCATAAAAGCTGCGTTCAACTAAAATTTGGCTTGTGAGCAATGTGAAAAAAATACATAGTAAAACATGCCTTGTGGTTGATCACAATCAACGACTTGCGTAGGCTGATGCCCATGTTCCCTTAATCCTTTCTCAATTCCCTTGTAAAGTCCCTGAACAAATGGCATTGCTTTTGTGAGGCACCAAGTTGTTGCCCGAACCTCCTCATTTTCATTCACCACACTATAAAGTGCAGGATGAATGGGCTCTCCTTTTAGTTTCCCTGTATGATTTGCAATCTGTTTTCTATGATGAGCGGCCAACATACAGACCAATCAAAAATACAAAGACTCACCCAAAATGTGTGATCACCTGAGAGTCTTTGCCCAGATTTGGCAGCCATACAGCGATCAAAGAAGACACGATGGGCGGCAAACCAATCAACAAACATTGCACGAATATATTTAACTGAGAGACTGAAGCCACCATATTTCAATGAATCATTGAATGAAGAGAATGGTGTGACTTTGCTGAAACCATAGTGATCTGCAGCTGCAAGCCATACAAGCTCCCGTTCAGCATGCACTCGCTGTTGGGTTTCTGAAAAAAACTCCGAGTAGGGACCAGGTCCCACACGTGAGGTAAACAAGCTGACAACTTCACCCATCATTTGCTTGTCAATGGCACTACGAGCAGAGAGGTATACTAAGAAAGCTTTCAGTAATGCTATAGTAATTGAAGCTTTGAACAAACCAGGAAAAGCAAGCTGTACAAGCCGAGGCAGTTGACCAAAGATATGAACATCAGTGCCTTGGTAGGTCTGCCCACATCCAGGGTTGTTGACTCGTCTACTGTTGCACAGATACCGATTTGTGAGCAGAAAGTAGTCTGTTGGTCGTCGGCGAACACGACGTGCAATAGGATCACTGTTGAAACCTTTTACACACGAGTCAATAACTGCATTTTTACTGGACAGATGTAGTTACCGTTTGAAATTAAACCCATGCCACATTCACATTTCAAAGATGTACCTTTGGCAAGCAAGTGTGGTATCCAGATAAGAACATCAAGATGGTAGAGAGAATCAGGTTTGAAGCCATCACTGCTGACAATTGCATCCTGTACTGCAAAGAGTGGATGTTTTGCATAGTGAAATAGCTGGCCACGGCTGTAGCAATCGGGCTGACCATGGGTGGCTATCTCACTGGAAGTTTTGGTTCTCAGATTCTGGAGGTAACTGTGATGAACTGATGCCTCTGGTGGCTCTGATTTTTGAGTTTCTTCAGCTGCAGCAGCAGCATCAGCAGCAGCATCAGGCTGATTATCTATGTCATCAAAGAGACTGTCTTCAATAGGATTTTCTCCAGATGCAATATCGCCATTGGGATCATTGAGGTCAAGGAATCGTAGTTCTTCAACTAATCTGTCAAAATAATCTTGAGTAATCCTGTCTGTGATTCAAGTGAATTTATATAAGACAAGAAACTGTAATGCATAAACTTACAATTGCTTGGAGGACCGCTTTCAATGTTTGAAGACATGTTAACAGGATCTGAGTGGACCTGAAGGCCATGGTTTGGATGAGAATTCTGGCGTGCAAGATCCTGCAAGGCTATTCCTCTTGTATTGTTACGTTGATGAAAGAAGGGAGCCATAGAAGCAGGTTGAACAGAATGAAATGGTACTGGCTGAGATTGTTGCCTGGCAGCAGTGGCACGAAGTTCTGCACGCTGCTTGGTTTCTTCCCTTTGCCGTGCCTCGTGCCATTCCTTGGGTTTGCGACCTGACCCTAGTCGATGGCCACCATGTGTGGCTTTTGGCAGTGCATCATGGGCATCAGAGGACATTGCACTGTAAGTTGACTATATGTGCTTAACAATGTAGTAGGCAACGGTGAGTGTGGAAAGAGGTCAAGGTGCGGCGTGCCTCAATGCACTGTTATCAAATTAATCCGGAGTTAATTAACTGAATTCAGACAGAAAGCCGAGCCAACAGAGATCTGTCAAAATGACACGGGAAATCACTGTCGGAGGCCGCCGACAAACAAGGTCAAATAATGCACTTGCCATATCGGAACATACGACCCGTCGGCATAGCACATGAGCCCATATCTTCGTAGGGTCCCGCACACACAAGGATTACCTCTACCGAGATTTTCACCGGTGCAAATTCCGAGCCAACCCCAGTAGTCAGACGGGTCCCGAAATCCACGATAACGGAAACGTCTTCCGTGCCGACACTGTGGGTTGTATCAGTAGTGTGTACATGTCGCTGATGATTTTAAAAATGCCCAGGGACGTTTGCGGCATTTCTCAGCGCTTCCACCACCGTCTTCATAACCTCGACTGCCGTTCTAACCGTGATCAGTGGTAAATCAACCTCCATCGAAGTTACAAGCACGGGCACCTCGACGACATTGGTCCCTGTCTTTACGAGCGCTGCCGGAAACTCTAATACGGTCCATCCGTACGTCTCTCCACCGTTGTAAGCTCGAGTGCCGTTCCAACCGTAATCAGCGGTAAATCAACCACCACGGCGACCTCGGACCCATTTCTGACCGGTTCCGGTCAGAGCTCGCTAGAGTGATCAATGAGATCCCACGATACTAAAACAAGTCTAGAAGCTCGATAAATCCAGGTGTCATCGCTGGGACCGTCGTTGCTGGGACCATCGTACTAGTGGCAGTTGCATGGGTCATTATTCGTCGGAGAAGGGCCGCATTGCGAGTCCTAGACTCCGCCGAAAACAATCTGACACCATTCAGCTCCCCCTCCGACATGCAGTTGCCCGAGCGTAGATCGACAATCGCATCAATGCGACAGCTATACATTTCAAACGAGGTGAACAGAGCACGGGAGAAAGTGAGAGAACTGGAGGAGGTTTCCTCACTCCTACGCTCCCGCTCGGGCTCGTCTCATGTCAGCGGTGTGTTGTTGGCCGCTGGCAGCACAAACCGCAATGCAGCTGCAGATGCACAACCATTGTCGACCAACGAGTCACTGGAGGCTCCAGAGTCGCTTGAGGCCAAGCTTCAGCGTGCGGTAGAGCAGATACAGGCGTTGAATACCCGGATAGAAGAGATGGAGGGCCAACGGAGATCTTCCTGGGCTCTGGGACGATCGGATGAACCGCCGCCGCGCTATACCGAATAAGTTATTGATAATGAACGAGCTTTCGAGCTGTGCGTATCGCGAGAATCCGACTCCTGCGCCTTTTGAGGAATTCGAGGAGATCCGCGAAATTGCGGAACGCACCTCGAGGGAAAACGGCGACAAGAGCGGGACCTCCGACTGCGGCGACGGGGCGTTCCAGAAGACGGTTGTGTTCCTTACAAAGGCGATCGTCGGCTCCTCCCCAGTAGCCGGTTAGAGGGCATATTGTGACCCGGCGGACAATTAACGAACAATTAACGAACATAAGAGCATAAGTACCTCATTGGCACTGAACTCCGGGATATCAGTTGCCTCAGTAGTCGCATCGTCGGTGATCTCTTCATCAACCTCATCATCAACGGAGTCCTATTCATCGTCGGCAGAGAGGAAGAGAGCAGCGGCCATGGATTCAACCTCCAGGACCTCCTTCAGGATCTGTATTTCCCGTAAGAGGCCGAGCACTTTAAGCTCTGTTTCTTCGTAGCGCTGTTAACGATATACAGCTGGAAATGGCTCAGCGACTCTGACCTCCGGAGCATTTATATAGTTCAGCCGCAGACACTCTAGCCATTCTACCTCACTTTGTTGGGCAACTGGAAGAATTCAGAAAGTGACAAATGAACGAGAATTGGAACCTCGCAATTCATGAAACGCTGTCATGCCCACCTCAGTGAGGGGGATAAACAACGTAGTGAGGAACGGGACGGCGTTGCTGAGGCCTTTGACATCGTCCCACAGACCGCCGACAATAAGGTTGACCGCGTCGGTAACAACTGTGCTTTCGGTTACAATGGGCTCGCTATTGAGCCTGTATTTCAAGAGTATGGCGAAGACTTTCGCGCAAAGGAGAACGTTCTCGAGTATCTTCAACCCTTTGTTAGCTACATTACATACATGTGTAGGATCAACACACGCACTCCGTAAGGACCAATTGGGCAGCCATCGTCAATATTCTGGGCATCGAGGACGGCGATCATGAAGCCGTATCGAATGGAACCTTTCAAACGCGGAAAAGATGAAGCGTGTCGAAGAAAGACCATAGAACTTCTGCCCTTGATGCGGATACCCTCCTGAATTTCATCAACAGGTGGAAGTATGTACCAATTCCCACGTCACTTCCTGTATCGACGCCTGAGCCTGCGCGAGCTGAGCGGTTGTATTTGTTACAGACAAGACAGCATCGAGCATGAATTGCTGGCAGGAGACCACTGTAAGGTATCGCAGGAGGAGGATGTGAATGAGTAGGATGTCTCTCCGAAAGGAAGGGAGCAAAGGCGGACGAGATGGTAGTTGAGGAAGAAGAGAGAAATTGAACTCACATCACGTGGAGGTTTTGATCGGGTTCGCGTCAAGACGCGCTTGCACACCTAAAACGGCAAACTATCAGCCCTGTTGAAAGGCTGGCGGATTGTTAGAGGGAATTTTGCTATTGGTCCGGCATTTTCCGGACCAATAGCAAAATTCCCTCCAACAATCCTTTGCACATTTAATACACGGCCGCACGGTTCAGTTAAGAATTTACCCAAGATTGATGAGCTATCGGAATTCATCGAAAATTCTTATGAAATTCGATTCCCGCGCGAGAATAGAAATTTCGCCAGACTCACAATTTCAGAATATTCCCAAGAGTTTCTTAACGTTTCGTTATGAATGATGGGCAAGTGCCGACTCTTGCCCGAGACGACGTGACGGGCTGTTCCTTTGCTAATCGCTGCTTGGCTGCTTGCATGCCTTACTGAGTGGGAAAAATAGATAGACATATATTGAGGGCATATAACTATGTAGAGAAATCCACGGATATGCTAATAGAGAAAAGGAAATACCATAAACCATGGAAGGTGCCAATTGAAGAGCTAATTGACACGCACTGGGGAGACCAATAGGGGGGGGAGAAGAAATGCTTGAGAATCAACAGGACCCAAGAGGAGAGATAGAAAGTTGGAGGACTTGAAGACTTGAGCGAGACTTTGATGATTCTTCACTTGTTTGGCCGGATCACCACTCGGAGTCTTGTGCACGCCGCGAGAAAGTTGCATATTGGGGCCTCTTTGTACATCTTCCGAAGGTCTTGATATTACCAGAGCTGGATTTGCAGTCTTGGCCCCGTCATGTTGGCCCGAGATATGGTCAGAGCGGAGAAATTTTGAGGTTTGCCAGCATGAGCGAGACCGGTTGTTTGCAATACTTGAAAGCTGTCTTGCTAGGTCTTGACACAAAGTCTTAATATTGGAACCTTCCAACTCCACCCGCGGCGCAGGGAGCGCGGGGAAGAATCGATGCAGCGTTGGGAAGAAGGTATTGCGCACGTGCCCAACTCGAACCACAAACAAATAGCGGCGAAGTTTGAAATACTAAATAGAAATGGAGTGTTCCAGACTGTTCCAGAGCGTCGGGCATCACCGGTTGCACTGACAAGTTGACCGGAGCGTGATTTGCCGAATCGATTCTAGGAATTTCTTCACCTAAGTATGGGGGAGTGATGTATCACCCACCGCTAATTAGCGACCTACCACCTTGTATCAACGCCGCTAATTAGCGATCTGAAATGATATATCACCCTGCCGGTTTACCAGCTGCCCATTTCAGTAGGGCTTGGCAACCATGTGGCAGAGCTCTTGAGTGCCGTCGTCGTGAGTTCTCTATCCGCTTTTGGACGACAGCGATCAAAGACCTTTGATCGCTGCTCGACGTCGTCGCCCACGATGATAACGAAATATGCACTAAAATCATGAAAATAATAAGAACCGTAGGCCAGATGAGTGGCATACAGTTTCCAAGATTACTAAGGGAAACAGAAGAGTGGGACTGCACAGGAAACAATTCTCTCTTTATTTGTGGTATCCTGCCCCGCCGCCGGTTGCGCCAGCCCCACCAATATTCCCGGGCAGAGGGGCCATGGGCACGATGCACGCAGGCCCCCTGCTCCCCGAAGAACCATCCCCGCCCGCACCTCGTCCTCGAACGTCCTCGAACCGCCTCGCACTCCGCACGCAACCTGCACCGCGGGCTTGGGGGGCTCGCACCGTCCCCGCGCCCACCAAGCCCTCCTCCCATCTCCCTTCCCACCAGCTGCACCAGCTCCCGCACCTCACTTCTTCATCCCACCGTCTAGCTCATGAGCGCGTCGCCCGCAACTGCTCCTCCCCCCTCCGCAGCCGCTGTGTCAGCCCCACGACGTTGATCTCAAGCGTGGCCGTCGTAGAGGCGTGCCACGCACAGCGCAGCGAGCGATGGGTGCCGCGATGTCGTGGTTTCTTGTCCTGCGTGCGAGTCAGTCCTCCGAGACACGAGAAAGAAAAAAAGAAAAACGCACATACCGTTGGACCATCCCCGCAGCGCTCCGGTCGTCCACCCGCGTCTGTTTCACCGCAAACTTTGCGTGCATGTCCTCAAGCTCGGCAGTAAGCGTCCGCGCGGCCACAAGCCGTGCGTTGGAGACATCTAGCTCGCCGAGCAGACCTGCAACGCACGCGTCGAGCGCTGGGTTTTCGTCCGCAAATGTATCCGCGATGGCCACGACCTGCACCTTGCCCTGCACGAGCACGTCAACGAGTATCATGCATCACTCTTCGCCGATGCAGACACTGGCGGCTCGCACCCCCGAAGCGCCGCACGAGTGCCGCATACTCGCCCACGACACGGTCCCTCAGCTGCATCCCCTCCCGTGCCTGCACTACTGTGCACCCGAGCAGCTGCTCCACTTCGCGCTGCAAGCGCGTACGCCTCGTCCACGGCGTGCGTGTGCCACCGTGCGACATCGCTTGCGTGAGCGCGTGGGATGAGCAGCGACGTGCGTGCTCCGTGGGGGGGAAAACGGCAGGCTTGAAGAAAAGTCAGCAGACGAGCGCAGCGGAGTCTTATTACGACGCACCTGTAGAACTGTGGCGAAACTCGCATCCCAAACGTCGGGTCTTGGCGCTGCTGTCACGCAGTATTCATGCGGATCCAGGAAGCGTTTCCGTGCCAAGCTCCGGTTTATTCAAGATGAGGGGATATGGACATGCATATATGAGCTGGGAAAACCAATACTGGGCCCAGGGACCGACGTGAATTCATGTTGCAGCGTCAGAAGGGTAGCCTGAAAAGACATCAGATACTCTCGGTTCCCGTGGATCAAACCCGATAGAAAACGGAGTGAGTGTTGCCAGAGACCATCCCATTCGGAATCTCAAAGAGCAGGAGATGGATGAGAGTGTCCGGGGTAGTTTGAGTGTAGTCGTCTGGTGGGAAGGCGGAAAGACGGAGTGTCACGCGTGTGACTTCAGCACGCGGAGCCGGACCGGGAGCCGACCCCGTTTTGGTAACAGAAAGTGTACATTGGTACAGGACTCTGGGGGGTCCGTAGTCGATTCTGTGATCATATAGTATGTCACATAGCTAACCCAGACTGAATAGCATGTAAAATTTAGTGAAATATCGACATCCAAAATTCGGAGATTTCTTGGTAAAGCAGGAAATGGCTGCGATGACACGAGGAAATCTGTGTTCAATTGTTCTGACACGATGAATGAGTTGCAGGAAGTTAGCCATGTTCGAAAATATATTGGTTTGCATACTGAGGAAGCTCATCAGACCGGATTTCACTAAATATTCGGAAATTACCCCAATTTGGCTTGGTAACCGAAGAAATGGTCTGGATAACAAGTAAGCATGGTTCAATTTGGGGTTCAGAGACAATAAACTGACTCAGGGATCTTACCCGTCCTCAAAAATATCCAGGTTCATGTGCTCCAAGGCGTAGTTTGGAGAAGTGCAAAAAAGGTGCACATTGACAAGTATAAGCCCTATATAATACCAGACCACCGTTCGAATCGTTTCGAGTTTTCAACTTCAAATTAATCCCCTCCATCCAGAAATGCTCCAGAGTATTCATTGACATACCTTTGCATGTTTTTCGTGTTTGAGGGATCCTACAGCACTTTGAAGAGTCGCATTCAAGTGTTTTTGTTGTGATACACTTTGGCTTGGTAACACCGAGAATGGTGTTGGTGAGTCGAACCGGTCGCTATTTTTTATATTGGGGGGCCATGGAAAAACTCAGGGGGACTAGCCGAGTCCGAAAATACATAATTCCAGGGGATGGAGGGCCCCGGTTGGGGACTTCGAAGTAGGTCCAATTTTGCTAGGACCCAGACAAAATTCCGGCTTCACATCAATTCTCCTCGATCCAGCGATGCTCCAGAATGTTGATTGACGTACCCTAGCATGTTTTCCGTGACTTAAGACTGCTACAGCATTTTTAAGAGTCCCATTCAAGTCTTTTCATTGTGATACATTTTGGCTTGGTAACCCTGAGATTGGTGCTGGTGAGTCGAACAAGGCGCTATTTTTCATATTGAGGGGTTATAGACGAACTCGGGGAGACTAACCGACTCCGAAAATACATAATTTCAGCGGCCAGAAGGCCGCGGTTGAGGACTTCCAAGTAGGTCCACTATTGTGAGGACCCATACAAAAATTGCCCAATCACAAGAACGGTTACCGTTTTCATCGTTTTTCAATATAATTCGCATACGGGAAGCCAATGGGTCTCGAAAAATGTGTAGGTTGGGAACCTCAAAAATAGAAATAGACCGGAATTCGAGGGCGAACCCCCAAGCCCGAAAATGGGCCGAATGAATATATTCATGTATTGCTCCTTTAGAGTAGACGAAAAGAGGGTAGACGAAACAGAGGCAGATCCTGGGCTCCGATTTAAGTGGTGTGGGGGGCAAGCGGCCAAAAAATGCGGGCAGGAGCGGTGCAAAAGCATGTGCAAAAAGGATCCCAAAGCGGGGGTGGGAACGGTGAAAAAGCGGGCCGGAGCGGTGCCAAAGGATGACAAAAATGGAGCAAAAGTGGCGCAGAAGTGGACGCTGGAGGGTGCAAAAACGCGGGCAGAAGCAAGGGCAAAATCATGTGGGGAGCCAATGGGGAGCAATGCAAAAGGCGGGTGAACGCGGCTCAGGGAGCCCAGGGCGTGGCGGGAATGAGGCACATGTAATTTCGACAGTACGAGGGTACAGTGTACGGCTAGATTCGAAGGGCCAGTGGCCGCTGCCGGGAGCATGCAGAATGCCAGGGGGCACCAGACCTTGAAGAGGGCCAGAGACAGCTAAACTGCCTTGTGTGAGGGGGAACAAGTAGGTGAATATATGTAATGAGCTACAGCAGGTAGGAGGTAAGGGAGGGAGGGAGGAACCAATGGCCCACTTTTGTAGGGCAAGGAGCAAGCGAGGAGGCGAAGACGTGGGGTACTAATACGAGCAAACAAGAGCGCGCATCAACGATCCCCGACACATTATCCACGCATTTTGATGGAAGGCGGCACGAATTGATGAGAATGGTGATCGGTGCACGCGTGCTACGGGTTGATGGACGGATATTAATAAGTGCCACAGCTAAGTGGTACAGTGATATATCATTTCAGATGGCTAATTAGCGATATTGATATATAGCGACGTGTCGCTGCCGCAGCGATAACTGATATACCAAAACCCCATATACGCCTGATTTCTTAGGAACTGTCCATAAGATATTCTGGAGAAAAAAAACCTCAGGATTTTTCCAAAAGATCCAGGTAAATATCTTAGAAATCATTCTTAAGAAATGTGAAGATAATTATTCTTAAGGGAATCGAGAAATTCCGTTTGGCCGTGTAGGGTTGATAGTTTGCCGTTTTAGGTGTGTTGATATCTCCATCTGAGCGACCAATCAGAGATATCAGGCCTAAAGGGGAAATTGGGTGGGTGTTGTGACGGTTGAGTTCATTGCGCGGTGTAGGGCGTTGAGGCTCAAAAGTATATTGCACGCATTTCAGTCTGCATACCAAGCCTCCTGATTATAAAATTTATATTACTACAGCACCTCAGGCTGGATTTGAAAAGCAATCGTCGAGTCAACATCTCGGAGGCTGTCCTCTCTAGCCTGATGTCTGCGAGGAGAATGAAACAGAAACACACAACTAATCCATGTCTCTCCGTGCCGGTTAGCCACTCAACATAACCTCTTCGTGTAAAATGCAGAGGTCGAGGGTTGGCATCCCTTAGGAGGAAACTGGGCTGTGCACCCGGCAGTCTCGGCCTTCCGAGATACTCAGAAACTCACTGGGCATAGTGAGAACGTCATTCACCCTGGGACGCCGTCGGGGTGCGCCAGAGTACTATCACAGTACAATGACGGCAGAGAGAATTCGCTTCGTCAGTCGGCGAAAGCCTCGCCCCATCAGGCATATTTTTTGGCTTTTTTTGGCTTTACTGTAAACTCTGAAATAGAAGGCGGGGAAGATCAAGTCAATTTTTCGTATCTCTGAACCATGTCAATGATAACAATCCACAGACCCCCGGAGTAATTTCTCGACAGATATGCCTGAGAGTCCTTGTTCCCTGCAAAACCGCTCCAAAATCTCCCTTCATCTCAGACTCCACGGAACATCCTCGTTGATCAATGAAAGATCACTGCCAGTGTACTGGAACTTGAATGGTTTCGGCGGAGCCATGGGCTCGAATCACATAAAGGATACTGTGATGGGTTATGGGGCGCTTTTTGCTCATTTGCTCTTTTGATCCTCATTGCAAGTCGTTCCAGCGCACACGACTGAGGGATGGTTTCGGGGCGCTTTTTGCTCATTTGCTCTTTTGATCCTCATTGCAAGTCGTTCCAGCGCACACGACTGAGGAAACCATCCCTATGAGACCCACCTCCCTAGTACAGTGCACGTTGAGTCTCTCCATCGGCCTGAGCTGAATTATTACTGCAAAATTTTCGCCCACTCCTGGTAGTGTCCAGATCACTGCGCACAAGCAACACGTTATTCTTTCTGGAAGAGATGAGGCAGGCGGAACAAAGATTTGAGAGGAATTCAGGCAACGACCAGGCCAACACTTGCCAGTCTATAAGGCATGGATTCATAAAGATGTCCGTAATACATACATAGTATGCGCGATGTTTTCGTACAAAACTAAGGACGCGTTACCGATAGAGTACAAAAGAGGCGGTACTAACAAAAACTCAAGGAGAAGCAGTAAACGTTTACGACCGCTCGCCGCGGAGACGGCGGGCGAGAGCAAGGTCCTTGGGTTGGCTGTGCAGCGAGTCGAGTCAGAAAATATTCAAGGAATGGTGAAGGAAAGTGACTGACATGGTCACACGCTTAGCGTGGATGGCGGCCAAGTTGGTGTCCTCGAACAGCGAGACGAGGTACGCCTCGGCGGCCTCCTGGAGCGCCATGACCGCGGACGACTGGAAGCGCAGGTCCGTCTGCGCACGAGATCAGCCCCGCCCTTTGTTACGTAATGCGATCAATCTTACCTTAAAGTCCTGTGCAATTTCGCGGACGAGGCGCTGGAAGGGGAGCTTGCGGATGAGGAGCTCGGTGGACTTTTGGTACCGCCGGATTTCACGCAGGGCGACGGTTCCGGGGCGGAACCTGTGCGGCTTCTTGACACCGCCGGTTGCGCCGGGCTAGGAGCAGGCACGTGTGAGTCGGGCGGTGATAACGACGACGGCGCCGAAAGCGACGACGGAGGGTATACGTACCTGGGCGGTCTTGCGGGCGGCCTTGGTGGCGAGCTGTTTACGAGGAGCCTTTCCTGGAAACGAAAAAGCAAAAATCAGGAAAAGGGTGTCGACGACGGTGATGACGACGACGAGCCTCCGGTGGACTTGCGGGCGGTTTGCTGGGAGATAAAGGTTAGGATACGTTGGGTCAGTGTCTGTTCGCTCCAGAGCTCACCTTGGTGCGGGCCATTACAATTTCTGGGCGATTTGAGGTGCTTGAGGATGGGGGGAAAGGAAGAAAAAGCTTGGTTTCGAGTGGCGGAGACCCCCAACTAAACGGAAGATGTGCACGTGCACGCTCTCGGGCCACCTGGAAACATCGATTTGACACCCGGAAGATTCAAAGGCCCTTTGATGCCTTTCTTTTGCTTCAACCAGCCGGCTTTTCGGGCTTTTTCTTTCACAAGAGTGACCTTAAGTGTCCTGCCTAGCGTCCGAGATAGTTGCTGGCCCTCATGGTGAGCGTCGAAGCTCAAGAAAGCGAAAAGGATTGCTCCATGCCAAAAATGGATCACACAGCCACACAAATGATTCCTCTTCGGAACTTCCGACTCCCGAGAAACGTCGAGACTTTGTCAAGACTCAACAAACGCTTAGACTCGTAAATCTGACTAGAGGAACATCTGGATTTCTCTGAACGCACTCGGGCTGGATATTCCCTGTCGAAACTCTGAAAAACCGAAAAACCAGCCATTGCATCCGCAAATCGCATCCGTTAATACATACATCCCGCGGGCTTCGTTGTTAAATATACGTTTCTTTCCCAAATTTCAGCAGTTGGACCTCAACTTGAGTTGCTGGTAAAATGTCCCTCTCACTTTCCTGTTTGGGTCTCGTTGGGATGCATCTAAATCGGGGAGACGATCACCTATACCATCAAACCTCCCAATCAACTTTCGAAAGAAGCCACCAATTCAGTCTCCAGCGGTGAATCATTCATTTCTCCGTGTTGCCTCGGTTCGGCATCGAAATACAGATACGCTTGGAATGGATCTACGAAAACTGCATGAACATTCCGATTCGATGAAGCACGACTCTGGGGTTTCCTGGAAACCGAAGTAGGGCAGTGGAACTGAAAGCAGCGTCGTCGCGGAGCGCCTTTTCCTTGGTGTTCTTTGATGGTTCACAAGTTTCAAGTCGCTCAAGTTGTTCCAGGACGAGCGACAGTAGCCAAAGAATCGGCCAGACCACCACAAGATCTCCGTTGTGAGTGGATTTTAATATTACTGGGAAGACCAAACCGGATAACAGTCTTTTCGAAATGTCGAAACCCAAGTGGAAAACTGAGACTGAGAAACTGAAACTCGAAGTTTGTTTGTTGCCCACAGACATGTCAATGGTGATCCCCGACATCAGAGGGGATATCGATAAAACAGCAGAAGACCCGGCAAATTGAAAGGCAACTCGGAACCCTTTACTTGGGGCTGCCAGGCCACATCTGTGCCAGAGCAGGACTTTCCAAGCGCAAAGTAACGATTGGCCTCAAGTCCAAGACCACCGCAATAGGAAGCATTGAATAATAGAGTCCTTTCCGGCGGAGAAAAACAGACTTCGGAAACGGCGTGGTGCTGATCTCGGCGGTGATGACAGACGGCAGGCGCATGCATATGATAGCGGCGCGGCAAGACGTGGCATATTCAGGGAATGGATTGCGTTATCGCGGAGGAAAATTGCAAGGTCTCTGTGCTTATAGGAAAGAGGAATACACTATGGGAATCCACAGCGCGTCTGGCACAGTCTGACGCGGCTCTTGTGGGTCCAACCTTGAGAATCCAAGGAAGACGAATCGGAGACGTTTGGAAGATGGAATCATTCTGTGGCTGTGCACAATCGGCTACTCCCGGCTTGTGGTACGGAGCAGTTTTTTGAGCTTTAGAGCACACTAGAAGGGATGGAAAGTATCCCAGGCGATAGGAAACAAGCGAAATCACAGTCCCAGCATAAAAAACGAGTGAAAAAGGCGAAAATGCGAGTAGGAGAAAGAGATCAAAGAGCTTTGAATCTTCCGGCTGTCGAAACGACGTTTCTTGGCCTGAGCGCAGCACGTGCCAACCTTCCGTTGTTGTGGGGCATTTTCAGGGTCTGCGCCACTCCGGAACTTCGCTTTTCTTCCTCTCCCCCCATCTTCCAACCTACAAGCACTCACTCCAGAGCCCCCAGAAATCACCCATGGCTCGCACCAAGGTCCGTATTCTCCCTCCCAAGTCCTGCAGAGCACATTCCTGACTCGTATCTGCCAGCAAACCGCCCGCAAGTCTACCGGAGGCTCGTTGTCGTTGCCACCGTCGGCGACACCCTTCTCTGACTTTTTGCTTCCTTTTCTCCAGGAAAGGCTCCTCGTAAACAGCTCGCCACCAAGGCCGCCCGCAAGACCGCCCAGGTGTGTATGCCTCCCTCACCGCCGCCGTCGGCCCCCTCGTCGTCATCACTGACACGTGCTCTTATGTAGCCCGGCGCAACCGGCGGTGTTAAGAAGCCCCACAGATTCCGCCCCGGAACTGTTGCCCTGCGTGAAATCCGGCGGTACCAAAAGTCGACGGAGCTCCTCATCCGCAAGCTCCCCTTCCAGCGCCTCGTCCGTGAAATCGCGCAGGACTTCAAGGTGCATAACTTCACTATATCATTCAATCAGTCGCGGTACTGACTTTATGTGCACAGACCGACCTCCGCTTCCAGTCGAGCGCTGTCATGGCGCTCCAGGAGGCCGCCGAGGCGTACCTCGTGTCGCTCTTCGAGGACACTAACTTGGCCGCCATTCACGCTAAGCGCGTGACCATGTCAGTCCTTTCCCTCTTCGCTCCCGCATTCGCCTTCGATACTGACTCGCATACCAGCCAACCCAAGGACCTCGCCCTCGCCCGCCGTCTGCGCGGTGAGCGCTCTTAAGCGGACTTGTCTCAGTCTGCGCGACGCTTCTCCCTTATTAGCTTTGTACCGTACGTCGCGTACGCTATGTATTACATGTATTTATGCCCTATCCCTACTGCCTGCTGCTCTTAATCAATGGACTTTGGCATATGGGTCTCTCTTCAGGCGCATCACCAGTCGATGATGGCGCATCAAATCGACACTGCCACAACATTTTACTAGCTTCAGAGTATCTGATTCTAGCAGAATAATCTCTCTTGCCTCATTCAAAGATTCAAATGGTTTGAAAATTGGTAGTTCATTTGTGTGCCGAGGCTTTGGTTGACGAGCTGCCTTTCGCGACTTTTAGTACACCTACAGCCCCGCCTTCGTCCTAATAAACGGCCCGTCCCAGCACTTGAACCCCACGTCGGTCGAAATCTGCCCCAATCACCGTCAGCATCCCTGGCCGAACAGCAGAACAATAAGTGATAGCCCACCGCAGTCGCATTGCACATAACGTCCACCTCCCGCCCCGTCTCCGTCCGTGCGACAATGTCCTTCGCGAGCACATCCGTCGCTGTCCCGGGGTACAGGTCAAGGATCACGACCTCGCGCCCCGTCGCGTTCGCGACGTAGTACCAACACGGGTCCGTCACGCACGAACCCTCGACGAACGGCGTGCTGTGCGTCAATTAACCGACGCGTAGGAGGGAGGGAGGAAAGACGCACTCGCGGATTACGCCCGTAAAGCCGTCGAAGAGGAAGTCCGCGATGTGCGTGTTGTTCAGCGTGCTCGACACGTTGGGCGGCGGGCCGTCCTGCGCGGCGTCAGTATCTTAGCGGTGGGATAAAGGAACGAACGCACCTCCTGGTCCCAGTAGCTTAGTCGGAGATCGTCAGCATCCGACTCGTCGGCGGGCGGGGAACGTACTTTTGGGTGACGTATATCTGCGGGAGGGTGAGTCGTCGGCAAAGGGGCGCGCGGTGTGCAACGTACGGGGAAGGGCACATTGAGGAAGGTGATGTCTTTCCAGGTGATGCTGTGCGCACGTCAGGGATAACGGAGAGCGAGATGAGGGCGAACGCACTTGCGGGCGATCCCATTCCCGCCGGTCCAGCTCTTGAAGCGCGCAGCGTAGAGGCAGCTTTGCTGTGGTAACACTCGTTAGCTCAGTGAGAATCCAGGACGGCGGGCACGCACCATGATGGTGCTTTCAATCCTGTGTCTCACATTGAGAATCTGACGTGAGGGTGAAACAGGGTGGATACTCACAGTACATTCTGCACGTTCGCGACCGCACCTCCTTCGCCGAGGGACCCGATCGAGAGACCGTGGCCGCCCTCGCAGTACCCATTCCTGTGCACGCATCAACGGGAGCAATATCAGCAGCAGGCATAAAGGCAGACCGCCAGGTGATGTTAAAAGCCCCGCTTCCGACTGTTAGGCAGTCGTCGCCGTTGTAGACGACGTTGTTCTCGAACAATAGGTTGGTGCCGCCCGCGGAGAAGCCTTTGTCGAGTGAGTAATGGGAGGAAATAGAGCGGTGGATGAAATGTACCGTCTCTGTGAATCTAGGTGAGCAGTGCCCAGAGTATGTGCGAGGAGCTTACGTGTTGAATGGGAATGACTGGGATTCTAATTAGGAAGAGAGAAAGGGGGAAACAGAGGGGAGCTACCGAGGAATCCGACACGGCCATGATGCGGTTATTGTAGATGTGTACATCGACTGAATCGCTAGTAGCGAAATTCCAGCCTATAGGCTGAAAAACTTCTTCAGTCAAGTGGGCAGGAACAAAAGGATTGAGCTACCTTCCACAGCTTCATGTCGCGGATAACCCCATTGGTTATTTTATTGAAAGCCCAGCCGTGCGGACGGTTGGTTTGTTGGACGGCATCCCACCACTGGAAAGCTGGATAAGTAAACATAAAGGGTTTGTAGCCGGGAACGAACAGCCTGCCCGTGGGCGTCGACCCAACCCCAGTGAGGGTCGGTGGAACCGCGCAAAGTGACGTTGTCTCCGCCGCTGAATGTAAACCACGATCCCGGGAAACTCTGTCAGATGAATCAACGAACAAACTGGGACTGAGCCATGTGTAATGCATACCGACGACCCAACAACGTCTGCAGAAATCTGGAATTGAATCGAGGTCTACGCTTCATTTTGAGTTGCGTACCTTGAATCGCTGTAATATTCGTCGGATACGTCAAATTCCCCTCAATACGTATCTCCACGTTCGTTAACACGGGGAACTTGATCGCGATGAAGATATTGTACGTGACGCCCTTGTTGAACATAATCGTCGCGTTACTGGCATGGTTCGACACCAGCGCCAGCAGACCAGGCGTGTCGTCCTCCCCTGGCAAGTGCGGCACAGTGAACGTGTCCCATGCAAAGGCAGCGGAGGCTTGTAATAGGAGAAGACTGAACAACATCGTTGTTCTGAAGTCAAGGGGCGCAGCGCTTCATGGTCTGTCGCCGAGTGCCTTTATTTTATAGATCGCTGCGTTCCTGGCGCGCCGCGCCATGTGACAGAATTTCGAATGTGTAGGTGAGCTTCGGACCCCTTGGCCACTTTTGCGCCGCCCTCGCGCTCCGTGGCCGGTCCGCATCGTCAAAGCTAGACGGTCAGACGACTTGCAGACGACCGTACATGCCGGCAGCGCGTCGGGATTGCCTGAGTGCGACGGTATCGCGTAGACAACATGTATTTGATACTGAATGAACACGGGCGAAGTATCTGAGGGAGAAATTAGGGCAGAAATATCCCCAGATTCGCAGGCATGAAGAAAGAAGTGAAGCGAGGTGGCAGGTTTGGTCAGGCGCGGTCCGACCGGCCCGCGCGGCCTTGCGACAATTTGCCGGATGTTGAACCACATGTTTTTCCAATACAAGATTATATCGACTGTCATCTAATCTGTGTGGAGTCTGACTACGGGAGACTACATGTTTGTGACATAGTGAGAAACTTGACCGGGGAATCAACAGGCTGCCAAACCCTCCTTGGTTTTCAAAATATTTCTTCCTGATTCTAGCAGGCCCAGTGATGACGGTATTTTGATGTTTTTCGTAACTACTAGTGCTGGTTCAAGTAGGCACAAAATCATTCCAAGAAAAACTGTATGTGCATGGGGAGCGATATTAATCAACCCAAGTGGGGACCGTCGTCGGCTTCAGGTTCGCTTTGGGATGATATCCGATCGCCTCCATGCGCATTTTCACTGAACGATGTATCTTCACCCCATGAGTCGACTGCCGTGGGATATGCCTTCCGCGGCCCCTGTGCACGCTACGCAATCTTAGTAGCGAACGGCTATGATTACGACCAAGACTTACTCGAGTTTCTGGGTCCACGAATCGTCATTCTCTTGATAGCGAAGCTTCTGCGGGAGAATTTCGAGAATCCACCACACTTTCCTGCGTTTCAGCTCGTCGTTGATAGAACTCAACGCGTCAGCCCATTCCTCCTCCTCTTCGTTCCTAAAATCACACTCGAATAGCGAGGGCGCTTTAGTCATCGTATTGATCTGGGATTCCTGGGGGGACCTCAACAGCGGTGGTGGGCGGGGAAGGACGCGCGGGTAGAGAGTATCAGGGTCCATGCCAACAAGGCGCAGCAATTCGCCGTGGAATAGGATTCCCGTGTCGAGGAGGAAGCATTGGCGGATCATCCAGCGAAGAGGGATTCGTGCTAAACTGTTTCGAGTCGCGTTCGGAAGTGCACCGCCTCCAACGTCTAGTAACTCCTCATCAATCTCTTGGATCGCAGGAAGGCGATGGGTGCGATAGACGCACCGCAATGACATCCGGCAAACCAAACCTCCTCGACGTGTGTCTGATACTGGCCTCCATCTGTCGGACTGAGATGAAATCATAAACAAGATGAATACTGAAGAGACTTGCCCATATACTGGTTTTCGAGGTCATTCAGAGACTTTTTCTTGAAAGGCTTCCGACCCGATTTGGGCATTTCTCCGGGCTGGACACCAAGCTGTAGATCGTCCGGAGTGGGCCGGTTCCAGAAGTTTGGCTGGAAGCGGGCACGGTGCTCGTCTAGAGCGATCGCATGACGAAAGTAGCGGACGTTGTTGTTTGACCGGGTGAATGGGAGGGTCCGAGGCACGAATCCCATTGAACTGACGGTATCCCTGTTCATGCGTCACAGGATTGTCAGACACAAAATGGAAGAATGAATGTACCATACACCGATTAGCTCGATGTCGACGTCAATGGAAAACGCCTTCTTGAACGCCGTGCTCTGGAAAATTCATGAGCGCTTGCATCGACCAAAGAGTTCGCCAAGCTTGCCTGCCTCCACCCTGTTTCATCCTCCCGCGAGTACATTTTGTACGCAAAGGGAACCTGCTGATGATTGCATTTGGGCAATAATCCAACCTGAAAACAAGTTGGCGCAATGATGGACGAAGAATTAAAAATATGAACCTTGTGTAGCCTGTGGCTTGGTTAGGACATAGCGACGCAATACAAGAGTCTGACTCACATTCCGGCAAGAGCTCGAGCAGTCTTATGGACCGCTGAGTCTGACAGAATAAATAGCTTTCCGTGACTCACATATGCCCCACGAGAAAATCTGCAGCACAGATAAGGCACCAGAATGCGTTCACGGTTGCGTACGTACCCAAATAAGCATATTTTATCGCCGTGTTGGTCTGCGTATGAAGTTGAGGATGGATCAGGCCTGGTAATAAGGGAACCTACAATTCTGCATCAGGAATTCGTAACCACCTTTACAGTGGCAGATGAGTGGCAGATCCAGACCCAGTAGAAATAATTTACCCATTACATGTGCATTCAGATGGGAGCCAAGCATGGCGTCTAGCGCCCTATGCAGCTTCGCCAGCTCCGGCTGAGCGATCTCCGGAATCGAGTATGTACCAATGCCGGCCTTTCAAGTGGGGTCACTATCCAATGAAATAATCAGGGCTCTGGAGGTACCTGATAATACACTAACTGCTGGCTTTTGACATCTTTCTTGAGCATTGTGAAAAAGTTTATCACATTGGAGTTCTGTGACGATCGTTCAATGAAGTATATGATCATAAGTGCCAGTGCATCCACTGACCGCATCGTCGAACTGGTCTCCCGTTCCATCGAAGCAAAGAATCAACGTGCGGCGGGAGTTGGTAGGCGGGATGGTCCTTTCCAGATCAAAGTCGAAATCGGGGACGTTTGGTCCTAAACCGGGGGGCGAACTACTCTTAGAAAACCCAGGGTATTCGTCGACGGCAGTCGTCGGAGTGGTCACACAGGAATCGACATGAGGTTCCGTGTTCACGGGAGATGTGGGGAAGGTCGCCATTGGAGCGAAGAGAGGTGTCACCCGATTCTGTTTTATACGTTTAGCTGGGCTGAAATACGTATTCGAAGCATGTCCCGGGCAATACCGGAAACAGATCATCGGGAGAGGACCATGGCCCTCTTTTGCATCGGCGAAGGAGTCTTAGAAGAATTCGGCTCTTCCGAGTCAACCATACTCTTTAGAATCTTTCCATGATGCAAAGCAAAGGGCGGCCGCCTCGGATGGAGCCGATCGGATCATTGTGGGGATGATCCGCCCACCGCACACAAAGAAAAACAATGTTCAACTTTTTGGTTGAACTTTCCAGGCGGTGCCCCGTCCCAAAATCAACAATTCATTTTGGAACTTGGAAGTCATCATGCTTCGGCCTGAGGCTCCAGATATGTCACATAGAATCATGCAGTCTTAAATTTGCATTTAGAACCCTCATTTTGAGCTGGCCAGCGACTTCAAGTTCGTGTCCTACTTTACACTTGTCTCGGTTTGCACATTGATTTTTAACTCCTTCCAAGCATATAAGTATGCGGAAGAACTGAGGAAGATAGTTAGTCACCCTGGGGAGCTTCTGCGACGGGCCAGCCTGGTATCGGGAGTTCCTTCCGTTAATTCAAGGACCTCAATTAGACAAGACGAAACCTGCCAAATATTGGCCGCTCCCATGGGGCTCTAAGAAAACAACAGGGCTTTGCTCATCACAGGAGCAAGTGGATCCACTGCAGATGGTTTTCCGAGTATTGATTCTATAGGAGAGGGCCTGAGAAGGACACAATTACAGCTAATTGCAGTACCGAAGGCGCGAACCAAAAATTCCTGTTTTGGCATATTTTGAAAGAATTCCCGATATCTCAGTCAGTTCTTCACCGATTCACATAAAAAATGGATAGATCTACTCAGCTAATTCACGCACAATTAGTGATAGAAAATAATTCGTGAAAATATTATGTATTATGTATTTTCTGGTTCCGGGCTGTTTTCGTACCGGGAGCCGTCTAGCATGCCGAGTACATGTCCCAGCAGCCTAATATTGTAGGAAGGACAGCACTTATAGTTGAGGAAATATTTGATAGAGCCAGAAACACGGATAAATTATTTACAATCCTTCTAGCTCCCTCGGATACATTTGCTGGTTTTGTCATTGAGAGACATTGTAAAGATTATGTTTATCTAGGAATTTCGCGTATTTCTGGCCCTATCACATGTTTCCTCGGCTATAAAGGTTGTCCATACTAAAATATTAGGTGGCTGGGACATGTTCTTGGCATGCTAGACGGCTTTTGGTGCAAAAACAGCCCAGAACCAGAAAATACCTAATACATAATGTTTTTCACAAATTATTCTCTATCACTAATTGCGCGTGAATCATCTGAGTAGATATATCCAGTTTTTATGTGAATCGGTGAAGAACTGACTGAGATATTGGGAATTCTTTGAAAATATGCCGAAACGGGAATTTTTGGTTCGCGCCTTCGGTACTGCAATTAGCTGTAACGAGTGAAACCACCAACGTCAATAGCAATGAGTTTGCTTATACTTGGCATAGAATTCAGATCACATGTAAGAGACAAGTTGAAAATGACCATACATTTTCCTATGACGACGTGCAGTCCTGAAGCAGATCCAGGATGAATACAGATGTATCGTGAGTCGATTATTCGCACCTAGGAAGACGAGATTCTGGGATGCTATCACCCGCTTCGAAGGACAATGTTAGCCGACGTCCCTGTCAGAGATCGAACTATTTACACATAACATTGAAATGATAGTTCCAACGCTATTCAATTGAGTGAATACAATCGCACTGGATATGCGGGGACTAGATACCATGTTAACGAGCCTAGGGGGGATCGGCCTTTGCATGCCAAAAGAGTCACATTCCCTACCAGTTTCCAGACCGTAGAGGACTAGCTTGCCAATAACGTGGTTGAGCCTGCGAGTGGATATTCAGCGCGTGTGCCAAACTTTGGCGTTGGAAATATTGCCATCCCGAGTCAGTTCGGCTCGATCGGAGCAGGTACACGAGGAAGCAAGTCCTGAGAATATCTACGAGGGAGGAAACCAACAATCCCAATGTGAAGATCCACTGAGCCATGAGAGACTCGGTCAGCCACATATAGAAAAAAGGAGAGGCATGGACTGACACGAGACAGTGGATGCAGCCTGAAGAGAACAAAACTGGGATAGTGGAGCCTGGGAAGATACCATTTATCTTGACAAAATAGGTATCCTTGAAACGACGTACATTGCCTTGGTTGAAACTTTCCATTGTCAAACCTATGCTCATAAAAGGACCGAAAAGAACGCTTACTAGAAGAAGCAACTATAGCAAAATATGTGAAGGGCGCAACTGATAAAATCAACACAACGCACCAAGTCGAACGAAAGTGAGAAAGAGCTACGAACATATGTGCCTTGGTAAGCGCGGACTCCGATAAATAAGGAAAACACACAACGGGCAGGGTTATAAACCGATTCCTTTTGCTGAGTAGAAAGATTCGGTGGGCAAAGAAGCTGGACGGTTTTCAGCATGGTCAATTGACGGGTTTTCACTCACCAGTGTACAAGGAATGTCACGACCGCCTGGTATAAATTAATGATGTGGGTGAAATCCCACTAAGAAACAACAGGTAAACAAACAGTTATGACGAGCGTAAGCTGGATGTTGTGAATGCCGTGGTCATCATATAATATTTTGAACCTACTGCGATGCACCTACGCATTCGTCAAGATGTGAGCGACTCACATAGAAGTAGCGTACCATGGAATCAAGTCGACCTTGTCACGTTCTCCGTAGTTTTGAATCAAGCAGTACCACTGATATTATACGTGAACTTCTTCCATTTTATTCAATTCAGCTTACCAATCCACCCCACACGAAACCGGTATGCAAGTTATCCAAGAACCTATAGAAGAAATTATTCGCTGGTCACTGTGGCATCTGCCACCAGACCTTACCAGACCGCGAAAATCTGGGGAAAGTTCAACGTCCAAATAATCATACAGGCATAAAAGAAATCTCACAAGTGATTTAACTTGCACAGAGTCTTTCTTGTATGACCTGAAGTAGAGCACACTTTGAAGATTGACCATATCCCCAAGCCTGAGAGCATCAGCCAAGTCGAGTGCCAATAAAAAAGGCACGTACAGCGAGGCAAAGAGACCACCAATCAACGTCGCACCCAGTGTTTTCGGAATATCTAACGCAGACATGTGGTAGAATGACCGCTTCAATAAAGTCATGCGGGAAGATTTAGCGAAAGACGAAGACCCTGGCAACCGGGATTCATTGAATAGCTGCGGCTTAAATACATGAACAGAATGGGGTCACTGCATCGGAAATGAATGTAGGTGTCGGCAGTGCAAGGACCAAGGGGAAAGGCATCTTCGTCGGTAGATGGGTGACTCCATTGGAGCGCTGTTGAAGCGCCAAAAATTGTGCTCGTGGTTGAAGAATGAGAAGCGCTGCCAGTGACAGCCTGACACTGGGGGCAAAAGCCAACTCATGTGGAATCCAGATGAGTTTCACTCATGTGGTCCGAAGGTAATGATCTACCAAACAAAAGATGTGTGACATTTTGACAATGGTTCTTTACCAGACAAAGGAGGGACAAAGGATAGACAAGGGACGGACAAAGGGCAGGTCCAGATTCCCAGCACCCAGACCGGAACATTGGAGCCCTTTATCCGCAAAGCGGGCGTAAGTAACGCTACTCCCGCCAAAACCCGCCACGACATAGTAGAAAAATGCAACGGAGGGATGCCGCTCGATACATGACCGAGCAAGTATAGATGCTTCTTCATTCTTCTTGCCCGATAACAGGAACTCCAGCTGGAGAATGTTCCCCGCTATGTCGGTCTGCGATCCAGGTCCACTGTTTCGCACAGCTTCACCGCATAATCGAAGAATGTCGTTGAACAGAGTTCCTCCCAGATCAAGGGCAAGACTCGTGTCTTCCTCAAAGGGGTTCATGAAATAGTTACGCACGAGGGATTCGTTTCGCAAAATCATTTCGACAAGTGTCTGCCCGAGGTCGGAGAGAGAGCGACGAGGATCATCCGCAAAGGCATCAACGAGATCCGTCAATTCTTCGGTGTGTCGCATTGTCCTCGATTGGTGGCACCGGTGGGATCCATACTGATTTAAAGCCAGACGGACGTGAGTTGGCTCATCCCTCAGCTCTTGTCGAGGTGCATCCAGAGAACTCTCTAGACATAGGTCAATGAGGGAGCGTTGAGCAAAGTTCCGAGTGCAGAAATCATGGGACCGAGTACAGGCAACGAGGAAGTCGACGGATTCCGGAATGGAGTGGAAGATGGTGGGATGATATCTGGTCGTCCGAGAGCAGAAGAAGGTGAAGTGGTCGAAACTGAGGGAGGTGGCAGCTGGAAGGCGGACAACGCTCAAGAAGAAATGAATCATGCGAGGTAAGGAGACCATGGCGGCGAATTCGGGATCCGGATGGGCATCGTCCAAGATAACGGCAGTGCTGTGTGTGAGAACGCAGACGGCTCTTTCCACGGATTCGAGGTCGTCCAGATGCCCCTCTACGCAGTCGAGAATGGCCGGTGTAAAACGTGAAAGATCTTTTAGTACTTCGGCATCGCTAACGTGAGTAACATTGCTCAGGACGTTCATCACGATTCCTCTCGCGCTATAGCAGTGCAGAAGCGATATCGCCTTTTCGAGGAAACCTGACAACAAAATTGACTTGCAGTTTGTGTCAGGCCGAATGTTAAAGACACACATACGAGTTTCGGCAAAGATACGCGTCCTCAGGAGTGCGTCCAGTCCCATACTTCCATAGATATCGATGATTGTGGCGGCAAGACGGTCAGCAGACACATTGTCCGCCTGAGGTTCTCGACTTTGAGTGAACACCTTCTCTAGCGTGGAAGAGATGCCATCGAAAGCTTCGTGGCACTCTTTCACACCACGAGCTGTATTGCAGTCTAAATGCAACCGCGAACCATAAGGACGAGGTTACCAAAATATTTTTGAAATAAGAATTTACCAGGAATACAAAGCATACGTGATATCTGTGCAGCCAGAGCTTCTGGGCCCGTCGAAAAGCGCGCTGCGGTGAGCAGTTCCGTAAGACTGGGCAACTTCGAGCCGGTGTCATCTGTGGCGCGAGCCCGCTTCTTGCTATTTTTCTGTCCCGGCATGTATTGGAAAGAGATTGGACGAAAAGCGTTGTGCGAGCGAGATTTGTGAGACGAAGAAGAACATTTAAAGGGTTGTTGGTCGATCAATCGATCATCGGCGTTCGGATTGTTCGGACTTCGGAACAACGACTAATTCCCACGGTTTAAATCCTTGTTTTGGAGCAGATCTTTCTCGCTGACATGGACGACTCGGATTCACCACAAAGGACCCACGATGAAGAGCAGAGAACCTTCGTTATTAATACTGAATACACATGATGCATCGCCAGGTTAAACACCCGATATAGATGACAAGCCTTTGGACACGCGGTCGGAACGTCGACAGCACACAAAAAAACTCCTTCATTTCGAGCTGGCAATCGACGTTTCATCGTACTGTACATTTTGCTGAGTCTGAACGTTGATTTGTAGCTCCTTCAATGCACATAAGAAGGCGGGGAACCGAGGAAACAGATAAATACCGTTGGGATCTTGTGCGACGGCCCAGCCTAGTTGTTGTTAAATTGTCGTTCTCCATAGGCCGGGGAGACACGTACTAGATATTGGCCGCTCGTTTTCTGTGGGCGGGGTTCCAAGAAGACGACTGGTCCTCCTTGTTGTTCACACGAACAGGTGGGTCCAACGTGCACATGTTGGATGTTTTTCCGAGCATTGAGTCTATGAGGAAAAGCTTTAGAAGGTCATACTGCACGTGGCGGGAAAGGACCAACGTCACGAGCAATGAGTTTGCATATACTGCAAGAAATCCAGACAATATTTGACAGCAGTTGGCAAAAAACGTACATTTGCCAATGACAAAATGCAGTCCTGGAGAAAATCGGGATGAACATAGCTATATCTTGAGTTAATTCCACCTACCTAGGAATACGAGAGTTTGGGGTGTGATCACCCACTTCGAGGGAAGAGGTTAGCAGGCGTCTGTGCCAGAAATCGATATATTTACGCATAACATTGAAATGACGGTGCCAATGCTGAGAATGAGGTGAATATCGTTTCACTGAACGTGTTGAAGAGGAGCACCATGTCGCTGAGCCTGATTCCAAACCATAGAGAATCAACTTGTCGATAATATGATTGAACCTGCGCGTATATTGAGGACATACATCGACGTTTGGCTTCAAAATACTTACCGTCCAGACTCAGTTCGATTTAATCGGAAAAGGTGCACGAGTGAACCCGTAATAAATATATCGACGAGGGATGAAACCGAGAGGCCCAAAGTAAAAATCCACTTGGTATTGGGAGAATATCAGCGGATCACAAGGACAAAAAATTATACACTGACACGAGCATGCACCCTGAACAGATCAAAACTGTGATAGTGGAGCCTGGGAGGATGGATAAACAGCCCGCAAAATGGTTGTCAAATTGAAGTCGCGTACATTTCGTATGTTGAGACTTTCCAGCGTAAATTCTGTGCTCGTAATTGAAACGACCAGAGACACCGCTTACCAGAAGCAGCCACTGGCCCATGGTGAGCCAAGAGTGTAACCGCAAGAGTCAACGAACGCGAACGCACCAAGTCGAACGAGAGTGAGAACAAGCTACGAGCGAAAGCGTATATAGTTTAGTCAGCAACGCTGCTTCAGGATCAGAAGTAGACGCACGACGGGCAGGGTCATGAACCAGTTCTTTTTGCTAAGCAAAAATATTCGCCGGGCGAAAAAGCTGGAGGCTTTTGAATACGCTGTAAGAAAGATTGAAGTCCCCATACCAGTGCACCAAGAAAGTCACAAGCGCCTTGTAGTAATGTACGATTAAGTAAGATACGACAATGCCCTGGAACGAAATGGCTACAGACAGTTATGATGATCGTAAGCTGGATGTTCGGCGTGAACACTATGTTCATGCGTCGTAGAATTATTCTCAACTTACTGCGATACACCTACATATTCTTCAGGATTCGAATGGCCTAAGCAGAAGCAGCGCACCATGGGATCAAGTCGACCTTGTCGCGCTCTCCATAGTCTTCTATCAAGCAGTACCACTAATGAAGTTATACGTGAGTTTCTATCCCTCCTGTTTCATTCATTAAATTTCAGCGTACCATCCCCCCCCAGATGAATGAGGTATGCAGGTTATCCAGGAACCTTTGGTGAAAGTGAATCTCTCGCCCCTGCATGTGCGCCTGGACCGTACCACACAGCCAAAATCTAAAACGTGGATTGGGTGTCAATGGCCAGCATGGCGTTGGAATTCATAAAGCTCACAAGTAATTTAAGTTGCACAGAATCTTTTTTGTAAGACCTGAAGTAAAAGACGCTTTGAAGATTGACCATACCCGCGAGGCTGCCAGGGCCAAGGGGTGTCGGACGGCGTCAGTTGGCTATAGTACCAACAGAGAAGACATACAGTGTGGCGAAGAGACCACCTAACATGATCGCGCCCAGTGTCTTCGGAATACCTGTCGTCGACATGGGAGAATTCGCAGGTGTCGGTCACCAATTCCATGGAGTCCTTATAAATGATTGACTTGCTGTTAATTTTCATGATCAAGACTGTGATTCAAGAACTAAACATACACCGAAAAAATCCCAGCCGAAAGCATCAATCCTTCCGCGACAATCTTCCCTCGGATGACCCCGTTGAAGCTCCAAAAATGTAGTCTCTCTTAACAGACACTTTATCAAATCTTGCCACTCGTACCTCGCATGATAAACCAAAAATGGCGCTCGTGGGTTGAACGAGAAACGGTGACTCCAATGACATGGTGATCCGATCAATTGAGTTCGCTTTTCTCGGACACTACGACTTTGCCAAGTTTCCTCCCTTTTCGGGTCCAACCGTCCTTGGATCAACGTAAATGAACACACCTCTCATCGCGCTGATCTCCAAGATGCCGTGCAGCACTATTCGGTGACCCGATTCTCTAGGAACTTTTCAACTCGCCATATAGTATCGGCTACTAGTAAGACGGGCCGCCGCTCTATCGATCCCAGCTCGTTCCTGGCACGACAATATATCAGCTCATATTACGACTTCAGGGCGTATCAGGCTGTGAGGTTTCTTCTCCCGCATTCCAACCGCATTCAATGTATCATTCACCGGCGCTGAGGTCTCCAGGCGACAGCTCAAGTATTCTGATCCCACGTTGAGTTCTCGGCCATCCAAATTTCCACGGGTGTCATCCAAGATTACCTGCCATTGGTCACTCGAGGCTCTTCCACAAAGAAAGAAAGCCGCTCTCTCGCCCATTAACTCGTGCTTGATTTTTCTAGCTTCCAACTATGATGGTCCAAGTTGAGCGAGCAACCATTCATTAAATTTTTGATATTCACACGAACACCTGGGGACCTCGACCAATTGTGGGTCGAGTTGAATTTACGAACCTTGCATAATGGCATTGTAAAAGAACAACTCCCGAGGCGGGAATAGAGAATGTTCCATTTAGATGGCTATTCGTGCCTTGCTACAGCTTGCTTGGTGTGTACCATTTCTACACACCCCCCGAATCTGATTCGCTCAACAGTCATGGCCCTGCTCGAAGGGATGGGATAGCAATGGACGGGTTTCGTTCATGCGTCGATGGTCGGGCGTGCGATCCCAGTTGTGCAGAAATATTCTCAAAACACGAGGTGGTAGGAGATCTTCGACGCCTGTACTAGGGACCCAGTCCTTCTCCTGTGCAAATGCGGCCTGGGAGGCAACATTGGGATTAAGTAATCCGGGTATAGAGCTTACTTTTCACCTCAAGGTTTTCAATGATCCAGAAATGCACAACTCGAAGGTTAGACCAATGACTGGTCTGTCTATGGAGGCAAGCTTGCTTTCATGGACGGGCTGGATTCGGGCTCACTTGAAGGTCTTGATACCGACGTCCGTCGTATGATACACAGTAGTTCAGATCCAATTTGACCTCCAATTTGACGGGTCTTGCCTCACTCCAAATCACCACTGATGAATTCCCCTGGGAATGGCGGAGTGTCGCTATTAATCGCCCAGATGGTCACCTGTGGCTGCCTTCGGTTTGATATTTCAGGAATCTGAATCCAAGTTGGGATAAGCTTGCAACGGACGGAGTTCCGTCCCCCAGTTGTTCCTCTATCTCGGTGCAATGTAAAATCGACATCTTCTTGGTCAATTTGGGTCGACATGTCTATTTTGCGCCCAATGGCACTCGTTGAACTGTCCCGAGCACAACAGAAAGACATTAAACAAATTTAAAGAAAGATCTGGCAGGTCGAGCGCCAAACCGTCATCTTCGGAGTAGCTTTGTTCAAGTCCCAATAGCGGCGCTCAAACAGAATGGATGCTGAGACCGAGACTTGAGTTTGATGTTCGGGCTGTCCTTCAAGAGCAAAGTGGCCTGATAACCACTGAACATCGACAGATTTGCTGGTCGGCAGAGATGTGACGGACTGAGAGCCGAACCGCCGTAATGTCCTTGGAAATTTGGAGACCCGGACCCGGGCGTTGCATCTATGCCAAAGAAATACATTGCGTCTCGCTCTGTCCTTCCCTCCTTCTGTGTCATTAAATACCCCATAACTGTGCAGCGTACATGAAGGAATCTAGTCCTCGTCCGAGCCAGAGCCGGAGCCACCTTCGTCGTCGTCGTCTGGATGCACAAATCAGTCACAAGCTTTGCGACGCAAGGACAGAACGCACCGCTAGCAACATCGTCCTGTGAAACGCTCGCCTGGGCCTGCGACTTCCGGATGAGCGCGCGGATCTCTGCGTCGGCTTCGTCCGTGGAGAGTAAATCTGAGACGGTGTCGCCATTCTTGTCCTTGATCCTGGGTTTCGCGTGGTCAGTGCGTAATCGATGGGAGCTTGCGAACCAAATGCACCTCGTATCGGCCCCAGCTTCTAACAGGCTGTCTACAACGTACTTCCGCAGCTCTAGATCTTCGAGACGTACTGCAAGATGCAAGGGCGTGGCTTTGTCCAGGCGGTTTATTGGGTCAACGTCGCACTCCTCGTGTGACAGAATATGCTCCAAGACATCGGTGGATCCGTGCGACACCCTGGCGGGCCATTAGAATCCCATCTCAAGTGTCGCGTGCCTGGCTCACGCGTTGTGGAGAGCTTAGATGGTCGGTTAGCTTTAGACGGGCTGCGGGCGCATAATTTACCTGTATTCCCTAAACTGTAAAGACATGGTTACTCCCGTCGTACTACGGACAGTGGGGTACTGACCCATCCTGAAAGTTGATATCGAACCCGCCTTGTTCGAATACCTCTAGGAGCATTTCTTCGTTGTCTGTTCGTGCCGCGGCGAGAAGTCGTTCATCTATCCATAGGGAATCTCAGAAAGAGCACTGGATACAACGAGTAGAACACACACTGTTGCTGGCACCCTGTTCAGATTCCATCGAGAGTAGTAGTGCAAGACGAGCTGGAGGTGGGGAACGAAAGTGCGTAAGTAATTGATGGCTGTCAACCGGCTTGTTCTGAGCCACCACTTGCTTTCATGGAATCCGATGGTGCTGTACACGACCTGGTGAATATGCGGTCCATACCCAGCACCCAGCGTCTCATGTGGTCTTAGACGGACGACCGGTACCATCTCATCGAGGAGGGGCCAGCCTCAACGGTTTCACGAACTTGGACGGCTTTCGATGGCCGGGACCCACAATGGATTGTTGAGAAAGCTGCCACAGTTCGCAAAAAGTTCTCCAAGGAGCCCCATGATATCGTCAAGGAGCTGAGAATTCTCGAAAAATTATCGCACATAAATGTGAGTTGTATATCTGGATGGAACCAAGACGGGACGCAGCAAAGGCGACGCGCGCTTCTTTCATGGTTCAGGCTCGTTCGGTTACTAAATTGCTTTCACTCTTCTCGGCTTGCCCCCCGCTATCCTGAGTATTGACCGCTGGGCAAAGATAATCTCCGTCCTTTCTCATTTCAAGGATACCGTGGCGTCCACGTTAACAATCTACCTCCCATACGTCCCTTTGTCCCTCGCGCAACTTTTGCAGTCCCCCTCCTTCTCTCCATTTTCCTCTGTCTCGTCACTCCTTGGCGTCTCCGACCCGACGCAAGAAAAAAACCTGGTCCTCGTGGCAAAATCCATCGCCTTCCAGACGCTTCGTGCCCTGGCATACCTCCATGACCCCGTTCGCCAGATTGCACACCGTGACCTCAAACCCGCCAACATCCTGCTGACGCCGCAGGGACGCGTCGTTCTCATCGACTTTGGCATCGCACGGGATGCTACGGGCGACAGCCACGGAGACATGTGGCCAGAGGATCCCGAGCGCCTGTATTTCGAAGTCTCCACTGGGTAGCTCCTCTCCCTCCTCGTCGTTCTACGCTGACGATGAATATAGCCCATACCGTGCACCAGAGCTCCTCTTCGGGACCCGCGTGTATGATGCAGTAGCAATTGACATGTGGAGTTTCGGAACCGTGCTTGCAGAGATGTTTTCCGCGCTGCGACTGTGTCCCGACGACGAGGACGACTTCGATGGAGAAGAGCCGGTGTACAGCGCACAAGCGGGGGATGCGCCGTTTGTCGTCCCGTTATGGCTGCAGGTGGGCCGCCCAGAGACACACTGGTGCAGAGACACGCTGTTCAATGGTCGGCGGGGCGAAATCGGACTCGCGTGGAGCATTTTCAAAATTCGCGGGACGCCGACTGATGAAACGTGGCCTGTAAGTCTTTTTATCCTCACGAGTGAAAGGCTTTAACACCCGCCGTAGACGTTCCACGACCTGCCGGGTGCGACGAGCGTCGAATTCACGGTTGTTCCCCGTGTTCCGCTCCGGCCTTTCCTGCCAAATCTCCCTTCAGATTCTGCGGCAGTGCTCGATCTCATCGAGAGCTTCCTTGCATATCCTCCCCCTGAACGGCTCCGAGCCTGTGACGCGTTGAATCACAAATGGCTTACAGGAAAAATACTCCTGCCGCGCGATTATCCCGATGGTGGCGAACAAACGGTCTCGGAGATGGACAATCAGGATCTCGGAAGCTTTCTGGGTCAGCTACTGGCTTAACTAGAATAATCTAACTCTCGATCTATCGGTAATACATACATGATCATGATACAGAATGTCCACGAACATCACCAACACCACCACCGTCTCCTCCCGCGGGTCTGGCGGTCCTCCTCTTGTACATTGTTTTCTCTGATGACCTTCATGAACACACTCTCCAGCGTCGCCTTCTCCACCGTGTACTCGGAAAAGTCGTCGTGCTCTGAAAGCATGTGGAACAGCTTCGAGAGGGAAAGCCCATTGTCCCTCTCGATCGGGACCTCGAAGCGTGTCGCGACGTCGTCCGCCATGCGCGAGCCCGGGATCGTGGCCATCAGCGTCTGCGCTCGCGTGATCTCTTCGCGCGTGCGACACGTGAAGTGGACTTGGTAGCTCGCATAACGGGCGGAGAGAGACTCGGAGGTACCAATAGCCAGTAACCGGACGGCGAGGATGCCGACCTTCGTGGCCAAGGCACCTACGAGGGATCAGTCAAGGGGATGAGATATAACGAATTAGGCAAACTCACTGGCTTCTTCAAGCGAATGCGTAGTTATGATGACCGCCTGGAGGGAGGCGCATGAGACTGGAAACCACAATAAAGTCATCGGTACGGACCTTATCTACAGCTACGGCTCTCAGCGTCTGCCACATCTCTCGCTTCTTTTTGGCATCGATTCCAGTCGAGAATTCGTCGATGAGAACCACCGACGGATTGCCCATCAACGCAATAGCGAGGGAAAGCTTTCGTTGATTGCCTCCAGAAAGCTTGCTCGCCAACCGATCGGCGTAGACATCCAATCCGGTGGCCAAGAGAAGTGACTCGACACTGCTATGCAGCTCGTCGGAGTGGAGGCCCTTGAGGCGCCCGTATACGACGAGGTGTTCGCGAACGGATAGCTGCGCGTCCATGGCAGAGAATTGAGGGCATACACCGAGGGACACTCGAGCCGTCTGGGGGTGGTTTACAACAGACGTTCCCTGTATCAAAACATCTCCGGATTCGGGTATGACATCTCCACCTTTGCATAATGAGCAGTTGTTCAAACAAAAGCAAAAGAAACTCACGTATGCAATTAAAGGTTGTAGTCTTCCCGGCACCATTTGGACCGAGCATGCAAAACACCGTGTTGCGCGAGACACCGAAGCTGACGTCGTCAACAACGGTGTTTGAGCCGAAGGTTTTGGTCACGTTCAGAACCCGAAGCAGGTCGTCAGACTGGGCCGCAGAACGAGCTTCCAAGGCGACATCTTCCTTCACCGGTCGATTGGTGTCCGCCGCAGACACCTTCGGGCTTTTGCGGAATCTCTGGGGCAAGACGGCACCAGAGTCGACCCAGACAAGCAGCGCGAGAAGGACGAAGGAATAAATGATGAGATAGACAATGGGACCGCCATATCGCATTATGCCGCCCATCCAGGACGAGGTAAGTGTTGTAGACTGTCCGTTGCAAAGGAGCGAGAACAAATTGACGCTGACAAGCCCGGCCCTTGTCTACGTAGTGGGTTAAAACGGAATGACCACCGCCAGTTCAAAGCTACACTCACCACACTGGCGACCGGAGACAGGATAGAGAGTGTGAAGTGGATGATGGTGATTATTCTATTCGCATCGCTCGTTTTTGCGTACGTGAGGGTCAGCAAGTAACCCGCGAGGTATAACTAGAAGTGCAGTCAGACAATGATCAATTGGACATAACAATGAAATGTACCAAGAACATCACAATCTGGTACCCCGCCACGGCCGCGAAGGCAGCGAGGGGAGACGCCACCACCAACGAAACGCAATAGGCGAACAGGGTCCCAGCGATCCCATATAAAACCAAGACAAGCCACTATGAGTTGATCAAGGTTAGCATGACGGGGGCGGGGAACAGAATAGACCACATACGAGGAATCCAAGACCGTGGAACTGATTCGATACGGCCGCAAAGATTATGACGACGATGGTGGACATGATGAGTGTGAAGATCGAGTCGAAACTGAGATGCCCCAACCACAGGCCGATCGGATTGTGCAGACCATTGCTAAATTGCATCGCTTGGACAGATGACCGGCGCTCCTTCGACACGTATAGTGCAAAGAAGGCGGGGAATACAGACATCACAGCACCATAGAAAGCGATCCACTTCAGGGCGAAGAGAGTTCCCGCATCTACGGGAGGGAAAGACTCGTAAGTGGGTAGGATCAGGGTGGGTAATACGCTAGCGCGGCCGGAAGTGTTCAGCGCGTGATTGAATAGAATGTTGCTGGTAAGACTGAGCATAGTCGGCCCCATTAACCCAGGAGCCGTGGCCTCCCAAGCAAACAAAGAGTTCCCCGTCGCAAAATCAAAAGACACGCCGCCCGTCGTAAGATTCTGGAAATCCTCTTGGATGGTGCTGACAAAGGTCGCGTTGTCCTGCACATCGAAGACGTTGAACGGTTGCAACGCGGTCGTGTTACCCAGATCCGTCGTGTTGAGCAGACTGGTCAGGTTGGCTAGGCTGGTCAACGCGGTCAGGTTCCCCAAGCTGGAAATAATGCCCGGCGGCGAGTCCAAGACCCGGGACTCTTCACCCATGTAAAATGCAAGGAGAGGAGACGTGGGAGGGAAGAGCGTGATGTCTGTCCCAGGGATGTCCAGGGTCTTCACGCAGGATTCCGACCGTCCTGAGATGAAAACGAGGGGAATGGTCGAGCCCGCAATCGCGATGACGACGGCCAAGAGAGGCGTCAGCCAACTACGGCGGAAGATGATAGATCTTTTGTAGAAGATGGTCATGGCCTGTCGAAAGGGCGAGGTCCCACGACCTGTGGCGAGATTGAGCGCCACCGGCTTCCGTTCGTCGATCGAATCTGCGCTGGTCAGACTCTTCTCTGCCTCGACGGCCTCGGGGGTCCGCTGGCCGAGCTCTGCCACGCCCTCCGGCGGCGCCTGGGCCATCTCCTCCTTCCTCATTAGTTCCAGGAAGATATCCTCTATGGAGGTTCCCAAGACATCGTATGAGGCGATGGTGTACTTCTCCGTTTCAGCGTCAAGCATCTGGAGGACCTTGTCTACGACGACAGTGTCCTTAGACTTGAGATGATACAACGGCTGTAGGGGCGACGCGAGGGATACGTGTGCATGTGGAGCAATAGTCCGGATTTGCTGAAGGAGCTCGGTGGGCGGTCCGGCTTTCTCCGAACTTTCGGAAAGCGGCAGCGAAACTTGGACGGTATAACCCTCGCCGAGGTCGCGTTTCAGGGAGACCGGTGTTCCTGAGGCCACTAATTTACCGGGTGCAGCCAGGATTGCGATGTTGTCCGCGAGGAGGTCGGCCTGCAAAAGATGAGATCATTCAGAAGAGCGTGTAAGTGAGCAATTCTTTCACGAACCTCATCAAGAAAATGTGTGGTGAGTAGGAGGGTTCGCTCTTGCCGGAAGGAGATCAGGGTTCTCCACAGTGCCCGACGCGACAGTGGATCTACACCGGACGTACACTGGAAGCAGCAAGATAAATAATCGTCGAGAGCGACAGAGTGAACATACCTCGTCAACTAGGACAATCTTCGAGCCCCCAACAAGCCCGATCGCGAGCTGCAGCTTCCGCTTCTGCCCGCCCGAGAGCGTGTTCGCGTTCGCGTGGATCTTGGTCTGCAGATCGCAGTCACGCAGCAGCTGCTCCAGGTCCTCGTCCGTGGCAGAGTTGCTCGACCACTTGACCGCGCGCCACACGCGCAGCGTCTGCAGACAGCTTAATTCTGGGATGAGGACGTTCTGCCTCCAGTGAGCAAACGCGAATAGTCGACAACGGAAGGGGCGCCTACCTTCTGGGGCACGATGCCGAGTGTCCCGCGCGGTGGCTTGGGCACGCCGCCCTCGAACACGACGGCACCACGAGAGCGACCCGTGAGACCACCGATAATTGACAGTGACGTCGACTTTCCGGCACTGGATGCGCAGTAATCAGTGTGAGTACGAATCAAGGCGCGTGAAGAATTACTGACCCATTCGAGCCAAGGAGAACAAAAATTCCCAGGCGAGGAATGTCGAGGGTCAGGTCAGAGACAGCCGTGACGTTCCCACCCTTCCGGTTAAACATCGACGTGTTGAATGTCTTTCCCAGCCCCTGAAGAGAGACCGCCATGTCCGGAGGAATGTGCAGGGCCTCGCGTTTGCGGCGGCCCCAGCATTTCCACGCCCGCGCAGTGGATGGCTCTCGGGCGTCGTAGAGGCGTCGCTCGAGGAGGACCGCTAAATAAGGCCACAGGAAAACGTCGATCTGAAGTATGGTGAGGAGATAAACATCTGCGAATTAAGGGCACGTACTATGCCTGCGATGATTATGGTGAGGAGCTGCAGGTGGTCGTCGGGATCCCCCTTGAGCGCGTTTGTGGGAAGACTGTGATTTTCGTATCCACTGATCGCGCGGTTCGCGAAGATGTAGAACCCCGGGGGGAAGATGATCGTGAAGATGAATGCGCCGCCAGTGCCGAGCCCTGCATGGATTGAGTATGAATCACAATGGATGCTGATATACATACTTTTGAGGATCAGGGCGATGATAGCAAACAAGATCGACAGGAACGTCGAACACACGGCTGCTAGCTGCGGGCTTTTTCCGAACGGTGCGGCTATGAAGAACGTCCAGCTCGCGAGGGTCAGTCCGAGGAGAATGTGCACGACGAGGATCAGGAGGACATTGGTGAGTACCCAGATTTGCGAGCGCCAGACGAGGGCGACGATGATCCACGCCGGTAGGTAAACGAGGCTGTTGCTCAAGTGCCACGACGTAATGCGCGCCGAGTCGAGCAGGCCCATGGCCTTCATGTGTGCTGTTACCTGGTTCGCCCGCTCCCCGGCCACTGCCCCAGGAAGCTGGTACGCGATCCCGATGAAACATATGAAGCTGGATGGGCGTTAAAATTGTATATGAACGGGTAACGATCTATCACACACAAGGCGATAACGAGCAATTCTCGAATGCCGCGGATAAAGCCTGGGGCTCATGAGTACGATGTTCGGAAGGTGCGAAAAACCAACATACTGAGTCGGGTCCGCTTGCTTTGTTCCTCGTTGGTCTCGTTCGTGAACGGCCACTCAAGCGGCGCTTGCACAGTGACCCCCGTCCGAAGCTCTATGATGGCCTGCGCGAAGTCAATATCAATCACACAGTCTGACATTTACTGCGCACTTGATCCACAGCCCACTGAAGTGGCAGCACCCTGGTTTCAAAATCACTGGTGTGACGCACGACATCGATGTGGAAGAGCCCCGAGTCTGCGAGGATTGTATAGTTGACAGGGCTGGGGTTGGCCGGGATATCATAGAAGACCACTGCCGCGTAGCATTCAGAAAACCCATTGAAGTTCTGGGGGCATTCAAAAGGCAGCGCAGGGCCCGAAGATGCCTGTTTTACGGCAGCCAGCTGAGAGGCAGAGAATCCGCTGGTTATGTGTTCCATGATTTCGGTCGGAGAGGGCTGGCTAGTTCCATCCGTCGCGTCGGCCCACACCAAGGTTCCCGCGTCGTGGAACTGCTGTTGCAGAGAATAAACCGCTATTGGATTGCCAATTCCATACTGAAGAATGTCAGTCAGCGATAGCTACGATGGATGCTTGGATGCTCACATTGTTCGGCTTGAGCAGAAACTCCTTTGCCACGGCAAGAAAGATTCCGTACGCGACCGGGAAGAGAAAGCAGCGCAGGACGTTAAGCTATCCGACAAAATGTCAGTTCTCGGAGTGATTTTGACTTGGTCACAGACGCACGAAAGGATGCTTTGAAAGGACAATCCAATTCTTCCAGAACAGAGCAGCAAATTGCCTCCAGAAAAGAGCCATGGTGGCTGGGATCAAGTACCCGCCTGCGACAGCCCTGCGTATTAAAAGAGCAGTGTGGACATGTGAACAATTCGACGGATTCTTCGACTGCGCGACGGCTTGTCGGCATGCCGAATTCCTTGATTGACAGGCCCGAATTCTCCAACACTGACAAGTATCTCGTTCTATCTTCCAGTTCAAAAGGAAAGAACTTCATGGCTGGCATGTTGAGGCAAGGTTCATGTTCAGGCTTCAAGCTCAAGTCTGGAAGAGAAATTGATCACTGTGACCAATATTCCCACGGGGTGACCTCGGTTAAGTCCTTTGTTCAGTCTTTCTTCGCAGAAACGCGCTTTGAACGCGCTCATTCCTCTTCTCAACATGACCTCGTCGTCCGCAAAACGCCAACGGACGGAAGACGCGCCAATAGCGCGCTCAGAAATCTGGCACGACGACGGGAGCCTCGTTCTGCAAGCCGAAAACACACAATTCCGCGTGCATTGGGGCGTTTTGTCGCTGAACTCGCCGTTCTTCCAAAATCTAAAGGGGCTGCCGCAACCGCCGGACCAACCAAGCATCGAGGGCTGCCCCGTCGTGGAGCTGCCAGACGATGCCGCAGACGTCGAGTATCTGTTGAAGGCCCTGTATATCCCGTATGTACCCGATTCTTTCGATGGCACCCGTGCTAACCGAATCTATAAGGACGTTTTTGATGCAAAAGAAGCTCCCCTTCCCCGCCGCCGCGGCGCTCATTCGTCTGGGGCGCAAGTACGACTTTAAAGATGTACTGAACACGACCGTCGAACGCGTCACTTTCGAAAATCCGGCGACCCTCGAAAAATACGATGCCTTGATAGTAGACCGAGGCAGATATGGCCCTCGAAGCATCTTGAACTACCCGGGCATACTCTACGACATGTTGTCATTGGCAAGAGAACACAGCATCATGTCTGTTCTTCCTTGCGCGTACTACCGTGCAATCTTGTATCAACCGGTCTGTCCTTGTTTCCTGGTATTGTTTAAACAAACCCTGACTCTCCCCTGGGACTAGACTCTGATTTTCGACGGCACGCCGCGAGGGGATGGCACGTCGACTGTGCTGGCTACGATTGACCAGCGCCGATGTGTGCAGGGCCGCGAGAAATTAATCAAAGCACAGTTCCGTGTGGGCTATACCCACGCCTGGGTACGAGACCGGGAGCGTCTTGATTGCATCGATTCTGAGGGCTGCGACACCCTGCGGGCTCGTCTGTTGGACAGATTTCTTGACACCCTCAGCCTGTGGGCCTTGTGCGGTCCCACAGTTGAACTTGATACGACTGTCAAGCAGCTATGTCATTCATGCGCCACTTATGCCAGGGAGTCAATGGAATCAGGCCGAAAGAAAATATGGGACGAGTTGCCCAGTTTCTTCGACCTCCCGCCCTGGAGTGAGCTCACAAATGACTTATAGCCTAGATTCCCCTTACACATGTCCCCTCCGAAATCTATCCATCTATTTGCCCTCGTGCTCAGCCCATAACCGTGGTGACTTCGATGGTGAATCCCCAGCCTTGTTCTGGGTTTGCCCAAATTACGTGCGACTTCATTTGCAGCAGATGTGATCCATTTATATCTATTGCATATATTTTTTTTCCGTGGGTCCCTCCACTCCCTTGCACTGGACGTTGAAATTCTGAATAGCTATCTTCGCTATACTTGAAGTTTTTTTTTAAAAAAAACTTGGTCTCTTGTAGCTGAGGTTTTTTGCTTGTTCTCAGAATCCTACCCTCCTTCCGTGTTCCCTTCAGTCCTGGGCTCGACTTAACTTTCTTAGTTGCCAAATCGAGCGACGAACGTTTTGTTTTGCGCACGTTGGCATCAAGACGCCGTCGGCCTCCAATTGAAACATCACCAAGCAAGTGCGCCATAGCCTTCGCTCCATCCACCCTCTCCGTAAAATGGGCTACATCCCTAGAGGCGCCCTCGAGAACCTAAAAAAATACTCATACAAAGGCGTAGACAAGTCTGTGTTTTTACGTCGCGTCTCAGCTTTCAGTAATCCCAATTTTCGTCTGATAGATCTCTGGTCTCCAAATATGTTTTAAATCCCTTCTGGACGTGGTTCGTCACCCTCTGGCCTCTTTCTGTGGCGCCCAACACGGTAGGTTTGGTTTTCGACGGTCCAATTGTCGATTAAAATGCTGGCAGATTACTCTGTTGGGATTATGCATCGTGCTCGTGAATTTCGTGACGCTCCTGCTCCATGACCCCGCGTATCTCGCAGAGAAGGGCGGCGTTTTCGTTCCCAGCTGGGTTTACCTTTCGTACGCGTTCTGCTTTGCGCGACCGGCTCATCTGACAAGTTTTTACGCGCAGCTGCTCGATCGGCCTGTTCCTTTACCAGAGCTTTGATGCCATAGACGGGTGCGACTCGTCGTCCAGCTGCTCCACAATAATCTGACTTGCATAGGAAACAAGCCCGTAGGACGGGGATGGCGGGTCCTTTGGGTGAGATGTTTGACCATGGTAGGTGGATTCCCCCCCCACCAAGTTTTATTACTCACTCTCTCCAGGCTGCGACGCGATGAACACGACGGTCAGCTAACCACCAACGACGCTTCTCGCTTCTATCTAATGCCAAACTCAGCTCGAAGTCATCCTCGCATCCCAGGCCCTCAACCTTGGACGCTCGTGGTGGACGGTCGCGTCGCAGGTCGCGACGCTGGCCAACTTCTATCTCACCACCTGGGAGGAGTACCACACCGGTGCGTCCTTCGCACCGCTACCCCGCCGCCGCTGAATGTCCTACTAGGACAATTATACCTCGCCGAGTTTTCTGGTCCCGTCGAGGGCATTCTCCTGATCTGTGGAATCTTCGCTATAAGCGGGGTGTACGGTGCGTGGGACGTCCTGATCGCCCCGGACAGACGCTGAACCGCGGCAGGCCCTTCATTCTGGGACACGGGGATAATGACATTTCTGCGCCTCTCCAGCGTCCCCGTCGCCAACCAGCTGCCTGATTTGCCGCTCAACGATTCGTTCATGGTCTTTGCTGCCTTTGCTGTCTGCTTCAACGTCTACAGCAGGTACTCTTCATTCCCTTCGCATCACTCCTCCACTCACACATGCACGCAGTTACAACAACGTCCGCCGCGCCATGCGTGCTGCGGGAAAACCCACCGTCCAGCCGCTCCGTCTGCTGCTGCCTTTCGTCCTGTCTGTGGCCATCCAGGTCTTCTGGCTGTCCCACCCGCGGTACGACGACTCGGCGATCATCAACTCTGCGCTCTTCGTCCCCTTCCTCTGCGCATGGGGGCTCCAGTTCGCGCACCAGGTCGGCCGCATGATCCTCGCCCACGTCACGAACTCGCCCTTCCCATGGTGGGACTGGATGTGGGTCTGGAGCTTTGTCTGCGCCATCGACGCGAACCTTCCCCTCATCGCCAGCCGGTCAGTCTCCCTACCGTAATCTGTATACGTCTCGCTGACGGTCACGCGCAGACCCCCGGTAATCCAGACGAGCGAGGCAAACACCACAGCAGTCGTGTACCTGACGCTGGCGATATCCTTCATCGCCTACGGGCGGTTCTGCGCGCTGGTTATTAATGACATCACGAACTTTATGGGGATCGCCTGCTTCACTGTGCGGAAGAAGGATAAAGACGGAGTGTGGCAGGACACGGTCCCTGACGCCAAGAAAAAGCTATAAAATAAAATATACACTAATGTAATGCTGTAATACTGAGTCGAGAGGCCATACCTTTTCATACACGAGTTTTGGGATTTGTTTCCGACCGCAATGGGTGGCACTGAGTCGTATGGCGCTTGGGTGACATGTCAGCATCGCAACAACGTCAGTCTTCCTTTCTCCCTTCAGCTACATAGTACAACCTACTGGACTTGCCTGTCTCTTCAAGCTCACAGGCTGCATGCGATTAAAATTCCAGTTATTCCTTTCTCGCCGTGGGTTCAGCACAGCGGCACACCGTAATCATCCACAACTTGCAATTGGAGAACAGCCATACGCCCGTTGGCGCCACCTGGTCCTGGCAACGATCAAGCGTTTGGCCAAGCCTTTTGCACCGGGGTTCAGGTTTAAATTTTCTTCTAAACCTAGGTCAATGCAAACCAGCAGTGCAGCCTCGAGACCTCTATGGCGCGGTTGGCTATCATGGGGTCTAACACTGATCACCATCCCGGAATCCTGGGCTACTGTACCTTGACCATGGTCAGAACGAACTGGAGCCTCGAGTCGGATTGGGAGGCATCAACGTGTGTTTTTCCCTTCCGAGTCTTACCCTCCAAACATTTCGCCGAGGACTCGCAACGGTCACACGGGCGTCGGATTAGCTCATTGCCATTTTAAATTATTGAGAGCGGCGGCACCTCGGCTCTCAAGAGCTTGCCATGCAGCAGGTTCGATCTTTACTGTCTTTCTGCGCTATTGTCTTTCTTGTTCGCCTCGGACTCGCTCACGCAACGCCAGTCAAGAGATCGGTTACTGGTCGCAGGACTTTGCGGATCCGGCGCTTATATGGGTGCCCAAGGAGAATTCGTGGCTTGCGGAGACTAATGCAAATCAATTGGTACAGGTACGTAACTCTGTAGGCTCGTCGTGGATCTGTTCCCATCCCGGTCATAGATAGCTAGTAGCAGCCCAGACTTTAAGTATTACCTGGACGGTCGAAGACGGCGACGTTCTGCCAACTGTGCCAAGTTGGGTTAACCAGGCCGCGCCCAATGTCTGGGCCCCGATGGTCATACAAATTGCACGTCGCCCTTCATCCCATCGACCAAACTGACGTAGATGGCTCGTTCGTCCTCTACTACGCCGCCACGGCCGCCGCGGACACTGCTGCCCACTGCGTCGGGGCTGCGATATCGACCAACATCCGCGGCCCCTACACGCCTATTGAAGCCACCATCGCGTGCCCTATAAGCCAGGGTGGCGCAATCGACCCAGCAGGTCACCACCACCCCGACGGAAGCCTGTACGTTGTGTACAAAGTCGACGGCAACAGCATCGGCCACGGCGGCTCGTGCAACAACGGCGTCGCTCCGATCGTGCTGACGCCCATCATGCTCCAGGAGGTCGCCGCCAACGGCTACACCCTCATCGGGGCCGCGGTCCAAATCCTCGACCGCAGCGCCGCCGACGGCCCGCTCGGCGAGGTGCCAAGCCTCATCTACGTGGATGGGGTCTTTTTCTGTTCTTTAGCTCCGGGTGCTACTCGGATGCGTCGTACATGTATGATTTGAGCTATGCGATCGCGACGGCGGTGACTGACTCGTACACCAAGGCCGACTGCACCACTGCTCGTCACGGCCAAATACGGGGTCACTGCGCCGGGGAGTGCGCGACCGTTGCCAAGGATGGTCCAAAATCGTGTTCCATGCTTATTTGGGCGCTACCATTAGTAGCGGACGGGGGTTCTGACATTCAGTGGGTCGACAGTGACGTTGTAGTCCACCCGCAATGTTTGTATCTAAAGAAATAGGATTCAAGCAGTATTGGTTTAGATTTGGAAGAATGCACGATAACAATGAGCAATTATGGGTCGCCCTGGAATATAGGGGAGGATTGTGATTCTTCCCACTTCTACTCCCGCCACTTGTATATTGAATATTGAATGGGTGACGTTTCCTCTCGTCCCCCAAATCGACTTATAAGTATATGAAAGCGTGATTCTACAATTATTGAGGTGATATGATTTGATATCCTGGTTTTGGCCCTCTTAAAAACCCTTGGAATCCAGTTCGAGCTCTGGGACGCGTCAGCACGACACAAGACTGAAGTCAATTAAGGACGCGTTCGGCCACGTGTTCGCGTTTGACGAGTCACGATCGAGTCACCACTCGAACAAATCTGGCGGCTATAAATTGGATGCTCCTCCACCTTTTCTCAGCCCATCGATTACCTGTCCTTCATCTCGCCAAGCGAACCTTTTCCATGGCTTCCATTGAATCAATTTCAGAGCAAATTGCCAACCAAACTGCACTCTTCAACCAGCTGCGTCTGCAAAACGCAGAACAATCTACAATTGACGAAGTGAAAAAGACGCTCGGAGAGCTGAAGAAATCATTAGCATTGTCCAATGCAAGTACAGCAGGAAGCAAGGTTGCGGCTAAGAAACACGAACGGATACTGCTGAAAACCGCAAAGGTTCGCCCCTTTCTGGGCCTTATCGACCGAATCTCAATTACTCAAAGTAGGCTCGCAGGGCACGCGTGACTATGGTCCCGCAGAAATGTTCTGTCGGGAGACCATCGAACGTACTGTGAAAGAATGCTTCACAACCTTTGGCGGTAGCTGCCTCGACACGCCAGTCTTTGAGCGCAAAGACATCCTAGCCGGCAAATACGGAGAGGATTCAAAGCTCATTTTCGACCTCATGGATCAGGGTGGCGAGCAGTTGGCACTGCGGTATGACCACACTGTCCCTCTGGCGCGGTACCTTGCTATGACTGGCGCGACGAACACACAATCCAAGCTGTGGCAGGTCGGCAAGGTCTACCGCCGAGACCAACCCGTTGTTTCCAAGGGCCGGATGCGCGAGTTCTCACAGGCGGTGAGCCTCCGTTTATGATCCGTCCTGTGCCCGCGCTGAACGCGTTACAGGACTTCGATATATCCGGGACCTGGGATCCGATGATTCCAGACGGCGAGATTATTAGTCTGGTGTGCATGATCTTGACAAAGCTCGACGTCGGCGAATTTACCATCAAGGTTCGTAGTTTACTTGTCGTATTTCCTGGCGCTCATCTATCCTGAATCAGATAAATCACCGCAAAATACTAGATGGGATCTTCGAGGTTTGTGGTGTCCCCGACGACAAAATCCGGACGATATCCTCCGCCGTCGACAAGCTTGATAAGGTATTTCCCCGTTCACAATGCTGTACTTTCCCTGAAACTGGCTTGTAGCTGCCATGGTCCGAAGTGAAGAAGGAGATGACTGCCGAGAAGGGTCTTGATCCCGCCATCGCGGACAAAATCGGCGAATACGTCAAGCACAAAGGTACGGCCCGAGTTTTCTGTCACCCTCTGCGACGGACAACGTTTTCTAGGTGGACCAGAACTACTTGAGAAGCTGGGTGCCGACGAGATCTTGACGGCAAACGCCAATGCCAAGCAGGGCATAACCGACATGGGCCTCCTGTTTACCTACCTTCGCATATACGGTGTGCTCGACAAGGTAAGTGCATCAGCTTTATGATTGGATTGCGCCAAATAACAACCCTTGGGTCAAGCTTTCATTTGACCTCTCCCTTGCGCGCGGGCTGGATTATTACACCGGCATAATCTACGAGGCCGTCGTCGAAGCCTCTGCACCCCCAAGCTTCAAGGCTTCGACCACGGCAGATGCGTCGGCGCCTGCTCCCCCGCCCAAGAAAAAGTCCAAGAAGTTAAAGGACGACGAGGAAGAGGAAGTCGACGAGTCGCAGGTCGGTGTGGGGTCGATTGCGGCTGGTGGGCGGTACGACGGCCTTGTGGGCATGTTCACGGCGGCGGCATCGGCGGATGGGAAGAAGGGCGCCAGTCTGCCGTGCATTGGCATTAGCATCGGGCTGGACCGCATCTTTGCCCTGGTGTGGCCTAAGTGGGTAGAGAAGGGCGGGCGATGCAAGGAGACGATGGTATACGTGATGGCAGCGGGCGATGGGTTGCTCGAGGAGCGCATCGATCTTGTTCGCGAGCTTCGAGAGCGCGGGATAAAGGTGAGTCCTTTTGCTTTTTACTGCGTTTCTGTTGGCTGATGGGTCGTATTAGGCTGATTTCTTAGCCAAGAAGAAACCGAAGCTCACCGCACAATTTGCTGCAGGGGAACAGGATGAAGTGCCATTCGCGGTCATCCTGGGAGCAGACGAGCTCAAAAACGGGCAAGTCACAGTCAAAGAGCAGAAATGGGAGATTGTGGATGGGAAGAAGTCCAAGATCCAAGCCTCCAAGGGAGACAACGGAACTTTGGTGGCTCGTGAGACGCTAGTGGATTGGATCAAGGCCTCGTCTACATACCGTGATTGGGTAGCTGGACAGACTGTATAGACACGAATCGAATTGAAACTGACTGTTGGAGGCACGAGATGCTTGGACTCGAACCAGTCCCTGCGACGTCGAAGATCAAAGTCGTTTGATCATGATCAATACGCCGCAGGGACTGGTCATCAATACCAAGAATAACGACTGGCAGTTGGCTCAGAGTCTATGAGATGCTTAAGCCGTGCACGGCGCATGTGCGTCTTGCCTTGATCCTCCTAGAATCCTTCGCACACTGAGCCGTGGAGTTGCCGATGTCGGGGTCGGCCATGTACGCACGTCCCTCGGGGACCCAGGTTCATAACTGGTTATCGTCGGGCACCCGTGAAGTTGCGGACGATGTTGGCGGTCGGCCATATCCCTCGGGGACTGAATTTTCATAACAGTGCCTTTGGTGCCACTGTTATGACAGTGTTCCCGTGAAGTTGCGAACGGTGTCGGGCTTGTGCATAGCCGGCAATTTTGGACATCCGCCCACGCACCACGAAATCGTTGAACCAAATTGGATGGATACAAGTTACACTGAGGAATCGAACACCGGAAAGTAGGAGGGTTTCCAGCGCGTTTATCCGTTCTTCAAGTTGATGAGGATTTTCGAGGGGTTTCGCTATCGGCTATAGAGTCGGCCCGGTCCGAATCAAGTTGACATCATAGTAATATTCGCTTAGACAAGGTCGTTCAACCACGGACCTTTGACAAGAACCAGCGCGTCGTATGGCTGCTACTCCTCCACACAGAGTCGGGCTGCCCTCGGCCAGCCTCTCCAGTCAGCCATATATAATCTCTACCCATGGCAGCGGTTTTTCGACACACCACCGTGCACGGACCAGAGTCAAAATTCCACTGAAACTTCAACACTGACGCTCTCGACTGGATGGATGGACCCTCGCAATCGGCTGAAAACCATGAATATCACCTGCAAAGGGGCCAAGCCTGTTCCTATTGCCGGCGGCGAAAAATGGCAAGTCGCATTCGTCTCCCCTTCTAATAACTTACCACTTGAATATGTAGCGATGCGACGGAAGGTCAGTGATGGCCACAGCAAGAAAAAATATCCCTCGATCAGTTTATAGACGCCCAATATGCGGACAATGCTCGCGCGGCTCCCGGCCTGATGATTGTGAATACACAGGTACCACTGGCCGGTCCAGAGCAGACATATTGGAGGAAGACATCAGTCGAATCCAAAACCGCATTTATGAGTTAGAGCACCCCGAAGCAGCTTCTGACCAATCTGTATTTCTTCATCATCCGTACCAACAACCTCAGCGTCTGGCTCAGCTTCCTAGCCTGTCGAGTCGCATCTTAAATTCCTCACCCAACTTGGGACGTCGTATGTGCCCTATGCGGCTGCTCTTCTGAGTCTCTTTCTTACATGTTTGACGTCAGTTCCCGTACAATCACCTATCGATACCTGGTGGGACCCACCGGAACCCCCTGTCGATATGATTAAAGTTCTGTAAGCGGTTTCGTTTGACGATTATCTTTTGGTCTCATGAGCTTTAGACTCGACACTTTTCTTCCCTACGCATCTGACTGGGGTTTTTTCCTGGACACAGCTGACTTCCGTCGCGATGCGTTGCTACCCACTGCAATGGGTCATCCCTCCAGGCCCTCCCCTCCTCTTTTGACAGCCGTCTATCTTATCGGTATTACACTCTCCGACTCGGCTACCATGAAGACGCACCAGAAAACCTTTCTATCTCGCACTCTATCCGCTTTGCCCGTCTCATTGTCTGGGAACCATCCTCAGAAAGCGACACACGCTTTGCAGACGGAGATTCTCCTCTCGAATTACTTCTACGCCGCCGGCAGACTACTGGAGGGGAGATACCATACCACCGCTGCCGCGTCCCTCGCAGTCAGTAGTGCCAAAATGCGCCCAGAGTCGCAAGCTTCCTTTCAGTCTCCTGAAGAGTCCGTCGAGGAGGGGGAAATCGATCGCCGCTGGACGACGATTATTCTTGACAAGTCTTGGGCGGTGGCGCTGGGCAATCAGCCCAATTTGCCTGACTCTTCCGAATCATTCAACAAGGCATGGCAGGAATATGGCACGCCCGTATGCAGATACACGTATGTCTCTTTATATTCTGACATGCTGTAGGGTTCCAATACATCCCACTTGCTCGAAAATACGGTAGCGTCTGCGAAGATGCTTAAGCTTCTTGCACAAGCAACCATATTGTGGGAACGGGCCAATAATCTTATGGTCAGTTGGAACGCAAGTAGGCTCTTTTTTTAGTTGCATCTCCGCCGAAAGAATTAACGTTTCAACAGACATGAGTCGACAAGAGTCTGCCAAATTTTCCGGTGACTTCGACGTACTGGATACCCGTATAAACGACTTTCGTACCAGGATCGCATGCATCGGGCCGTCCCTGCATGCCTCCGCCGACCATCAATTACTCGTTGGAAACAGCATCGCGCATGCAGCGGTGATCCAGCTCCACAGCACCTTCGCCCAAACCAACCCGGAGTCCAAGCAGAAATGCATCGCTGCAGCTAAATGCATCCTCTGTCTCATCGCACGCGCCAACCTGCGCAATCTGGCGTTCATAAACCCAATCATCTCGGTCATATCCGTTCCTTTCCTTGCCCAAATAATCCTTACTCATCTTGAGCTTCAGTCGATTTGGGTAACCGCGTGCGAAGTTGTGGTGGCTGAGATCGCCGCGTCGAAGGGGGCGCGGCCCGCATGGGCCCTTGACGCCCCGACGGCGGACGAGACCGCGTTGGTGGGTTTCTTCGACCGCGCGGTGCAGGGTATGCATCGGTTCAAGCCTTGGCCGTTGCTCAGTGCGTACGTTTGCTGATGCTACTTGGTTTTTATTGAGCCCTCCGTCGCGTAGAATATCATCTCGCGAAAATAGAGCAGGCATACAGCGCAGTGTAGATAACATTACGTTGGGTGGCCAAGGTGTGTGTTTTGAATTTGGCCCTTCGTTTCAAAAGTACATTACGGAAATAGACCACCTGATCGCGTTTGCCCAATGAGGTGCGTTGAATTTGGGAACGGCATGTTTATTTTTGCTTCAAATAGCATATAAATCCATTCGGTCGATACTGGTTCTTCAATAATTATAATGAAACCTTTCTTTGTAGCTCAATATGCGCGCGACTCGATAGCTGCTGCAACGCCTCTGTCCAATATCTCCTCTCTCCTCTCCTATCCGTCCTCTTTCACAATTCAAGCAGGACAAGGCAGGATCCTGATTCGCTTGCGCCACGGTCTAGGCTCGCGTTCTAGGCTCTTCAAATGCATCACCAATCCTGATGAATTTTATTGGCTGCTCGGGCAGATCCTGATTTTTGAGCTGTGTAGGAGGTCGACCCGGAAGTCTGGTTCCTTGCTGGCTCCTTTAAATTCGAGAGGTGGCGGCACTCTTCGACTTCGGTTTCGGATCCTGGTACCCTCTCCGAAAGAACGTGCCAGTTATTACCTTGTCTGGACTAGTATCCGCTATTATCTGCTCAAGGTTGTAAGGATATCAAAACATTTGATTCGAAGCGCGTCGCAACCAATTGGCATCGCTTCCCCGCAGTCCAATTTCCTAGGTTGCTGGGTCCTTGAAGATATTTGAAGAGCAACCACGAAGCGAGGGTTGACCAACCATTCTCACCTCCCTTCCGTCTCGCTGGTATGTACATTACACGCATATGCTGCCCGTGCATCTGAACACCAGCGGGCGCCAGACTCCGTCATACCATGGGCTGCATACCAAGTAAAACTGCGGTGCTTCGCCAGGACGGAGCCGCGCCGCCGGCCAAGAAGTGGAAACCGACGAAGAAGGAGAAGGCCCAGCGGGGCCCAGCGTCGCCCGAGATGACGTCGAACCCGGCGCCGTGGAACCAAGCACGCGCGAAGCTTGTCATCGAGAAGGACGGCACACCGCAGATCCGACCGACCTCATAGGAGCATTCACCCACACATACCCTCATTTTTCATGGGCCGAGGTGCGCCAGCTGTGAATTATGCTCGTCGAACTGCGATTCCTGACTTGCCCGCCGCCAGCGCCCGCTGCCCCAGAGGTACCCACACTCTCTACGTGCTATACTCTCATTTCCGGTCCAAACATTGTACTATTATTGCTCGACGCGCTCCACGATTGTTATTACATTCTTATCTGCTATGGCCCTTTGACACGACGTTCGTGCGGCTGGCGTTTCGCCGAGTTGAGGTTGGCGGCACAAGGAGGGGAGTCGTCACCTAGGTGTTGATTTTTCAATGTGCGTCCGTCCGGTTGGCGAACAAGCATTCCAGGCCTAGGTTCGAATTTGCCCTTGACCTGCCCCTCCGCGTGCAACGTTCGCAGATCTCCGCCACAACTGCGAACCCAGAGAGCATTATGTAGTTGCTAGTGAATGCCCAAACAATCCGTCACCAATACTATGGCTATAGAGGATCATTGGATAATAATGGTCGAATCATAGAACCAGTCGCTATTGGGAAAAACTTAGATAGTCGATCAAGCAGTCGGGGAAACGGCACTGATCAAACCTCCATAGTAATAATCCCAGGTGATTTTGGAGGTTGCTGGGAGTAGCCGCGACGGTTGTTCAGAATCGTTATGCTATGTAGATCAAAAGCCTCGCCTTGAATACTCTTCGTTCGCTTTACGAAATCATTGCAGATTAAACGGTTGTTTTGCAAAGTTGAGCTCTGGGACGCCAGTGGTTCGGGTCACTTCGCGAGAAGATGAGTCCCAGATCTCGAGCAACAGCAGTTCACGGACAGCGATAGGTTATTGGTTGAACCATTCAGATAGCGGAAAGGCTTCGACTAGAACCTTGGGAAAACCTAAGGTTGGAGGGTTAGTGTCTGGGTCTCCCAGGGACGTACGGTAACGTACGGTGTCACTAGTCGGTACAGTGGATTCCGAGCTGCCGTTTTTTTACCGTCCCCGGAAACTCGGACACTAACCCTCTAACCTTTTCCCGAGCCTTCTGAACTAGTCCACTTCCATACTCTTGTGAAGAATATATACAAATGATCAAACGACTGTCTTTGATGTCTCGCGCGACCGAGTGGTTTCGTGAGAAGATGAGCCCCGGATTTCGAGCAACGGCGTATTCCAGCAGTTCGCCAACACCGATAGATTATGGGTCCACATGTACAGCAGTCTTCCAAGCCTTGAGGTCAACGGAGCTGTGACAACCAGTTGGCAGGAGATGCAACACGACAGACCCTGACGACGCCCGTTTATACTGGTGTGCTCGGTCTTGTTCGGTCCGCGGAGGCAAAGAGGAGAAGGTGGGTACTCGAGAGGTTCTTCATGGCAGGAAAGTGGCAACTCGAAAGTGGCTGTTCCTCGGAGTCTCAAGCGGTTGAAATTGGAATACTTAACTGTGTGAACAAAATACTGGGGGTTACTCGAGACTCGAGTCGTTGCGCAGCGCATCTTCTCCAGGGTTATGATCTACGCGGGCGCCGGCAGACAACCGACGGTGTTGACGGTCGGACAAAGGGGTAAGAACTTGTAGGATCAGTATGCAACACGAGTAAACATCGGCGTGACTTCTATGGCAGTTGCTATCTCTCTGGCTGGTTCAGTTGTTTCAAAGCCTATTTGGAGTGTTTCCAGCAGCTAAAATATCCTCATGGTCATCCGGAGAATATACACCGACAGCCGGCGCCAGACACTGTGCCAACTTAACATGCGGATCCGCGCCCAAACTCGAGCTCGCCGGAGGCGGCATACTTACAAAGGTTGGACTACCGCTGAAGGGTTTATTGACCTGGTCGAATACTCTGGGATACGGGCCCGGGAGTATCCGCCGGCCGGAGTAATCCTCACTGCGCGGGTTTGTGTGGCTGCGCCGGCGTACCGCCGTGTAGCAACGATACCGCTATTTCCCGAGAGGATCCAGGCATGCTCAGGGAAGCCGATCGTAAGTTCGTTGTGGGCCTGAACAGCTGAATGTCCCATACTCCCGTAATATTGGGCGTAATCTAGCTGGCGATCTGACGAATCACCAACTCACGCAAATCGATTTGGCGATGCATATGGTAACCAGTTTCGGGGCGCCCAGCGGGTCACAAGCTCGGAGTTATGGTACGACGACTACCCCGGCTGTGTATGATGACCTTAAGCGGATTCCTTATATACTGCCCGTCTCTCTTGTCCTACATTCCTGGCGAAGTTTACTTCCTTACCTGACTGGTAAGATTCTCTCCATTCAATTCGTTTGTCGAATCCTCATTCATCTAGTACCTCTTCCAGCATCTGTAGTGTCCTTGCTGGTCAAGACGCTCATTTGTTGATTTACGACCCTTTTACGACTTACGACTCGTTACGACTCATCATGTCCTCTCAAACTGCGCGTCGGATGGCTTCTCCCAAACGGGCGACGTTTAACAAGCATTCGCCGAGGCCCATCCTGAAGCGCCCGTCTCCGCTGAATCTGACCGCAGACTCCTCTCCATTTGCATCTACTATTACCATCGTCGTTTCCCCAGCCATTTCCTCTCCCCATGTGCATTTCCCCGCCTCTCCGATCTTGACGGCCGTGTTCAGCACCCACTCGCCGAACTCGTACGACCGCTCCGCCACCAAGGTTGTCCCTAACCCAGTGGAATTTCCTGGATGGGGGCAGAGAGTGTACTCGCCAGGGGAGGGCGCCTTCTCGTCGGTCAAAAGCCCATCTGTCAACGTGCCGATCATGTTCGTAGAGGCACCTGCGTTTGCCGCACCGGTGGAGAAGGAGGACAAGGCCTCCAAAGCTGTCCGTTTTGGATCTCGTTCAACCGGAGCCCGCGACTTAGGCAAGGCGTTATCTGTATATCCGCGCTCTCCATACCCTTCCGCCCCGACCTCCCCGATGTCCCGGGACAAGGAAAACACGGAGAATAGCGGTGTAGCGCGCGCCAAGTCACTCGATTCCCCCAAGTCGAAGCGCGCTGCGAAACGTCCCGCGTCACTTAACGTCCCCGTGGGCCGTCCCGCCGCACCGCGTGTATCGTCGCCCCTCGTCAACAACTTCCTCAGCCCGGTCGCGGAATCGCCCAGCACGGTCACTATCGCCTCTACGCGTCTCAGCCAGCAATTCTGGCAGTCGGTCTCACTCGAAGATGCGGACGGAGAGCACCATCAGCTCTCCATATTGGAGACACACGAGGAGGGCTCCACTCCTGTCTCTGCCGTACCCCGTTTCATCTTTGGCACCAAGGATGGCCTGCTTTGGTCGCCTGGTCTTCCACCGAAAGAACCTTCTTCGGTTGCGGAGGTCCGCAGCCCCGCAGACAGAGCTGCATTCGAATTCGAGAAACTGGACGGATCGATCGTAACCTCGCCGGGAGATCAACTGCCTACTTATCCATCCATCGCCACTGTTCTTGCGATGGATGCTGCCACGATAACCTACCCTCCCCCCGTTGTGAACAAGGAGAGTCTCTGATGCGTGATTGCAGTAGGCGCGGTGTGTCTCATATCTAATCCTATGCATATGGTTTCCCGTCTTTCTGTCTCTTTTGTTGTTTTCTTTTGCAATCTACTCTGTTTTCGCAATCAATTACTTTCATACCTCTTCATCGATGCTTTGCCCTCTGCTCGTTCTTTGCTGAATCTTTCAGGGATTTTCACTACGTCATGCCCACAGTTCTATATATGGTAAATTGTATGTTTTTTGGCTCCATTCACTCCACAGTTAGCATGGTAACACCCCATTGGTTGTTCGCCCCTCGGGTCTCACCGGGCGGTGTCCTTCCCGTCACTGTCCTCGGGTGGGCATCCCGAACCGTACAAGCGGCGAGGTCCATTGGGTCCGGTGTCTCATGACGCAATTGCTCATGTTTTAAGTAGCTCAACTTTGCCGGACGAAGTCGGACGATTTCCCAGCCTTCATCTGCATCTCCGCCGTCCCACACTCGTTCCTATGCATCCTCGACCCATCCTGAAGGCTCTCCCCGAACCAGATCTCTCAAACCCTCCGTTTTCTGAGCTGGTGTCCCCAAATCCACTTCCCTTTGCTGCCTGTAACTCAAGGGCCATGTGTACACCCCACGTCCACTTTCCCTCGACTCCTGGACTGACGTTCACCGGAGATGCCTATTCTCCCGGAACATACGACCGCGCCCCCATTGCAGTGTCGCCCAACTCCTGCGCACTGCCTAGGCGCGGTGAACGTGTCTACCGGTCCTCCTCCGTGCCGCCGATTAAAGGAAGCTACTTCCATCCCCACGCCTTCGAGGCGTGCGAGACGGAACCCATAGCAGCGACGGCCGTTCCGCCCCTCCTCCCCGATCTTTCCTCCGAAACCGACGAGTGGGACGAATGTGTATCGCCACTGTCGACATCGCCCCAGCCGCGCGTGGCGGTGCGCATGCCAGTGCAAGGCACCCCGTACTACCCGACGCCGATACCTTCCACGCACTCGCAAGCGGAGTTCGACCATGCCTTGTCGTTCCTGCCGTATCCTCCTGCGCCTGATCGACCCCCGGAGAAGCGGCGCCAGAGCCCACACCCGGCCGCCAGACATCATGAGCGGCCGCGGCGCTACTCCGAAAGGAGTGGGTTCAGGGAATCCGAGGCGGGCGACGGCTGCCTGGGCGGTTTCTAATCCGATTTTTATGTACCATGCCACTCATACCCTCTCATTCGGATTCGGAATACCCAATTGTTTCCGTGTAGATAACTAGATGATAATGTCAATTGGCTGTGGAAGTACAACCGCCGTCTAAAGTGCGAAGATCTCAGCCAAGTTAATTCCTAATTTCATTTCTTTGGTTTATTTACTCCCAACGCTGTCATCCTGCTCTCCAAACATCCTCCTCGCCACCCCAACTTGGATGTCGCAAAGATGGACCTTGCTCGTCGATGGCTGGAGGAGTTACAATTGATACAAAGCACGCTTCTTCCAACGGAGGTCCTCACATTCTTGGATGAGGAGGGGCCGGTCTGGGCTCAACTACTGCAAGAGTACGGGGAAGGCGAACTTAGTTCTCAGGACATTCCATCCGCTGCACCCCACATCCGGGTGAGACCGGACGACTCCAAAATATGGTTCGAGTCGCAGTCAACCTCTCACGATGGCCCCGCCCTCCCCGTCTCAGTCAAAGGCGAGAATGTAACGCGGTCTGAGCAAGAGCGGTGGCAGAGTGTGATACGCGACACAATGGACGAGATAGGGACGTCGGAGTAAGAGACACGCCTTTCCCGCGGATGCAGGCAGATCTATTGATACCGTCCGTTCCGAAGCTTCCCGGTGTACCAACTCCTCTGTCTCCATCTCCTTCCGTTATTACACAACGAGCCGCCGCCTGCAGAAGAGCCGGCTCCGGGGCCCATCGACGACGCGTCGGGCGCGCGTTTCCTCGCCCTTTTCACGTCCCACCACCTCATGTCACCCAAGAAACGCCGCGCGCTCCAGCAGTGGTCTGGCGCACTCGGGGTAACGGGCTTCGCTAAGACGGGCTACCCGGGGGTCATCTATCTCCAGGGCGCCCGGCACAGCGCGGAGGAGTTCGTGGCGAATGTCCGGGCGATGCAGTGGCTCGCACTGCGGTTGCGGTTCTTGGAGCCACTACCGGGCGGCGGGGGCAGAGCACAAGCACAGGGATGGACAGAGTTCGAGAAGGTTGGGGAGGCGGTTGAAGCGATGCGGCGGCTCGGGCTCGAAGATTGGATAGTGGAGATGGGCGTTGGGAGTAGGAATTCTTGAAGGTAGTTCAAAAGTCCGTGAGTGGCAAGTACATATTATGCGAGGAGCTACAAGTAGACGCGAAGGTCAGCTTGGGAGCAATGATCATTGCGACCATCCACATACCGGTCTCTTAATTGGATGCGCCCAGTTTACGCGCCTCTCGCAAATGTGATTGCAGGTCTGGCATCTGGTGCAAAGAGGGAGCGCTGGGAGCTGTGACGCCCTCGCAATCTTGGCAAGATAACTAGTAAAAATTCAAATATACATGGGGAGATCTTGCAGGAAGTAACTCTGAGGCTCGGGGCAAAGCCCGCCCTGACAGGGCTTATGTCGGTTTCGAAGGCGACTCGGTTGAGATTTGGCAGCATGGATGGGGGGGCGGTTAATCTGGAGCAGACCTCGTCCATATTCGGGGGAGATGCATGATTGTGATGGTAAAATTACCGAGTTGGAGCGACCTCGAAAATAGCAACTGCAGTTTCTGCTGGGAAATAGCCAGAGATGGTGAATTTTGTCAGGCGACACAGAGCGCTGGATTAAGGTCAAAACTCCGCCCATGGGAGAATCGTCCGCGATCGAGATTGAGAACTCTTCCAGAGCGGGCAGCACCAGGGAACTCGAAATCTCCGAGTCCGTGTTTCCGTATAAACTGCATTTCTGTAAGAACGGTAGCTCGACTTCCATGGACTGTGTATCATCAAGTTCCCTGCCGTGGACCATCAGGTCGCATTCGACGATGAGTGGCATGGAAGACGGCACGGAGTTGACCCTCTCATGACTCGCGACTTGGATATCGAGTGATCTGTTTCCAGGGAAGAAAGGAGGGGTCGAAACCGAAATCTGTCGTAACCTGGCGGAGAGCTGGCGCATCCAGGTAGCCGCACACAAAACTCTGCACGATATCACTGAGTACAAGTTCGCGTAGCATAGGTATGTGCCCCGAAATACCGCAAAGGAGTTCTGACGTCGATGGACAGTCAAGAATCCTCCAGCGTGAACCGCAGCTCCGGAGAATTTTGATACGTTCACGCCGGGATGAGTAGGTTCGATAGACGATGTGGAGTGTAGCGTCGCCTGATCGTTCAATTTGGCTCTGGAGCTTGGCCAAAGGGGGAGAATGCGGTCCGAGAAGGACATATGTCCAAAGAGAGGGAATGGATAAAGCAACATGACGCCAATGTTCACATATTTGTCCTCAAACCAGCGCTCGTCACCAAGTCCTTGTCGAAATCGGGCTAAAAGGGGAGACGGCGAAGTGGGGAGCGTGGCGTCAAATCTTCTCCACCGTTTCCGTGCGCTGGTCGATAAGCGGGCCCAGTAGTTTATTGATATTCCGGATGTAGGCTATCTTGTCGTCCATCAGGTCGAGTCGACACCGTTCATCCTCAATAATTTCGCTAATGCTTTGTATTTCTGAGTCTAGCGGTGGGCCATTGGTCTGGAGAAGTTTCTCCGACGCGCAAACTCCATTTACTTCAATCGGCCAATTTGCCAGGAGGTCAGCGATGTCTCGAAGGATGTTCATCCTCAGTTCTTCTATTTTGTTGTCAGATACCTCGTAAAGAAACCATTCATTTCTACTCTCCAAGTCAACGTCGACCTTAGATGGATCGACAGATGCATCAACGTCGAACTGAAGGTGAGCGAAGTTCAAGCCAAGCCAGAATTTGCGCTTGTTTGCCGCCAATTTCGGCTTCCCGCTTCTCGTTCTGGATGGCTGTAACTGCTATAGCGCCTATCAATGCCTTCGAGCTCGACGACGATGAGGAAGGATGGGAGGACATGCCCGTCGTCCGCGAGGACAAATTTGCCAGTGGACTCGACGAGGAGGACCAAAAGAAATATCATTACACTCCGTCGGCAAAGGGCGCGAGCGCTGTAAACGCGACGGGCAACCTTATCGATGTGGATGAGAGCGGGTACGAGTGGCGCTCTAAACTGGACCAGAACGAGAGCGAGTACACCCGGTTACGAGTCAACGAGGAGGATGAGACAGACGAAGTCCATATGCGGACCAAGTACCTGTTTGACGAGGATAAGGCCATGACCCCGCTCAGCCAGATGCAGGCGACGAAGAATCTGCTCACGGAGGCCCAGCGTATCGCCTATGTCGGCCTATGCGCACTCATCACGCAAGAGATGTCCCAGAGCTTGAAGCGGCCGAATCGGAAAGAGTTCAAGGCTGCTGTTCAGAACATGGATCTGTGGGCAATGAAGATCATGGGGCGGCTGTACTATCACATGGAGCTTGAGACTCAAGGTATCAGGTCCGCCATATATATCCTGCAATCCAGCTGAACAAACCCCGACAGAGCAGAAGATGATTGAGAGCCTTGCTCAGCACGGTGTACAAGCCGCGGACCTTGTTCCCGCCCTCATGACGACGCACACCGTCGCTAACCCCGAATACGACCCCGCAGAAGCTCGGCGACAGGCTGCCGAAGTCTTATTCGACGCGCCGACGGGCGAGCTACCCGAGACGCCAACGACGGCCACTCAGGGAACTTTCCAAACGACCTCCAAGGTCCTCGCAGACACCTCCACCTCCGCCATTCCCGGTGTATCTACGACGCTCTCTGTTACCGATGAAAAAGTGACGCTCGACATACGATGGACGGTCCTCTGCGATCTATTCCTCATCCTCATCGCTGACAGCGTATACGATGCTCGTTCTAGAGTTCTCCTCGAGCAAGCGGCGTTGAAGCTCGGTCTGGGATGGATCGATGTCGTCCGGTTCGAGAGTCGTGTGACGGAGGCGTTGGAGATCCAAGAGGACGTGGAGAAGATGGAGCAGCAGGAGCTCATAGACGGGCGGCAAAAGGCTGCCCGGAACAAGCGTTACATGATGCTCGGCTTGGCGACGCTCGGGGGCGGTCTGGTGATCGGTCTCTCGGCCGGGCTGCTCGCGCCCGTCATTGGTGTGGGCCTCGGCGCCGCGTTCAGCACGATCGGCATCACAGGCACTACGGGGTTCCTTGCAGGCGCAGGTGGAGCCGCCGTTATCACGACAGGTGGAGTGTTAACGGGATCCAGCATCGCCGTCCGCGGGATGATCAATCGTACCCAACAAGTGCGCACTTTTGAACTGTTGCCCTTGCACAACAACAAGCGCGTGAATTGCATCCTTACCGTACCTGGGCACGTATGCTCTTTGCGATATTGAGCTGCAGCTGAACGGTTGATTTAGGTTCATGACCGGCAAGCTCGACGACCCACGACTACCGTTCAGTGTCCTGGATCCCGTTGTCGGTGATGTGTTCAGTGTCCTTTGGGAACCCGAAATGATCCAAGAGACGGGTAGTGCGCTGAAGATTTTAACGGGCGAAGTCCTCACACAGATCGGACAAACTGTGCTGCAGGCAACCGTCATGACGGCCCTCATGAGTGCCCTCCAGTGGCCTATCAGTGCGTTCTCCGAGCAACGTGGATTCGAGTAGAATTTAACATATCGCAGTTCTGACAAAATTGGGATATCTGATCGACAATCCGTGGAACAACGCCCTCGATCGCGCCAGAGCCGCTGGCAGCGTCCTCGCAGACGTCCTCATACAGCGCCACCTCGGCGTTCGCCCCATCACGCTCATCGGCTTCTCTCTGGGTGCGCGTGTGATATTTTACGCCCTGGTCGAACTAGCGAAGCACAAGGCGTACGGCATTGTGCAAGACGTCTTCATCTTGGGCACGACTGTATCCGTCCCGGCCCGTACGTGGTGCGAGACGCGCTCGGTCGTCTCGGGGCGCTACGTGAATGCGTTCGCCCGTAACGACTGGGTGCTGAACTATCTTTTCCGCGCGACCAGCGGTGGTGTGAGCACCGTCGCGGGGCTGCGGCCCGTCGAGAACGTTCCCGGCTTGGAGAATGTTGATGTTACGGACAAGATCTCTGGCCATATGAGCTACCGCACGTTCATGCCTTTGATTTTGGACCAGCTAGGTTTCCCGGTGTTTGCGGATTACTTCGACGACCCAGTGGTGCGTAAACCGCATCGTTTTCCGTGGATTCGGCTAATGTCATCGATTTACAGGAGCCTGACTTTGAGGGAGACCGTATCGTAGAGCGAGAGGAAGATAAAACGGCGAAGAAGGGCTGGTTCTCCAAGAAAGCCAAGGAGCCTACGCGCCCTCAATCTGTCTCTCGTCCGCCAACCGCAAGCAATTTCTCCAAACATGTTCGCCAGTCCAGCGGCCCTGTCGACGATGAGCTGCCCTCACGAGTCGGCACCCCGGCCGGCGCCGGTGCTTCCACTTCTGGCCCAACGTCGCCCACCAAGGATGCTGTTGACGTCAACAGTAAGATCCCAATGCATGCCGGGTTTGACTTCAATGCGATCAAGGATGTGCTCGGGAAAGCCGAGCTCAATCCTGACGAACTCAAGATCCCCGAGGATAACCAGTTCGAGGCGCCCGCCATACCGCCCCCCACCAACCGCTCGGAGTCTGCGCCACCCCAACAACAAACGCCCCCAGCGGATGCCGACCGACCGCCCTTCGATCCGCCCTCCGAGCTGTCCGGCGCGTTTGCCCGGTCGATGTCCGTCAATGACATTCACGACGACGACTCGGACTTTGATGCAGAAGCAGACGAGGCGCCGTCACCCCCGGACAAGCCGCCAGCATATCTATCCCAGGGCTCTCTGTCCTTTGGCGACAGCTCCGGCTCGTTCTGGGCGCCCGCCGCGCACGACGTGCCGCGGGACGTGCCGCGGGACGTGCTCGCGTTTGGGAACCCCTTTGCGGGCGCGTCGCGCACGGACATGGGGCTGTCGTTCGGCGGCGCGGACGGTTCTGTTAGCACGAGCGAATTCTCACCCACGGCAGACCCATGGACTATTCCGAGCGAACTGAGCAAGAAGAAGAGCCCGGCGTTCAACGCCAATCCGTGGGGATAGCTGTACCTTGGTATTCCTTTACAGCCTGCTGTACCATCATATCACGCACATACACACTACGCATACTACTCACGGATTCCTAATTATTGTTGTTGTTTAGGGATTTTAGACTGGGACTTCGCGTTTTTCGTCGACAGGATCGACGCGTGACGTCACATCGCGTGCTCGTGCGGCGCGTAGAACGCGCGTTTGATATCCCCGCCCGGGTGTGATTTGACTTGACGAAGCCAACTGCTCTCCAAATGCCAGCGGTGAGCGGTCATGCCAGAGTGCCGTAGGAGGAAATCAGTATAATGCATGTGGAAATGGTCCGTCGTGCAAAATGCTCGTACAGACGCTGTAATGGCCGTTGCTGGCAAATAATCCTAACAGATGAGGTGGAACACTAGTATATGGCACCGCTGCCGGGATGTCATCACCTACCTAACTACGCCTCCACACAAAAACAGCATAAGTATCTTTTGGCTTTTTCTTTTCTCTTGCAATTATCATTTCGCAATTGCCGAGAGCGAAACCATCACAAACCCTTTTACGATCTTCTCTGCGACCCTTTGGGCATTATATATTTCCGCATTGTACATAGGTCTATCATTCAAATAATATCAGAAAGCATCCCAGCCGTCGGGTAATCCCTCCTTGACTCGCCAAGCCATGTCTCTACCCAACCACCTGGCCACCCGCGCCTCATCCTCCGTGTCCGCCTCCCCAAGCACCTCGACGTCCCCGGCTCCCCACAACGCCAGCACCGCCCACCCAACGACCATAATCCCCGGCGGCCGCTGCTCGCCCACGCTCTCCAGCGCGTGCACGACGTCCCGCAGCGTCGACACCACCACCCGCTGATCCGGCATCGACGCCCTCTCTACAATCGCGATCGGCGTGTGCGGCGGGTACGCGCGCGTCGGGTCCGTGGGGTCGAGCAGCGCGGCGACGACGTGCGGCAGGCGCGCGACGCCCATGAGCACGACGAGCGTGCGCGCACGCTCGTACCCGGGGAGCCGCACGTCCTTGCCCTGGCGCCCCACGCCGGTGCACACGGCGAGCGACTCGGCGACGCCGCGCTGTGTCACGGGGATGCCCGCGAACGTCGGCCCCGCGAGCGCGGAGCTGACGCCAGGGACGACGACGGACTCGAAGCCGTGCGCGCGGAAGTAGAGGACCTCTTCGCCCGCGCGGCCGTAGACGACGGGGTCGCCTTGTTTTAGCTGAGAAGCGTAAGCATGAGGATGAAGATGGGGGGATGGATAGGCGTACTCGGACGACGGTCAGTCCGCGCCTGGCCGCCTCGACCGCGGCCTCCATCATCTCGTTTTGCGCGCCCTCGGCGTTGCCGGGGAATTTTTTGGCGATGCGGACCTGCACGGTCGGCGGGATGAGCGCGAGGACCGCGGCGGGGACGAGCTTGTCGGAGAGGACGAGGTCGGCGAGCTGCGTTAGGGCCGTGTGTGTGGCGAGCGTGAGCAAGGAGGGGTGGCCGGGCCCGGAGCCCACGAGGAGGATCCGTCCTTTTTGACGCACGTCCAGTGAATGCAACGAAGGGGGGAGGGCAGACGGCGCAGCGGGCGATGTAGAATATTCGCCCGCCAGAACCTCGCGCATTTCGTCCTCGGTCATCGCGGCGAGCCGGGACAGCGGCCAGTACTCGCTGACTTGGCCGACCCATTTCATTCGTCGGGTCGTTGCCTCTGCTTCTGTCTCCGTGGGGCTGCGCGAGGGAACGGGGCGGTTCGGAGTAGTCACTCCGCTGTCTTCGCATGATTCGTCTTCGAAGACGAGGGCGCCGGGTTTCGCAAGGCCGCGCATGGCGCCGACCTTGTCCACCGCCAAGCCGACTTCCCTCAGGAGGCTGCTGACGATGTCGCGCTTCAAGCGGCTGGCCAGGCGGCATCCCTGGCCGTTGGTCGTTATACCAATCTGCAGCGCCGTCCGGGCACCAGAGACGGGGTCCTCGAACCGGTGCGTAGACGTGAACGAAAAGTCGCAGAGGTCCGGCATGTCCGTCGTATTCACGGGAATGTTGCGTGCCCTGCAGACACGGTATATCCGCTCGGCCGATGCGCGGGTGCGACGGTGGGGGTCACCGAGCACGGTGTCCGTGATGCAGACGAAGCTGATGTATTTAGTAGTCGCCAGAAAATGGTCGAGGCCGGCGTCTTCTTCGCTCGTGCTCGATTGCGGGAGCACATCCCAGTCCAGTATCGTGAGCTGCTGCTGCTGCGCGCGCCACTGCAGCTCGTCGCAAGCCGATGCGATTCCCCCTTGCGCGATAACGGTGACCGCAGAATCGGCTTCAAGCGCGGAGAATGCACGCGAGGCTGCGAGAGTACCAGATCCTAGGATTAAAGTTGTCCGATTTTGGAGCCGAAAGGAGAGCACAAGAGACGCTCCGCCCTGAGGAGAGGGAAATCCTTGCGACATGGAAGTAGAGGTTCGAGCTGCACCATGGCCCCGAGTAAAAATTTCGAGGAATACGTGCTGATGAGCAAGACGGATAGAACGGGCCGTGGCCCGAGGCCGGCAAAGGCACCATAACAGGAACCTACGGGGATGCCTTTTACGATGAATGTAAGGCAGGAATAACGAGTAATTTAATATATTGTAACGGAGGTCTGTGGGTAATTCAAGTACAAGTCGAATTTGTCTGAACTACGCGTTCGTGCTGTAACAGCTGTACCACGGACTATTAACACCTTGTCGTTGGATCCGTATATAGGTAATGAGGTCCGGGACGTTGTCGGCGACCTAAGTTGCGGTAGTTAGGGGAAGGGCAACCAAAGGAAATGAAGGGACATACAACAAGGCCGGCGCAGTTTTCCTCGCTGTGGATAGGAAGGTGACTGGGTGACTGTACTGTCCCGAGGATGAGCAGAGTCACTGGCGCACCTCCACAAATTGCACGCGATCCTGGCCTTTGCGAGCTTGGCGCTGGAGACGGTGCTGATGGCTGTGAGCGAGGGCGTGAAGTCTGCGTTATGCGGTGGTGTGGACGGATGGCACACATTCTCCAGCATTCACTAATAGCCTTATGTTACATTCGATCATACACGGAAGACTGCGAAGCTCACCGTTTATGTAGATGATCAAAGACGAGGAGGCACCGGCGACGGCGGGGTGGCGCTACGGTTGGCCAGAGCAGAGAAGTGGGCCATGAGGCGGACTAAAGGAATGTGTGTGCGTAGAGGGGCAGTATAATAGAATACGAGGCAAACTGGCTCTTCACGGAATTGGCCGCGACTTTAACTGTCTAGGTCTAGGCACAATTCAGGGCGTCCGAACCGGAGGAAGTTTGACGGCTAGAAAGGCGGAAAGCAGAGCATCGAAGACGCAGAAAGTTGGAAAATGTTCATGACAACTCTAGACTCGAATGCGGGGAGCATCGTTCAGCAAAATGAAACGAGCCTCCCGGCTTCAAACGCGAAGTCACTGCAAATAAATTACCGGAGAGTAGAGTACACGGATACAGCAAAAAGCAAAAAAGGAGTGGCGGGCCTCACTGGGGTCACGATGCACTCGCGGATTTCGCGCCGGCCGCCTCGCGCTCCTTTGCCTTGCGCTGCGACTCGAGCTGCTTCGCCTCGGCCTTGAGCTGCCTCTGCCGCTTTTTCCGCCCGTTCCCGCGCTTCGGGCCGTCGACCACGACGGGGTCCGTCATCTTCTTCTTCCGCCGCGCGGCCTGCTCCACGCGCTGCTTCTCCCGCTTTTTGTCACGCTTGCGCAAAGTGCCCATCGACGCTTTGAGGAGCGCCCCGTATGCGGCGTGGAATTTTTGGAGCTCGCCTGAGTTGACCTGTATCGGTGAAAGATTAGGGAGTCGACGCCGAAGATCGATCGCGTGCACGGACGTGGGTGGAAAATTTGGCGTCGCCGCCGTCCGTTACGCGGACGAGACACGGGTACTCGCGCGTGTCGTCTGCAGGGTCCGCCTGCGCCATCGCCACGTCCTCGCCATCGTGAATAACTAGACGAACCCTCAGAATCCAGAGACAGGATTATTGGGGTGCCGCGTACGTCGTTTATGCGTGAGCCATATTGAGCCGTGGTCTTTCGAGGATTCAAAGAGCGCTGCCAGTCGTTGGAGAAACTGGGGGATGTAAGTCAAGAAGACCAGCTCCAGGGATCTGGAAAACGCACTGAATCGTGGTTGAGTAATTCCATGAATCGGCCGGCAGCAACCGCTGACAGCTGACCCTAACCCTAGCTTCCCAACGTCCGGGTTTTCTCTCTGTCCCAGTGTCCGCTGAATATTTTCTGCCGGAACGTCCATGCGTGCTTGAATCTCACGCTATCAAAAGATCGGTTCGGGCTTGGGCCGACAGCCCGGTCACTACTTATTCTCGCGGTCCAACACACTCTCCAACTGGCTCGACGAGGTTTATTTGACTCAGTTTTCTCCTGCCCTCTGTCGGTCCCTTCAAAATTGTGCTCGCTGTTCTGGCTGTCTATCTGGTGCTGTTGCTGCTGCTCAAGACTCAAGATAGTCAAATATAAGTTCAAGTTAGGGCCGATGTTGGGTATCGCGCCTCCGAGGATCCTCACATTGTGCCGGAAACCCTTTGGGCTTTCAACCGCTCTCCATCCACTCCGGCACTTCCCTTTGTCACATTAGTCTCCTATTTTCTTGTCTGCCCGCTGAACCTACGATTACGGAACGTCTACTATATATGTCACAGGAGCTCGCAGGCCTCGGCTCTTTCTCCACCTTGGGCCGACTCTCGGAAAACTAACTCACAATGTGTCATGATACGGTTTCCTTGGGCTGGTCTCGTCCCCGCACCTTGGGGTGAACTCCTCCGAATTTTTCCGAACGATATCCCCATCCTCCCAACGGGGACTTTCGGCATTCGTTGCTCTACGTCTAGCCAATGAACTGAAGACATGCTGGACGGCTTCCGGGTTTGCGGCCGTCGCCCGCTCGTTGCCGGCTCACAAAGTCCTTGGAGCTAATGCCCAGCCGTCATCCAGATGATGCCCGCCGCGTCATGTGGATTTTTAAAATTAACGGAGGAGCTAGTGTGTATTCTGGAGATCTTTGGCTTGGTCTTGGCTCGGTCCAGCCATTCTAAAGCCGTTGCGCCGAGCTCTTGTTATCTCCCTCTATCGTTATCGCAAGTTATAGCGTATCCCTCTAGTATCTCGTTCTCCCTTTTTGAAGCTTTTTTCTTCTTGTATCGTGTATTTTGTGGCCCTAGTCAGTCAATGATTAGCTTTCGTCAACCCTGCATTTATGTTGCGGAAGTTCGGCGAGCTCGTTTCTGTGACATCACGCGATTGGTAATTTAGTATTACGGTTGTGATGTACTACACCTTGAATCCTACCACCTCGAATGACCCCAGTCCCAAGGCTATCCAGGCACTCTTCGCGACTTGTATATAGTCTATTCTCCCTAGCTTCCCAATATGTCCCGCGACTGCTCCGTCTCTCGTCCTCCAAGAGCCTTATCCCCGGTGGCATGCCACTCTCTAAGCGAGAAACATTCGACCCCCATGACACTACCAGCATTGTGTTTGCAGGTCCGTCCCATACTCCCCTCCTTGTCCGATGTTTAAACGCGTCTTTCAGTCCTCATACCAATCCTCGTACTCTCATCTGGCGTCTTTGCCGGACTTACGCTGGGCTACATGAGCTTGGACGAGACCCAGCTGAACGTTCTCAGCATTTCGGGCACCCCGTGCGTGTGCATTGTCCACGCACCAGCACACACTAATATTAGGACAGCAACCAACGCGAGTATGCGAACAAAATCAAGCCGATTCGCAAGAATGGGCACCTGTTGCTCGTCACCCTCCTCCTGGCCAACATGATCACAAACGAGACCCTTCCGGTAGGCCGTGCCACCCAATTCATGTGGAAACGTACAATGATTTTCTAGGTGGTCGCAGACCCAGTCCTTGGCGGCGGCGTTCAATCCGTCGTGGTTTCAACGGTTCTCATCGTAATGTGAGTTCGGCTCCGCTCGGACCGCGCTCATTAGAAGCATGTGTGCGCGTTTGCGCGCCTCCGTGCTTCTTTAGCGGCCATAATTGTCTGTGACGTCACGCGTCAGAACATGCTGGGACCGCGCATTGTGTGTTGCCGCCCATAGCCGATGGCTGAACCAAATTTATCTTGACATCGATTATCCATGGATGGCCATGTTTCTCTTCTTTTTCCCCCCCACTTTTCTGGCGGTTACTGACTGCGATCTAGCTTTGCAGAGATTATTCCCCAATCGCTCTTCACCCGCCATGGGCTCTATCTCGGCGCCAAAATGGCGGGCTTCACGAAGGTCCTTATCTACGTCTTGGTATGTACCCCAGAGCTCTCTTTCGCTCCATCTAAACTGTTCATACAGGGAATCATCGCGTGGCCCGTTGCCAAGCTGCTCGAGTTCGTCCTGGGCCCACACCACGGTATCATCTACCGCAGGGCAGGTAATTTAATCCGTCCCGTTTTACTTACCCAGCTTCTGACACCCGCGCCAGAGCTGAAAGAGCTCATTGCGATGCACTCCTCACACGCGACGCACGGTGGCGACCTGCGCACCGATACCGTCACCATCATCGGCGCGACGCTCGACCTCCAGGAGAAAGTCGTCAGCCAGGTCAATTAATCCATTCGTGCCTTGTCACACAGCAGCTCATTCTCCCGCTGACCGCAGGCAATGACCCCCATCTCGGACGTGTTCATGCTTTCCATCGACTCGCACCTTGACTACGACCTCCTGAAGAAGATCTGCCTCACGGGACACAGCCGCGTGCCCGTCTACGAAGAGGTCGAGCTCAACGGGAACAAGCTGAAGAAGATCATCGGCATCCTCCTCGTAAAGCAGTGTGTCCTCCTCGACCCCAAAGGTCCTTATCCCGTTTCCCGTTCCTCTCTTGTCGTCATCAAATCAACTTGAATGAATGTAGATTCCATCCCGCTGCGCAAGATCCCGCTCAACAAGGTGCCGTTTATCCCGAACAACGAGCCGCTCCTGGGGCTGTTGGATAAGTTCCAGGAGGGCCGCAGCCATATGGCGATCGTTAGCCGGTTCAGTAAGGAGAAGGTCAGTTGGCTCTTTCGCTGGTCTCTTCGCACAATCTCATCGTGTTCTGTGCTAGGCGGCGAGCGTGAAGAAGGCGGTGAAGCGCGGGCTGACGCAGCGCCTGCGCGAGCGTGTGGGCATGGGCGACTCGGACTCGAGCGACGAGGAGGAGAAGGACAAGGAGAAGGAGAAAGAGAAGGAGAGCAAGCAGGCGACGCGGCGGAAGAAGAAGGTGAAGAACATCGAGGAGGGGATCGAGGAAGACTTTGAGGGGGACACGCTCACTGGTGATGCCCACACGAACGGCAATGGATATGCGAAAGGGAACCCGGTCTACGAGAAGGACTTCTCTGCGCCGAATCGCGGGCGCGGTGATGGTGGCGGACGTCTGACAGAGAGCTCCCGCGATCGCGAGGATCCCGCACCGAAGAGCCGTCGGACCAGTTTCCAGCTCCCCAAGGCGGCGGCGGGCATGACCTCCATGTCGACGTTGGAGCAGAGCATGCCTGCTGATGCCGTCCTCGGGAAAGCAGGCGCTGAGGAGGTAAGAATTCATTGTGCCACTTTGAGCAATGGCTTAACCGGCTCTTAGTTCTTGCAAGGCTTCGACCCGGCCGTTATGCCTCTTGGGATCATCACGCTGGAAGATGTGCTCGAGGGTATGTTCTCCTGCCTCGATTTATGCATCTAGCTGACCGCCATTTCTTCAGAGCTGATTGGGGAAGAGATTTACGACGAGTTCGACCCGCAGGGCGCTCACGGAGACCCCTACGTTCCCCCCGAGGCCTCCCCGCGCCCTGTTGTCACCGAAGTGGTGCACGCCGGCCCTAGCACGACCCCGAAGCCGCCCACGCCGGCGCTGAAGCCACTCTCGCTCAAAGGCTTGAACTTCTTGCGCTCCCGCAGCGCGCCGCCCACCCCCCGCGAACCGGCCATGAATACGCCGGCGACCGCGGCTGGTGCAGGCCACGCCACGGAGAGCCCCGCGGTCTTGGGCTTCTCGTTGGCCGTCGACGCGACGAATGCGGGCCCCGCCGCGCAGAGCAACGCAGACGCGCGCCCCGTGCAGGTCATCCCGACCGTCGTCATCGAGCGCAACACGCCGTCGCCTACGCCGTCGCTCACGCCCACCGTCCCCGACGAGCCGAGCGCGCCAGCCCCCGAAGTGAAGAAGCCCGTTGCCGTGGGCGCGAACCCGCTGGGGCTCGCCGCGTCGTTGCCGCACGTGGGAGGCACCGCGTCCCGTAGCGTATCGCCCGCGCCGTCCCTCGAGGCGATCCTCCTCGACCGCAAGCGCCGCCTGGGTGCCGCCGCGACCGCGCCGTCGGGCACCCTCGGCGCGCCCGCGACGTCCACAACGTCCGTGAATGTCGCACCTGGGGCGAGCGCGGTGTCTGTCGGCGGGGGCGGGGCGCGCGGCATGCCTGCCACTGTCAAGGGCGCGCGGTTCAAGAGCAGCCCGCTTGGGGGCAGGGAGCGGACGGGGGTGGTCGTTGCGGAGCAGGTGAAGGAGAAGATGGGCGCTGGAACCGGTGGGGGGACTGATGTGAGCGATTCAGAAACGAAGTTTGGGAGCGAGGAGGGCCGGATAGCGGGTGAGAAGGATAAGGAGGGCCCCGATAAATAAGCTCAATGCTGCTGAGAAGTAACGGTGTTACCGGTTTTGTTTTCGTCACATTCCTAGCACACCACTTTGGATCTGCATGTGCTTATAGTTGTAATTAGTATTGTTTCCCGTTGTCTACCAAAGAACATTGATCTACGAGCTTTCTGGAACTCGGGCGGCTTCGCAATTCGGAAAACTTTCAAAGCAAAACACGAGCCAAAAAATATGCCTGATGAGGCGAGGTTTTCGCCCACTGATAAGACGAACTCTCTCTGCCGTCATTGTACTGTAATAGTACTCTGGCGCACCCCGACGGCAGCTCAGAGGGACCAGCCTGACCTCCTCACTACGCCTAGTGAATTTCCGAGTCCCTCGGATGACTGATCCTGCCTCGCCACAGCGCTGGTGCCTTCTACGGGACTCGAACCCTCGACCTCGCATTTTTATGTGAAGAGGCTATGTCGGGTGGCTAACCGCTGAACTTCAAGAAGGCACGGAAAGACATAGAATAACCCTATGTTTGTGCGACTTCACCTCTCGGCGACGGAAACTGGGAAGTGGCTGTCCACTTTTTTTGCCTTTTAAACGAAAACGGAAAACCTCCGTTCGGTGCTGTCGATCTACTAGCAGCTGCAAGATTTCAAGCTGTAACTCGATGAAACCAGGTGCGAGATGCAGTAAAACCATTCAGTTCTTCTTGGGTCCCGTCTGTCCACCGCCGCGCTCTACAACGCGCCACGGACTCAACGCCCACCCAGTTACTATTCTGGGCTTGATATATCTGATCCGTGGCTTAGATGGGGATATCAAACGCGTCTCAACGCGACCCCGACGCGTCGGCTTATCGATACACGTGGCGCCATTAGAATACTCCCACGCTCACATTCGCTATCGATTTACCGCTCAACTGGAATGGCGGACCCTTCAACCTCTCCACGACTGACCCGCGCCTCGGTGGTCGAAGCGCACAAACTGATCAAGCCATACATTCATCACACACCAGTGTTGACAAACGCCGCACTCACAACGCTCGCGTCGACGCCGCGGGATCCTAAGGATCTGGCGGGTACGCCATGGGAGAGCAGAACGCCGGCCAAGCCCAAAATGCGGCTCTGGTTCAAGTGCGAGAATTTTCAGCGCGTTGGCGCGTTCAAGGCGCGAGGGGCCTTTCATGCTATTGAGCGGTTGAAGCTTGAGCCTGGTTGGCTGGCGGGAGGAGGCGCGGAGAAGGGGGTTATTACGCACAGTAGTGGTAGGTGCATTTTGAGTATTGACTCTTGTGCTACCGTGCGGGGGTCGAGAGAGACCGCTAGATTCGAGCAACAAGAGTCGGGGCTGGGTTGAGGACGGCTCCGACTCGAGCCAGTTGATAGTCCAACCGTATCCTACTAACCTCTTCCTCTAGGGAACCACGCCCAAGCCCTCGCGCTAGCTGCTCGCACGAATGGCATTCCAGCATACATCATCATGCCATCCATATCGGCGGCCCCGAAAATCGCAGCGACGAAAGGCTATGGCGCCAATGTCATATTCAGTGGCAGCACATCGGTGGAACGAGAGGAAGTCACCGCCAAGGTCATCGAGCAGACGGGCGCACGACTGGTTCCACCGTATGATCACCCGGATATCGTTCTGGGGCAAGGCACGCTGGGACTCGAGCTCCAAGCAGATGTGCGAAATCTCATCGGGGGAGAACAGACGGACCGCGTCACTGGTGAGACCACGCTCAGCGTCTATAGATCCTCGAATAAAGGTCTCGACGCCATCCTCGCCCCTTGCGGCGGGGGCGGCATGCTTTCCGGGGTCGCGCTTTCGTGCGAAGGAACTGGCATCCGTGTCTTCGGCGCCGAACCGTCGTTCGAGGGCGCTGACGATGCAAAGCGCGGGTACGAATCCGGGCAGCGCGTCACGGCTGTGTCGACACTCACCATCGCAGACGGTTTACGCACGCCACTGGGGATAGTTCCCTGGGGTATAATTTTTGAGCGGAAGCTCGTCGGTGGATTTTTCTCTGTCACGGAGACGGAGATCAAAGAGGCCCTGAGGTTGGTATACGAGAGGTTCAAGCTCGTTATCGAACCGAGCGGTGCGGTTCCGCTGGCCGTCGCGTTGTACAACGAGGACTTCAGGGCGATGGTCGAGAGGGAGGCCGGGGAGGAAGGGTGGGACGTTGGGGTGGTGTTGAGTGGTGGGAATGTTAGTCTCGAGGCTTTGGGGGAGTTGTTCAAGGCGTAGGATTAACTTCGGACGATATAGAATTCGATTCTTCCTGTTGTCAGCCAATGTGTCTCACATCAAATCTATCTGGGCGCGCCATTCTGTCTATCCTCGACTCCGAAGAATAACAGTTTTCCTGTGATTGCCGACTCGCCTAACTTGAATCGACTCACCGGGGTGCGCATTGCGCACTCATCTCAAACGGTTCATGGAGTACGATGGCCTCCTGGGACAATTGAATTACATTTAGTTCTAGCTTTACCGTACAAGAGCGCGATACGTATGTACACAGAGGAATTAATTCTATCCAATACAGTAGTATATGCCACGAGAATACATACAGTCCTAAAATCCAAGCTGCTCGACGAAGCTCTGCCACGTCGCATCCAGCATCGGCGGCGCACCCGCCGTGAGACTCGCAGAGGGCGTCTGGAACGCAGGCGGTGGACTGAATCCGTACCCGCCCGTCTGCGGCCCAAAGATGCTGTCGCCCGTGAACTGGATGCCGGCCATGTCCGCCGCGTCCGGGAACGTGTCGTAGAACTGCGACGGCTCGCCGAGGTCGAAGCTGCGCATGTCCTGGGCGATCGTCGGGTGCATCGTCTCGCCGCTCGTCGCGGCGATGTCGTAGAAGGGGGAGCGCTGGTAGTACGTTGGAGCGGGCGGGGTCGGCGGACCCGGGGGGCTGGGCGGGCTGGGCGTATCCTGCGCGGTGGTGGTGACGTTGCTTAGCTGGGATATCAGGTGCGTCTTCCCCCCGAGGCGGTCCAGGTCGGCGGGAGTGACTTCACAGGTGTTGAACACGTAGTTTTCGTCGACGGCCTGATGCGCCCTCCGAGTCAGGACCAATATCGGGGACTAGAATAAGGAGATGAAACGATGACACTTGTTCGAGAGGGAAACGCTCACAAGGAGGTTGGAGGCGAATCGACAGCTTGGGGCGGCATCTTCAAACAGACGAGCCAGGGCATCCAGTTCCTCCAGTGAGGATTTGGTCAACTTGGACGTGGGCGCTCGAGTGACCAATATACACATCACAATCTGCAGAGAGTTAGGGCTAGCAGGTAAGAAACAGCCTTGGCGGCACTTACTGCTGCAGAAAGAGCTGGTGACCACGCCGATCCAACGCGGGAGAGCAGCATCGGGATATCCCGCCACATCATCACCAACCCGCGAATCAGCCTCCACGCTGAACGGTACGTGGCCATAACGGACGGGATGAACCGGTGGTTCGCCAAGTCTTCCGGTTTATCCTGTAGCGCCTGCGCGAAATACGCACGATGGAGATTTAGTAATGCTACACCAACCCAAACTCAATGAAATGGATCCACGAAGGATAATCGTACACGTACTGCTCTCCTTCGTCGTCAGTGCCAAAAAACGCTGCATTACCCGGGTGGGTAAGGGTCGAGGAACCTCCGGAGTACATGTGGGTTGGAGATGTGTTGGAATGTGGTAGTCCCGGATTTTGCGATCGAGGTCCAAGATGGCATTATAGGGCGGGACCTTCGAGCCGAACGCGGAGGACATGATGGAGTGCAGCACCACGCTGTATTTGCACGACCATAGGAAAACTGCAGGGAGGTGAGCATGCGGGAACGCCTCCCGAGCAGATGCGTACAGCTGATTTCCTTTTCCTTGTCGCCGTCTACTCCAGCCACCTCGATGTCTTTAGGGTACGGACAGTCGATGTAGTTGGTAGACATGCTAGGTGGTCGCCCGAGAGAGAAGCTCTGGTTCATGAACGGAGTAAGTATGTGTGCAGCTGAATAAGGGATATACCCACCGCGGCAGTGTCCGACAGGAATAGCTGCCAAAATAGCCGACTGCGCCGCTCGCTCGCCTCCTCACTGAGGTGCCACCGGGAGCTGTTGAGATCTTAAGGGATGGGCAATGGATTAAATTATGTTCATGAGTACCAAGACGCAACATACGCAAGCCAATCTAGAATAGGGTCAGAAGCGCGGAGAATGGTCCAGTGTACTTGATACTCGCCCCATGAGCCAACCGCACCGCGGTCCCGATGTATATCCATGCGGCGTTCGAGGCCGTGCCCTCCCAATCGCTCAGATCAAGATACTGCGCCATGTGTATCTGGAGTTTGTATAAGCGAAGAAGGCGGAGGAGGGAGGAGAGACGGACCAGGGCTTGGATAGCCGCCAGCGTCGTCTCGCGCGCGGGCGAAGCGAGCCCGAGCGCGGCGCGGGACAGGTAATAATACTCCTGCGACTCCATCGAGTACGGATGCCTAGTGGGATCCAGGAGCGCGGCGGTCGCAAACACCACGAACAGCAGCGACAGCGCGTGGACGTTCCGTAGGTTTTCGAAGGAGCTGCACCCGATGAGCGAGGCGCACAGAGAGAGGGGGGGAGCAGACTCACCCGGCACGGTATACGGGCTCGAGCACGTCATCGAGCAACTCTTTGCGCTGGAGGGTTATCGGGCTAGACGTGTGTGTTAGTGCTCGAAGGAAGGAAGCGGTAGTGGCTTACAGATACGCGCCGTGCTCGAGGTACGTGTCGACCAGCCCCATCGCCGCTGATAGGCTCGGGGGAAGCAGCTCGAATATCTCCTGCCCGAGGTTTCGGTCGAGCACGTCTGGGTAGGGGAAGGACAGCTCGACTATCCTACTGGAAAGCCGCGGCGGAAGGATGACGGGCGAGGGCTGCACCTTTGCCAGTGCCTATATGTCCATTAGCACGGGTCGGCAGGAAAGGGAATGCATTCTTACGCGGAACAGATATTCCGATCGCGCCGTCTGCCCCAGGAAGTTCGATTCCCCGTGGAGGCCGATGCTCAGCGTACCGAACATGTCGATGAAGTTCTCCTCCTCTGACCGCGACTGCACGGGCATCTCGTCCGACGGGAGAGTCGAGGAGGACTTGTGCGAGCCGCTGGACGAGGAGGAGGGGCCGTCTGGCGAGGTCTGCGAGGTATGGGTCTTGATGTGCAGCAGGTCCGTGCGCAACAAAGGGTGGGGACGGTCGGTCACCGACTCTTGCAGCACTCGAAGCGCGTCTTCGAGCTCGCGAATGCGGGCGCAGAGATTCTCGATGCGATCGTGGAGCTCTTCTGTGTTGGCCAGGACGAGGCGATTTCCTTTGCCTGGGACAGTCGAATTGGATGAGTTCGGTCAATAACGATCAAGCACGCCGCACCAGAAGTAAGATGGCCTAAAAGCAACTGAGCAAAACCTCAGATGTATGGGGAAATCACGTACCGTCGGGGCAGATGCTTCCGCACCCTCTGCAAGACGTTCAAGCTACCGTTTGTCGGAAATAAACGACTAAGTACCTCGATACACATTTCCCGCACGGAACCTGAGAATAGTAAGATCCTGCATCTTCACACGTAAAACAGCCTACATTTTTATCACAGCGAAGCTTGAGCCGTCGACATTCAGCGCACGAAGTCGGTCTGGACGTTGTAAGCGGCAAAGTCGTATCGCAAGCCCCCGCGCACGTACACACGACCCGGTTTCTTGCGCATTTTCTCTTCTTTATCCTTGGGTGTTGTACCCATGGCTTGCGCGCAGCAACGAAGGTACGGTTTTTACAAGGAGTTTTGAAGTTGGTTTGTAAGACGATGTAATTGAACGGTGAGGTGATGGGAAAAGAGAAATCGCGGAGACGTGCAGGAAGAAATATGGGTGTCCTCGGTGGACGGGGACGAGGAATGGTTGCAATTCTTTTGTTTCCGGAGGACGAGTCTGAGTGGTGATGGAAAACAAGGGCAATCAAACCGGCGTTTCTCTTCGTCCGCAACGTCGTTGCGTTTATTAAGCAGCTCAACTATCTTGGTCATTCTCTGTGGTTACGCGTCTCCGTCCATGTGGATTAGAGGGGGAAATAGCCCAAGAAGGTAGTCGAGAACGGATTCGTCCGCCGAAGACGCGGTCAAATGGCGCAATTTCCGCTGGCAAGCATTCGTGTGGCATTGTGGACGATGAATAAACCTCAAGGTGGACCAAAAAAGGCACGGATGTAATCAGACAATCGTGGGCTCGCAGTAGGCTCGAACCAGCCGCACGCCAGCACTGAACGCTTGATGACAGTCGATCAAGGAGTGATGGCGAAGCCCGGCCTATTGATCGACTGTCATCAATTTCCCCCGGTCTAAATACTGTACTATTTCGACCGTAGGTTCATGCCCTATCACCCGTCACTAAGCAAGTTCACTGGAATCGTAGTTCATTCCTCGGCAATCATGGGAAAATTCCTATAAATGGTAAATCGGCCACTGCCGGATCGAAAATTTTCACGTTTTTCAGCCTTTTTCAGCCTCAAAACCTCTCTGTCACCGTCACATGTACCAAATAGGTTCAGTTCACAACCCTATGTCACCCGTCACCTGAACTTACGGTCGAAATAGTATAGTAGCGACTGCCTCGAGTCTAGGAAAGCAGTGAGAATACCGGCTCGGACTCGGTTTTAATTTCAGCTTTCCGAATGCCAACGAGGCCGTCTCGAGCGCTCTTTCACGGGAGGAGTAATTGAGGACTCCAGTGAGCCGGGTGCCACGTTCAGAATGAGGCACGGGAGAGGAGGCTGTCAAGAGAGACTGGGAAAGCATGTGGTCTGACCTTGTTGGGTCACTTGGGTAGGGAATAAAAGATTCAGCGCAAATTCAGCGTCATAATTCAGAGCGAAAAAGAGACAAAATCACATTCACACCGTGGCCAGTTGAACTTTGAATTAAACGATCCACTATTGACTGGGTTGACCCACTTGTATTCAGTACAAAGTACTTTATAGCTTGCATTTGACGCGGGGAAGAAAAGTGATTCGGCTTGAAGGTCCGCGGCATCTCTACGATCACTTGAACAAACCTTTTCTGCCACTGCGACTATGTCGCAGATTGTGGAGGAGCATTTCGCGTTCAAACTGCCGGACAATGTCCCGCTCTACCAGAACGAGAATGAATATGTCCAAGTCAGGGAGAGTTGCCTCATTGACTATCACGAGTCCGCCTCGCGCGACCTGCGCGAATCCTTCATCGAGGCCTCAGCCTATATTACGGCGAATCCATCTCCCAGTCTTTACCCCGGTGTGGTCGATGGGGACGGAGAGAAAAGGCTTGAGCTTGCCATCAGGTTCCAACTGGCCTCATCTCCCTCATCTCACATGTCTTATTGCCACCCTGAAGTCATTGTGGACAACAGATGCATGAGCGGATGCGGGCGCGATGCTCCAGATATAAAACGCGCACACTGGACATTCTGGACTCCATCATCGACCCTGACCACGAAGATCCGTCAGACTAGTGATGTTCGGGCTTGGCTTGGCTTTCAAGCCCCGGCTTTGGCTTGGCTTCCCGGGGCTTTGGCTTGAGCGACCTCAAGCCAAAGCCAAAGCCCTGGGATAGGGCTTGGCTTGGCTTGGCTTTGGCTTAAGCCCCGGCTTGAACTGCAAATTTATAGATGCTGTATACTGCCGTACAAGGTCAGTAAACTCATTAAATTGACCCCTCTGACAAAGAAAATACCTCCACACCCAGTCTTTCATTGATAACCGGGATAGAATCGCTCAAATAGTGAAGATCAAAGAAAAAAAAGCTGATCTTCATCCAACCTCATCATTGAATCACTGAAGTAAACTGTGGTTCAAAGTAAGTTGGAGTCTACCAGTTGAAACTGGACAGAGTCTGACCTATGAAATACACTTCCGTACCTTTGACAGATGGCCACAAGGAGGTATGTATGCAGCACTCAAAGCCACGGCTTGAAGCCCCGGCTTTGGCTTCGCTGACCTCAAGCCAAAGCCAAAGCCCTGTCCAAGCCCCGAGTACGGCTTGGCTTGGCTTGGTCAAGCCGGGGCTTTGGCTTGGGGGCTTGGGGGCTTAAAGCCAAGCCAAGCACATCACTACGTCAGACGACGTTTCAGATGAACTCCTCGCGAAAGCTTCATCCTGCGTAGCGTTTGCCCATGTTGAGATGTACTAAACAGCGGTACAGAGTAGGAATGTTCGTCTAGCAAACGACAACCTATATGCAGCTGCAATTTATGCCAATGCCGCAATCTCCCGCGGCCTTGTCTCTTCCAACGCTCTGTGGATTACGGTTCTTCTTTCACGCTCAGCCGCACAGTACAATATCGATGTGCGCAACTCCCCTTGATATCGGAGCTTCAAATACCTGTGGCTTGAATACGACAAGCGCGAAGCGGAGATGGCCACAGAGGAAAGGAAAAGGTTGGCCAAGATTGCGAAGGCGCCGAACGCGTACAGATGTGCCACTGAAGGATGTGACATCGAGGCGACGAACAAAAGGACGCTCCTGCGCTGCTCCGGAAAGTGTCCAGGTGAATACAAGCCATCCTATTGCAGCAAAGAATGCCAGAAGCGGGTGGGACTCCTTTAATCCTAGTGTATTTTTCAGTTCCCTCTGAACAGTTCCTGTTAGGATTGGCCCGTTCACAAGCAAATTTGCAAGCCAGGTTCCAAGGCTACGATCGGTCCCGCCGACAGCGACTCAACCATTCAAGTGAACATCAACGATCCCAGCGTCCTCGACAACGAGATACGGCCCGATGGCGGTGTCGAGCGCATCATCGAGTTCCCTCATCCTGATGTGCCGGGCGGAAAGCTCAGGATCAAATCCAAGAGCCTGAGCCAAGTTGTGCTCGGCCCCCTCTTCTTCAAGTTCTTGGGGGCGAGTGGCATGGCATGAGAGGAGCCAACTACGATCGCGAGATAGACGGACTAATGTACTTCTATATGTGTACAGAGAAATTCGCGGGTTGAATCACACTCGGATTTTTCATTCCAACCAAAAATCGGTAAATATATATGAGTAAAAAATACAACAAGTCTCGGCGTTCTGAACCAGGAGAAACTTTTTCGCTCGTGCGAGATGGTTTGAAGGAATTTTATTTTTTGGGGTCCTTTTGCAGGTGTTCAATAGGGTAGGGTCGGGTCCAGCCGGGTGAGATACGGATCAGTGACACTGATAGGTCACAAATTCAATCATGTTTTTCGACCTGAACGTCCCCATACACCATCCCCAGCATTCCTCAGCTCAAGCCCTCTCAAAGAAAAACAAGGGGAAGCAGCCGCAGCAACAGGTCGATGTCACGTACTCTACGGCGCAGATTGGCGCCATCGAAGCCCGACTTGACTTGCTCACGCATCGTTCGTACTTTCAGCTGTCTTCCTTGTGCGCGCTTGATGAGATGACGCGAATAGTTGGATATACGGTGATTGCACTGAACCAAACCGTCCAGACGGCAATAGCCCCCAAAGTCCATGTGAATATATTGGACAATCTCGTCGCGCAGCTGAAGCTACGCCCTGGAGTCGTGCTGCTTAAACGGCTCACCATTATTTTGGATCAGGATAGCGAGAAGGGATTCGGTCTAGTGAGTCTTTAATCTGTAGAGTCGGATTTCTTTTTGTCTGCCAAATCCGATTTTTGCTGAATCAATATCATATAGACCCCTGCGAATGCCGCCCTGTTCAAGCCTTACGATTTAATAGCTCTGGTCCCAACTACCCAGCCTACCTTCTCGCTCGCGTGCCTTACTCACAGCCAGCCATCCGTGCTGACTGCCCACATCATTTCGCTCCCCTTGACTCTCCGTCTTGATTTTCGAATGAAGCACACACTCGTAAGAACCGCGCTAAAAAACGGCGCTGTTTTCGAGATCAGTTACGTCGGTGCCCTCGGTGGAGATAACGACAGCACCCTAGTCGAGGCCGGGGCCGCCGAAAGCGGTGCGTCCGCCAAAAGAAATTGGTGGGCGACAGCGAAGGAAGTCACCCGCGTCACCAAGGGGAAAGGCTTGATCGTCAGTGGAGGTGTTGTAACTGAGGCTGATTTCCGCTCCCCGAGAGACGTTTCCAACCTGTAAGCATTCCTCGTTGTGAGACAATTTCCGACCTGAACCTCGTTGAAAGCATTACATTACTAGGGCTACCGCAGGACGTCTCCCACAGCGCATCCACAAAAATTCCAAAGTCCCTGGTCTTACGGGCTCGTCAGTTCCAGCTGTGCTTTGATTTACCCTGCTGTATTAATGTTGCGTGCAGAGACTCGGCAAACGTATCGTGCCGTTTTTTCGGAACCAGTTCTTGTCGTCCCAGGGGCAACTACAACGAAACAAGACACACCTCAGAGCGCTTCGCGGGATTCCGACAGTCGTGGGAGCGGCAGCGACAAGAAACGTCCTCGAGAAGAAGAGGTCGGCGACGGTGTAACACCTCAAAAGGGAGGGACAGCCTTCTCGGATCCCACAGAAAATTCTTCGCGCAAGAAGAAACGGAAAAAGAACAACCAAGAAGCCGGGTGATTCTGGGCTATGTCGCGTAGTATACATAGTAATAGTTAATGCGAAGTTCAACATGAACCATAGGATTCACCGACTCAAAACATGGCTTCCCATCAGCTAGTATTCTCTGACACAACATTTGTCATGGCTCAGAGAGCCAAAATTATTTTTCATTGGAATGGTCTCAGTGTATCGAATTCCAAAGTTATTGCCCAAGTTAAGAGGGATTTCGGTGTTAATCGGCGCATTGCCCTTATTGGGGTGATTTCAATCCCGCACCTCTCCTCATCGTTTCCCTCCATCTCTTTCCCCAACTTTACGCCGGCGCTCGACACTCAGGAGGACAGTCGTCCTCGAGGATCTATCTACTTCTTACCATGTCTTCCAACGACGCAAACGAACCTCCCGTTGCACCTCCGGTGAAAAGGCGTCGACTCAAGGGCGCGTGTGATATTTGCAGAAGACAGAAAGGAATTTCCCTAGCTCTCATTTGCCGTGTTCAATACTTACGTCCTCTGAATAGTTCGTTGTAAGCTAGCAACGTTTGGAATACATTCTCCGTGTTCATTCAAGGGCTGGTAAGGTGACAGTGCGGAGATGCCAGGAAACAGATGCTCCAATTGCGTTAACTTTCAGTCGGAGTGTACACATTCTACGACCAGTAAAGCGAAAGTATGCCATTTTCCTTCTTCTGTCGACTTTGATCAATGTTACGCAGTCTGGGTATGTTTAGGCCATTAGCGGCTCTCCGTTTATTGAACGTCAATATATAAGCACCAAGATCAAGCATGACCTATTCAATGTGGGTGTTAAATATGACGCAGGCTTTCACTCATAGGTGCCTCTAGACTTTTCGAACGGCGCAGGATCATATCGCCTCCATTCTGACAGGATCCCCAGAGTATATTTCTGGGGATCCCTCCGCAGTATATCAAGTCCTAGTCGCGGTGGCGCAGTATGCCCGAACGCTCGAGGAGGCTTTGACCATGACGACGGCCACACCATCACGGGCACTCAACGACAAGTTGTATCTCCGCTCCAATGCCCTCGACGCAACGGAAGCATCTAGTGGCACAGACTCAGATTCGGACAACGAAGGACTCCTCGTAAACACCAATCTTTCCGAGCCCATGAGGCAGATCACCCGAAATATCTCTTCTAACCGTTTTTACGGAAAGTCCAGCGCCATCAATTTTGTCAAAGCCGTCATGGATATCAAGCTGGAAGCCACTGGCGAGACAATGTCCAACCCGCAGATTCGGAGGCCCGAATTTTGGAACGTTCGCATTGTCAGTGAAGCGGCCTGCTCCTTTCTCTCACTGAACTTGTTATGCGTAGTGGGAGACACCTTCGGAGATTATCGTGCCGCACATGTTTCCCGAGCCAGACTTAATGCAAACCCTAATCGACAGTTTCTTCTCCCAAATCAACATCCTCGTCTACCTGTTTCACGCTCCTACCTTCCGGAGCGCTGTTGCTGCCGGATTACACTTGCGCGATCGCAAATTTGGGGCAGTCGTCCTCGCGATCTGTGCTCTTGGATCCAAGTTCTCCGACGACTCGCGTGTGTTTCTCGAGGGTGCAAATTCCGAACATAGCGCCGGATGGAAATGGTTTCGCCAGGTCCGGCCAATCCCGACCTCTTTTCTCATCTCCCCTTCTCTGTACGACCTTCAACTAATCGGTGTAAGCAATGTTTAATACATTGAACAACCTGCGGATCTCACTGCCTCATAGTTGAGCATCCTTTACATTGCAAGCGGCTCAAGGCCGGAGGAATGTTGGTACTTAGTGGGGATTGGTCTACGGATGTGCCACGACGTAGGCGCTCATCGACGAATTCGATCTCACAGCGGAAACACTGTCGAGTCGGAAGAATACAAGCGAGTTTTCTGGGTGATGGTTTGCTCGGATACCATAATGAGCTCGTTATTGGGCAGGCCGCGAGCGACTGGGATCAACGAGTGCGTGCGCTTCATTCTGTCGTCGACTCCAGTGCAAAAACAATGCTAATGTTAGCCTCGACGTCGCCTTGCCAGTGGCACTTGAAGGTGAAGAACCAAGGCTCGTGGTCTACGGGTTGTTGCTTGTGAAGATGATGGAAATTTGGAGGCGCGTTCAAGATGCTGTTGTATGTCTGTTTTGATTTTCCTTTGGAAATGTCCTCACTCCGAGGGCATAGTATCCTATCAAGCGGAAAGACCAATCTCAGGCTTACCAGGAAGTTGTGGTAGAGCTGGAGTAAGTTACATGGAGGTTTTCGTGATATCATACTGAATTTCGACCCAGTTCCGCACTCAACCAATGGGTAGACTCGGTACCCGACAACTGTACGTGGCGCGCGCTTACATTCGGCGCTGTATGGTCCTAATCCCGCGAAGTACGATGGGACCCTCATCGGAAGGATCTGATCAGTTTGAATCAATCGGCATGTCTATATGTGACTTATTATGTGCGCCTGTCCGTTCCATCCTGCTGCCCATCCTCAGGAACGATTACAGCACGGTATTATATTTGTTGGAAGGTCGTTCGAATGTTGCTTATTTTTCAATACAGTTCAAATACTTTTACATCGCCCGTTTATTCCATCGCGAGGAGACCTTCCCTCTTTGTCGTTCCCATCGCTCTCCATTTGCGCAAATGCGGCTCGTGGGTGCAGCCATGTAATGGACGTCCAGTCAAAACGAGGCGCTGGCCCCCTGTATAACCCTCAGATCATCGTAATTTTTTTTTCATTGAAACCATGAATTAACACTGACTCGGTCCTATAGTCAGCGCTCTTTGATTCTGCTATGGTATTACTGCTGAATGTCTTCCACCGGCGCCCCTCAGCGGATCAAAGCGTTCAGAAATGCCTCAACGTGTTACGGGTATATGAACGACGGTTTGTGTGGAATAACTGCCTAGCAATACTTGTATCGCTCACGAACAACCGTAGATGGCAGGTAGCTGGCCGGGATGCGTAATTTTTTTCCGGCCGACTATTTACTGGTTACTCACTTCCCTGAAGGGATATTGTTACCAGCATGCTCGACGTCGGCGGGGCGTTTTCAACAGCAGTCTCGTTGAAACGGTCGCGGAGCTCGGAAGACATTCCGTCGTCTGAGATGGATGCAGATGCGTCGGAGGAACCGCGTAATATTGCCGGTTCAAACCGTGTCGCTTCTAGTATCCAAGACGAGGAGATTGAACGACTCCTCTTTCTGCCCCTGCACACGGAAGATTTGGGGCGGCTCCCCATCTACGAGCCATTCGACTTCGATTCCATTTTCCAATCGGGTATATTTTCGGAGAGCGCAGAGTCTGCAATCGGCGACAATAAGTCGACGCCGTTCCATGATCCCCTTTCACATAGTCAGTTCCGAGCCTGAATTTTCGCCCGGAGTTTCATTTAACGGCATTATTTAGATCCAAGTCTAGAAGGGCGAATTGAAACAAAGTGCGTAACTCTGCACTAAGTTGTTACTAGTTGCAATTTTTGACATGTCTGTTGTACTTATGTAGCTGGGACGACTGGGTTGCCTTCACTTTAGATCCCAGTCCTTCTTAGCGAGGCTCGAACGATTGCAGATTCAAATTCTGAATATTCTGTCTCCAAAAAAAGAGCTCATTCTCTGGCCTACATATGTAACATAACCTTTCTCTCGGATCGCGTGAAATTGGTTTGCAAATTTAAATTACTGTCGCCCCACATTAACAGCATCGTTAATCGAGAGGACCCTGACCTAATAACCTATTGTGGCCCCAGGCCAACGGGTGGCGGGGCCATAGGTGGCAACACTGGTCAAGAGTCGGGACTTCATATCCAGAGTCTCTCGTCCAGGGCAGCAGCAGTAGAAAGTTGGGGGAAGAGACGGGAGAAGGGTATTGAGGAATATGAAGAAAAACGACGATATGGGATGATATCTTTCATTTCATATTCCATTATAGAGTAAGTAAAGGGAAGAAGAAAGAGAGAATCTGTTTGATTAGACTCGGAGCGAGTAGCGGAGCCGGCCAGTATCGCGGACGAAGTTTAGGACTGGCTTGGTGTCGACGTTCGTAGAGAGCAGGAGCCTCAGCGAGAGCCGCGCGGGGCAGGAGGGGGACGGAGTAGGGGCAGCTGGGGATGGGGCGAGGCAGAAGCGGTGGAGGTAGGCGTTTAGGCCGATGTGCCGGGTGCGCAGCTGCGTGATGCCGTGCTCTGCCGTCTGATGGCCGCGCTTCACAGCTTACATTCTGCTGACACAAGGACAATTAGGGAGGCTTCTTTCAACGACGGTGACCTCTTCGACATCCTCCGATGCTCGTCCCACAGGGACCGGACCCAAGCGGCGCCGGTTGCAGGGTGCATGCGACATTTGTAGAAAAAAGAAAAGTACGACAGTTTATGGTCGGTTTCCTTTTGCTGACCTGTGAGTACTTCTGTCGCTAACAGTCCGATGCAAGTGTGCTCTTTGCTAGAATTACTCCTCTGAATTACACTCCCTATCTGTCAGGCGACAGTTCGGAAATGCCAGGGAATAAATGTACCAACTGCATCAGCCTGCATCAGTAACTTCACAATTTACTTGTGGGCTTGTGGCCCTTTTCGCTTGTGCTCAAAAAAAAAAAGTCACCAAAATCATGTCTAGACACCAACGCGCACACTCAGTTTTTTTTTTTGGCCGACTTGTGGGGTTTTGGACATAGCTTGTGGGCTTGTGGGCTTGTCGGCTTTTTCAGCTTGTACAAGCTTGTACAAGCACCGGCAAGTAAGTTGTTAAAAGGCCGATGTGAAGACGCTGATAAGCATGGAAAATGACCAGACTTGAAATCTATCAATTTCAATGTTCTTGTTCTACTTACTGAAGTAGAACAATGCTTATTTATTACTTGGCCCACAATGAGAGCCATAGTGAGGTCCGGACTGTTGGCTAAAGGCACTTCACAAGAGATTACATTGTATAGACTTGCCTGGTCACCGATACCACGAGGGTCAACGGCCAGGTGGGCTACAATAGAATTTCACTTAATTCCATGTTCAACCATTCGATCGAATTGGGACATTTGGAAAGTGTCATATATCAAGGACATAACACATACCATCCATCTAGACTGTGAATTCATAAGGGATCCAGATTGCAGGTCAAATCAAATCGGCAGAGTTGTTGGTGCAGTTGCAAGCACAAGTTCGACATTTGTGACATATTAAGTCACTGTAACTTTAATCACACGAGCCTGGATGCCTTGGAGAGTTCAGGAATCGTTCAGGGACATTCAGTAACCCTATCAGGATCAATACCTGCTGTGTATTTACGCGTAAATCATCAAAAGATTGTATTTACATGTAAATCAAAGTCCAACCATTCGGTTGAATTAGGGCACCATGGGAATAGTTGGGTGACAAAGGTGTCATCAGGTAGAGATGCAGGACAGCCAGTCTATCTATAAGGCTAAGCTGGTTGGCCCAGACAATCTCTACTACAATTTATCCGGACACGCTATACTTGGCACGTCTAAAGATAACAAGTCCATCAAGATATGATGGCAACACCTTAAAACAGAAAGATAGACGCACAGCTCTCGGGATAGAGCACTTATTTAGCCGTTTAACCGGGTCTTTGATGCATGTACCTTTAAATAGCCAGGTCCGTTTATCCGTATATACCGAAGTGGACTGATTGTAGTATTTATTTATTTTATCATGTGATGTATAATTCCTGTATAAATACCAACAGGTTTCGAGTGGAAAGCCAGTGAATTCACCCCTTCTTGCTAGACGTACTCAGCTCAGCTGGTATTGTCGCTTGGGAAGCCTTGGATTCACTAGGAGTACCATTGGGAACTTGTTAGTTCTTTCTGTTATTCTTGGTCAAATATATTTGTTGGTTGTTGGATCTATGTGCGCATAAAGAATCTTAAGGAAACTGAATCGTATCGGGTCGTATCGGTTTCATATCGGGTCGTATCGGGTCATATTGGGTTTCATAAGGATTTGGGAAAGCACACGGATTGGTACAGATATTACAGCTGAGAACATTGAAGGATCACAAGTCTTGAGTCTATTGACTACCAAGCACTACCCCACACCACCCCATCGAGATAAAACCACTCTCTGCTTTGTCTAGACCTCATCAGAGTCTCTGGATCGGCTATTGGAGCGTTCTCAGTATTTACGTGTAAATAGCTATTACCAGATCTAGTTCAAATATCAACCTAATACTTGGTTGGAACCCCGGTACTCGCACCACTCGATTGTTTGGATTAGAGTTTAGTGTTGGTTTAGTGTTTGTTAGTGCTCAGGCATTGATAGACATTATTCTACATTTCACATCTGTTCAGGTAGTCAGTGTTTCAACGCAGTGTACTCACTTCTACATCTCCAAGGTGATGCGTTTGATCTCTCGTCAATTTATTTCATTCATCCATCGATCCAGGATAGCAGCTCTGCGCTCAACTACAAGAATTCTCGCAAACATGTTGCTGCAATTTTTTCGCCAACGACAGCCTACTATATGCGACTGGGTACTGGGCCACCTAAGAGTTTATGGCTCTGGACAGAATTTACCAGGGGCCTCAAGAAGCTCCTGTGGCTCTCATATTGAAGTACTATCTATTAGGAGTTGTGCGAGCAGCGTTCGCCAAATTTACATGACATGTTTGGCGTGTCTCAAATTTTTTCCGATCGGGATGCCGAAAGGGGTAAAAAACCAGGTAGTGGACCACCTTGCTGGACGAGTCGCTGTGGCCCTAATTGGTGGTAAAATGGATCCTTATACGAGGATTGGATCTCTATCCATGATTTTGGATGGTCTTCATGTGCATATGGACTTTGGAAATGGTATAACAAAGTGTCTTGGAAGGGAGGAAATTAGCCCAAATGGCGGATGTCACTAAACCAACGACCTAATCAGAGATAGGAGAGATGTAACCCCAAAATAACCGACCAGTGACAATATAGGATATGGACGGACACGCCCAAGGGCATATATCTTTTCCAAGTGCCCAGCAAGCCATCCGAAAAGACTTGGACTTTTGGGTCACCGAAAGTGGCTGGTGGGTGAGGAGCAGATTAGCTAAATAAAAATGTTGGGTGACGCTTAAATACGAGGAATGCATACCAGTATGACATGTGTGGCACGGCAGGCCCATTCGCTGACAGGATTGTGAGATATGTGAATTGTTTGCCGGACCCACTCTGAATAGCAGACGAGTATCTGTAGTTCTCCTGCATGTCATGACCATGTTGAACTTCGTTGGAACAGATTACAAGTGAATGCGGCTCATCAGGGCAGCATAACGAGCCCAGGAAGTTGCGAAACGGTAAAGAATTGGTGGAGAAAGAGCTGCGGCAAGCGTCGGCCGAACGGAGAGGCTAAGAAATGATGGCTCACTGTTATATACCGTGCCGGAATGGACCTAGAACGAGATGGAAGATGGGCCGGAGGTTCCGGAGGCTCCGGTTAGGACCGGAGGTACCGGAAGGCCCGGAGGAGGTCCGGTGCAGTATAAAGGAAGGATAGCAACACCACAGGGGATTAAGGGTGAGCTAATGCCTTGACTGACGGATAACCGGAAGTCGAGGTACCGGAGGTGATAAGGAGGTACGAAGACGACTCAGATCAAGAGGAAGAACCAGGCAACGATTAACGTTAATAATCAAACTGAAGTACATGAAGTAAAGACGTAGTATTTAAATGGAATACCTAATTGTATTCCCAAATAGGAAGGAGAGTGGTTCATGACAATAAGACTTGTCATGAGGACTGATGATAAGTTGTAAGACAATTAAAAGGAAGATGAGAAGACGGATAAACGGGAAACGCTCAGTAAGCCTTCATTGCGTAAAAACCCGATGCTTCCGGAAGGTCCGGAGGCTCCGGGATATGACCGGAGCTCCGGAACCTACCGGAGCGACCAGAAGGTCGACGGGAGGCTCTGGGATGTTGCATGGATATAACAGTATCCCCCTCTTAGGTTCCTCTCCCATGAGGAACCCAAGAGATGACGAGTTGGTCGAACAATGAAGGAGCGTGGGAAAATAAACAAGATCAAAAAGTCACGTGCTGTTGGTTTTGACTCAGACGTTTCTTTCTTTCCTACCACCACCACCTCCGGTCACCAAACACACACCACAATGCAACACGTCGGAAGCGACAACGGCGGGCGCGCTGGAGACTCGGAGGACAACCGCGGCGACGCCGGCAAGGGGAAGAGTTCCGGGAAGGGGAAAGCTCGTGCGACGAGGCAACGCAGCGCTTCTACGAGGAGCGCGAGGAGCGTCGGGCTCGCCTTATCTCCGCCTACGAGGAACAGGCGCAGGAGGCCGCGCAACGGGCGGAGGTCGCGAACGAGGAAGCAGCACGAGCTCTCCAGCTCGTGCACGACTTGGAGCTCCTCGATGCGGAGGCTCCGGAGTTCGATGACGTGCCCGTCATCGAAACGTTGAAGTCGGCGTCCCCGGAGCGCGCTGAAGGTCCGGAAGGTGAGGAGGGTGGTGACGATGAGTTGAATGACGAGGTGGACAGCGATGTGGAGCAGGAAGGAGACAAAGGTACGTCGCAGTCCATACCGGAGGTTCCGGTACTAACCTAATATTTGCTTTTTCCTAGCCTGCGATTCCTGCCGCAAGAGCAGTGAGGTGTGCGTCGTGGAATACGGACGCACTGCGTGCCGGCGCTGCCGCGCTAAGCACATCCACTGCAGTCACGCCCGCCCCCTCGGTCCACCGCGCATCAACAAGCGCGAGATGGCGAAGGCCCGTCGACAGGGTTCCGGACCTGTCGCAGGGCCCTCGCGGACGCGCCGGAGCACCCGGAACGTCGGGGGCGACCGGATCGACCGCGAGGTGCGGGCTCGCACGAGGAAGGAACGGGAGCGGAGGGCGCGCAAGGATGGGAAAACGGAGGGAGGAGGCCGGAGGTTCCGGGCACTCGTCGATCGAGTGGAGTTCCTTGAGCAGGAGCACATCCGGGTGATGGGGCGATACAAGTTGGCGTATTGCGCGTCCCATATCATCCTCCGCACGCTCTCGGCTCCGGGAAGTACGACGGAGGTGCCCCGGGGGGCTCGTAGGATGCTCCGGTGGATGGAGGAGGACGCTGGGTACAACGACTGGGATATGTCCCTGCCGCAGGAGGAAGGAGGGTCGTCCGACGAAGAGGAGCATCCGGAGCGCGGAGTGAAGCGTCGGAGGTTGATGAGGCGGGCGAGCCCGGAAGTGGAGGAGAGAGAGGTGGAACCCGTCGAGTCGGAGGACTCGGAGGCGGAACCGGAAGCTCCGGTTGCGCTCCGAGCCCATTCCGAATCCTGGCCGGAGGATTTCCGGTCCTCAGACGGCGGGGAGGACATGAGGATGGATGTGGACGTCCCCGAGGTTCCGGAAGCCCCGGAAGCACCCGCGGAGACGGAGGAAATGGGGGAAGTCGTGGAGCTGGATGTGGCAGAGGCGCCGGAGGGGCAGGGAACGCCCGAGGAACGCACCACGGGCCAGGCGGAGGCGAGGACAATCACGGTCCTTACCTTCAAGCCCGATCCTGAGCCAGTGCCGCCTCCGCCTCCCACTCCGCCACCTGTACCGGAGGCTCCGGTACGGGTGAAGAGGGAGTCGGAAGAGCGAGAATTCCAGACCTTGGTGCTCCAGCCAGGAGCGCCAGCGGGATTCCACGAGGAGGACGGGGTGTTCGTCTTGGACGACGAGGATGCGGAGATGGGGGAGCCGGAGGCTCCGGGAGGCAAGCCGGAGTCGTCCGGAGGTGAAGGCGAAGGTCCAAAGTGACCGACGAACAATATAGAGACAATTGTAAATAATGAATGTTTTGTATTTGTGGATTTGGAAATTTTTTTTTTTTTTTTTCTTGATTTGATTTATGTTGAACTTGAGTGAAATGGAAAGGATCCGGAGATTCCGGTTTATTACCGGAGGGTCCGGAGAAAGAATGGTGAGGATTCCGATGTGACGGAATAGAAAGGCAACGTTCCGGAGCAGTTCCGGAACCGGAACGCATCGTATACGGGTTGGGTTCCACTGTAGGAACTGTTGCATTCAAAGAATGAATAATTGGAGAAATGATGAATGATTGGAATCTTGATGAATGATAAGAGGAGTGTTATTCCGTTGATTGGAAAAGTGACCAAATCAAGATGTTGATTGGTCCACTCCGTCTGTCGATAAGGAGTGTGATGCCGGAAGGGAACCGGAAGGATTCGGAAGCGATCCGAAAGGAAACCGGAAGGAATAGACAGAGAGCCGGAAGGACTCCAGAGGGATTATCCGGAAAAGTACCGGAGCGATTCCGGAAGTGTACCGGAGGCAATCCGGAAGTATACCAATGGATAGGTGGCAAAGAAGGGAAAGTGGTTGGGCAGATGAGTGATTTAAATGAAGTTGCCCAAGATCCCGAATAGGATAAGAAAAGGTGATGTGAATTGAGTACCGATGCAAAAGTTGATCGTGACGACTCTCGGGGAATCAGATAATACTCAATATGTGCCCGGAAATGAAGGGATGGGCGAAGGTGGGTGGAATGATCGGATAGACAGATGGATGCACCCGGATGCGCAGATACCGTATGGATAACAGAAAATTGTCGACCACTATGTCCGGAAACTCCGGGGGTTCCGGAGTATCTGGAGCTCACGGAAGGATCCGTGGATGCATGGGTGAGGGTTGTCGGATGATTCCGGTACCGGTTGGATAATTGGTGGATGGTCCGGAGGGTGAACGATGTCCGGAACAAGACCGGAATACCGGAATACCGATGAATGATACCCTGGAATGCGTAGTGGTAGTTGGTTGAAGATTGATTGGATCTGAAATCGAATAGCGAGCGCAATTGTGCCGTCTGCAGAGAGGAAGGCAAAACGACAAGAGATGGACTGAGAGGATGTGTTCCGCGTGGTATGCTGACTTTTTGATCAATAGTCTGCACTTCTTGCGAAGAAAAGTTGAAAATTATCGGAGTTTTTATAGGCTTATCCCCCTCTTAAGGGTAGACGTCCCATCGTCTGCCGACAATTTCACATCCTCCGAGTCACTCCGGTAAGCGCCGGAGAACTCCGGGAATTACCGGAGAGGCCCGGAAAGGCCAGAGAACCACCGGAAGGTGGGAGGATCGAAGAATCCCGACAGCTCGAAAGCAGGAGAAATCTCGACTGCAACGAGAGCGATAGGGATTAATGGTCGTAACTCGGTATTTGGAATATTGGGCTCCGGAGAAGAGCTCCGGAAATTGGAGATACCGGAGGTTGATTCGGAGCGTCGGAACGCCGCAAGGCGAGGATTCCAAGAAGTGGAGAGAGTTTCCAAGAGGTCCGAGCGACCAAACTCGGAATACGACCAGATGAACACCACCTCCGAAGATACATGGAGGCGGAATGGGTGGAGCTGTTCGGCAAAGAATAGAATGGAAAAGGCGAAATTTGATGGAAAAGCTCCAGGTGCCCGAAAATTCTTCAAGCCAAGTACGTCCGGTTCAAAGACGTTGACTCCGAAAATGCAGACATCGATAAGTGCTATAATGGCACTCGAAAATGGATGGTCTGGGGGCTCCGGTAATGACGTAGTGTCCGGAGCCTCCGGACCAAGCACACGATGATGCTGGAACGGAGGAATCAAAGGTGGGATGATTGAACGGTAGAACCGGAGGTTTCGAAGTTGCTGCCAAGCGAATAATCTTGTTTTTGTACGATGTGCGAACTCCTTGTCGGAGGGAGCCGGAGTTGATCGGAGGTCTCCGGACAAAGTCGAGGAGACGTCCGGCAAAGACCCTTGCAGTCTGACTCCGGAGATCACCGGAGGATGACGTACGAGTGATCCGGAGACGTCAAGGACAATTGACAGTAAGCCGCCGGAGAACACGGATCTCCGGAGGTCATCGAAGGATTACCTACGATGGAACGGCTGAACTGGATAATCCGGAGGCGATCGGTGAAGCCGGAGGAAAGCATAGGTCTCCGGGGGGCCATCGGAGGAAACTACGGGTGACCCGGAGAAGCCAGAGGCGGTCGGGTCTCCGGAGATTATCGGAAGATGGCCTACTTGTAACCCGGAGGAGAACGATGGACTACAGGTGAGATCAAGGGCAAGATTCGGAGGAAGCCGGAGGAGAATGCAAGTCTCCGGAGGCTCCGGAATAGATGCAGATGTTGTGCCCATGATCAATGAAGTGAATCCGGAGGACATTGGTCGAAAGGTTCGAACAGGAGTTTTGGATGCACAAGGAAAGTTTCCTGACTTGCGACGTGGAAATTGATCTGAATTCCAAGAAATGGCGTAACTTCGAAATGATTGTTGAAAGGCGAAGACCGAAAAGGGCGAGGATGAACAATAAGGCTAATAGCCTAAAAGTAAAATTGGGAAAGAGGTTATTTGGCCTCTTGAGAAGAGCGATCCACGAGCGGAAGCCAAACAAGTGCCGGAACGCCCGGAGGACCGTGAAGCGAGTAGCCTCGGGGTATGACCGGAGGTTACACGAAGCAATATTTGCTCCGGAGGTTACCGGAAGTAAGGTGCTCAACGGATGTCGACGGGACAACCGGAGTGAGCGGAGGGGTGTCCGGAGAGTATCCGGGACGATGTCCGAAACCGGAGAGTGTCCGGAAGGACTTCCGGAAGAAGGTGACGAGTCAAAATCCGGAAAGGAGAGACAGATGTCTCGGAGATGTTCCGGAGGAACGGTGGCACGCAGGCCGATGAGACCGAAGGGACTCGAGGTGATGGCGTTAAAATTGTCGGTATGAGCAGCGGAGGGTGTCGGAGCTCCGGCGCAGCATTGCTCTACCCGTGATTGGGTACCGAACCAATATCCGACATTGCTGCCGGTCGTGTGCACACTAAGCCCCATGTGAATAAGGAACAGATCAGTTGGAAACTTCCGACTAGTCAATCAACGGATTGATACGGTGGAGTTTGCCGGTATCCAGGAACCAGATTGATGGGGAATCAGAATCGATGACGCCAAGTTCCGAATAGGAACATCACCAGATGATGGAATTATGACAGACGAGGCTGCCGATTAGAGGGAAGAAGATGCCGATGAGATCCGGAGGGGAGATTATATCCGGAACTTCCGTGAACGGAGCAAAACCCATAGATTCACAGATAAGTAAAACAAACAGATCCGGAACGGAGAGGGAGTCTCCGGTCGGAAGTTGAAACCCATGGCATTTCTGAGATGATAGAGATAGTGAGATCATAGATCCGGCTCATAAGAGCGGGACTGTCGTGAGAGTGGAAAAAGAATAGATGCGTGGGTATGATGAACTCGGAAAGGCCTCCAGAGGCCGACGCGGACGACCGGAGCGCGAGTTTTCGAGGCTGCTGGTCAGTTAGGCACTGATATTGGTCGGAACGGTGGATTTGGCAGATGAGCTTGCGCCGGAATGACCCGGACGCTTCCTACACTCGGCGACCTTGTGTCCGGAGCCTCCGCAGTACATGCAAAGACCCCGGGCCTTCCGTCGTTCGTGTGCCGCAGGGAGAATCCGTCCGTTTTTACCGAGTAGCTTGTTGACAGACTCCGGAAACTTCGGGTGACGAGCCCCGGAGACTCCGGAGGCTCGACCGGAAAGTTCCGGTGTTGCGGACTGCGGTATGGAGGGTGCGGAAGGCGCGTAACTGAGGACGGAAAGTGCCGGTGACAGTGTGCCAAAATCAGAACTGCCGGAATCTCCTCCGAGGGATCCGGAATCATCCGGAAGTTGAGTATCTTCAACTCGAGCTTGCTCTTCATCGATTAGCTGCCAGTACCAATAGTCGATACGGCGTGCGATTGCGCGGACACCTGCGAGTGAGCTCGGATAGGTGTACTGATCCATCTCCGAGGTGATCCGGAGAGGGAGAGCGGCGCGGAGAGCGTGACTGAGAGCGGAATCGCTCCAATCGAGAAGAGAAGCAATTTTGTCGAAGTTTCCGAGGAATGGGATGATCCGGTCGGAGTGTTTCATCCGGAGGCGTCGGAGCTGATCCTCAGCGACGCCGGTCGGATCCGGAGGACCGAATACGTCGAAAAACTCCATAATGAACAAGGAGAAATTTCCTTGCCATGGAAGTTCCTGCTGCGGCCCGGAGGTTGCGAATAGGCGTGCAGCGTCACCCCGGAGGAACGACAAGATGAATAAGTTCTTGTCGTCGTCCGTGCGGAAGTCCCGGGGACGCTCCGCAAAAATGCAGGTAGCATTGGGCGAGGAAAGGATGGAGTTTTGAAGGATCGGTACCGTAGAAGAATTCCGGATTCCGGAGGTTAGACCGGAGCGAACGAGGAGCTGCGTTGGAGGAGTATAGAATGGTATCCGGAACTCCGTCCGTGAACGCTGATGAGCTCGGAGGACGCGATGAAAGGAGATTGGTGTGATGGGAAAGATTTCCGCCGATGCTGTCATGAGTGCCATGGAAACCGTAGTCCGGCGAACCGGAGTACGACAGAGGATCCACCGGTGGTTGGATATGATGTACCGGTTGGCAATAGTGATGGAAGACAGCGGATGGGACGGGATAAGTCTGTCCGGTCTCAGCACTTCCAGAGAACACTCCGGAGATTCCCGGAACAGGAACCGGAGGTTCCGGAGGATACGCCAAGGGTTGTGGGAAGCCGGTATAGACCTGATGAAAACCCAAGTTCCATGGAACGATTGGACTGGAAGTACCCGGAACAAGGTACGGGGTCCATAGATTGGCAGGAAATACGTCGGAGGACGAAGTCGACTCCGAGGCATCACAAGGTATGGCAGTGTTGTGACCAAGGTGACACTCCTCAACGCCCAGCGGAGAGTCCGCGAGCGATAGGAAAACAAGAGGAGTGGTGCCGAAGGAAGGATAAGACATGATTGCCAGCCAAGACGGTGAGTTTGATTATACTGTTATATACCGTGCCGGAATGGACCTAGAACGAGATGGAAGATGGGCCGGAGGTTCCGGTTAGGACCGGAGGTACCGGAAGGCCCGGAGGAGGTCCGGTGCAGTATAAAGGAAGGATAGCAACACCACAGGGGATTAAGGGTGAGCTAATGCCTTGACTGACGGATAACCGGAAGTCGAGGTACCGGAGGTGATAAGGAGGTACGAAGACGACTCAGATCAAGAGGAAGAACCAGGCAACGATTAACGTTAATAATCAAACTGAAGTACATGAAGTAAAGACGTAGTATTTAAATGGAATACCTAATTGTATTCCCAAATAGGAAGGAGAGTGGTTCATGACAATAAGACTTGTCATGAGGACTGATGATAAGTTGTAAGACAATTAAAAGGAAGATGAGAAGACGGATAAACGGGAAACGCTCAGTAAGCCTTCATTGCGTAAAAACCCGATGCTTCCGGAAGGTCCGGAGGCTCTGGGATATGACCGGAGCTCCGGAACCTACCGGAGCGACCAGAAGGTCGACGGGAGGCTCTGGGATGTTGCATGGATATAACACTCACACGCTTCGGATTCCGATCGGACATCGCGTAACTTTTGATCCGAGTATCAACTTGACGCGATATTTGTTATGGGACGTCCTCTGGGGTCGTACTCGGTTCCTACCCCTCAAAGTTGTATGACAATCAGCTCCTACATGATATATTCACAAGTGGCCCACTACCCAGTCACATATAGTATGTCCCTTCCAACGACCACACTGTACTATATCACGCTTTGGTGGACATTGTGAAATACGCCTGGAATCCGAGGAATTGTTAGCCGTTTCCTGTCACGCTCAAGGCTCAAGAACACCCAATGGACGCACAATGCGGATTGGAGGTGCTCAGTAAGAGTGAGGCTCGAAGAATGATGGAATAAAAGACTAAGGAATACAAGCGACTAGCTACACTACTTATACTGTTCAACTGTGGCTATGTAACTAGTGCTAATAATATATACAATAGAGTGTCCATGTGCTACAAGCACCAGAACCATGTGTTCTGAGTAATAAACATGCCAGAACCATGTGTTCTGAGTAAGAAACGTTCTGAAGCCATGTGTTCTGAGTAATGCCCATGCATACTCCACATGTCCGCAGCATGACACCTGTCAGCTGTCCGATCACCAATCCGTCGTGCTTCATCGGCATGTTCCTGTGGGAACCCGATCCCTGGCTGTCCGATCACTGATGACTCAAGCATAGCCTTGGTGTTTAAATAGACAAGCACTTGATTAGGCGCTTAGATAAGGCATTGTCGCGATTAGATAATGTCTAAATCGTGACATTACCCCCCTCCTAGGGTCGGCGTCCAGACAACCATGGAATAATTAAACTTCGACTGAAGTACCGCACGAGCATCCTTCGTTAGGGAACTTCTCCATGATTTTCTTCTGTCTTGTTATATCCATGCAACATTCCCAGCCCTCTCGTCGACCTTCCGGTAGCTCTGGTATATTACCGGAGCCTCCGGACCATCCGGTACCATCGGGTTTTTACGCAATGAAGGATTACTGAGCGTTTCCCGTTTATCCGTCTTCCTGTCTTTCCACTTATTGTCATACGACTTCTCATCAGTCCATCTGACTTGACTTATTGTTAAGAACCACTCTCCTTCCTTATATGGAAAACAATTAGCTACTTAGTATAAATACATCTTTAATATGTCCTGTACGTCAGATTGATAATTGACGTTGCTTGGCTCACTTTCCTTGCACTGAGTCGTCTCCGTCCTCTCCGGTTTCCTCCGGTACCCCGACTTGTCTTCCTCTATCAGATACCTGCCGGTTAGGGTAGTCACTCACCCTTGACTCCCTGTGGTGTTGTGATCCTCCTTCGTATACGTTCCGGACCCTCCGGCCCTCCGACGCTCCGACATACCGGAGCCTCCGGTCCTTCGGCCTTCACTCTTAGGTCCACTTCGGCTCGGTATATAACAGTATTATCAATCTCGCTACTCTGACTGGCAATGTCTCGCCTTCCTAATCCAAATCTACCCAACACGGAACAAATCGAACGTTCCAACACTGGTCGGACTGGTCGGGAACCTTGTCGAGAATCCCGTATGTTCAGCCAGATCGTTCCAATGAGTACTCTGGTCCAAGTTCTCGGTCTGTCAATGTACCCGTCTATTCCGGTATCACCCACCCTTCGATACACTCCACATTTCACTCGGAGTTCACCTGCGCCGCCTATGCCTTCTCCGACAACAATTCCGGGGTTAGTTCTCAATCCCTGGACTCCCGAGAATCCGGTGAGGTATCCGGCTTCACCCCATCCACGCCGTGCTGCAGCAATCTCTCGCAGCGTATCTCCCATTGCTGGGCCTCGTATCGTCGAGCTTCCGGAAGATCCCCAGGAGGCTTCCGAAGACTCCGTACATTCCGGAGGTCATGCAGCAAGCCTCCACTTATCAGAGGAGCTTCCCGAGCGTGATCCTGCTCCTTCCATTCATGACGGGGGCAGTGACAACGGCGATGGAGGCGATGCTGGCGGTAATGGTGGTGGTAGCGGAGGTGGTGGTGCTGGTACACCACCCGGCCCTCCCGGTGGTCCACCCGGAGGTGGCCCCGGAGGTCCCGGCAGTCCCGGTGGTCCTGGTGTTCCAGGAGGTCCACCCGGAGGCCCCCCTGGCGGTGGCCCCGGAGGTCCCGGTATACCTCGTGCCCCTCGTCGTGTTCCGACGCCTGAGGCCAACGAGGCCTTAATTATGGACACCATCCAGGACCTTCCGGGATGCCATCAACGTGTTCTCCGCTCGTCCCGCGGACCTTCCTCCTCGATCCAACCGATCCAATCTCCGTAATCCTGGACACCTTCGATGGATCGGACCCGGCTAAACTCTCGTCCTTCCTCACCCAGTGCTACTTGCACTTCGCAGAGCGCCCTGCAAGACTTTCCGGACGACGATGATCGTATTCCTCTACATCATTTCGTACCTCCGGGGCAGCGCTCAGCAATGGTTTTCCCCCAACCTTTACGACCCGACCATCATTCCGGTCTGGGACGGCAACTTCGCCGTCTTCATTCAGGAGCTTAAGTTAAATTTCGGGCCTGCATGATCCGGTTGGGGATGCCGAGGACAAGATTCGCGCGTGCCGGATGAAATCCGGCGACCGGATCACCACTTACATCATCGAGTTCGACTTCCTTTCGGTCTTGACCCGGTGGAGCGATAACGCCCTCCGGTATCAGTTTTACGAAGGACTTCCCCGTCGGATCAAAGACGACATGGTTCATCACAACTATGCCAACACCCTTGATGGAGTGAAGTTGGTCGCTCGCATCATCGATGGCCGGTACTGGAAACGCGAGGCGGAGAAGCTCTGGGAGCGTGAACGCGATAAACCCTCCGGTTCCGGTGGCGGTAACGCTACCAGAGGTCAATCCGGCAACCTGAAACCCAGTAATCGGAACTTCCGGCAAGAGTTCCAAATCTTCCAACGCTCCCGCACCCTCCTCTACTGCTGCGACTGCCGGAAACTCCGGTAACAATGCCGGACGCTCCGGTAACCAGGGTAAAGGCAAGGCCAAGTCGTCCGACGCCACTCCTGCCGCTCGCGCCTATGCGACAGCTCGACGCCGGGAAGATCAAGCAGGACGAACGCGAGCGTACGCTGGAAGAATAACCTCTGCATGTACTGCGGAGGTAAGGGTCACACAGCCGACAACTGCAACAAGCGTCCTGGGCAGGCAAGCACCAAAGCCGCCCAGGCCTCGACCTCCGGTACGACCACCCAGGCTCCGGCGGCTCCGGCTACGCCGGCCGCCGTGGCTGCTGAGTCAAAAAATTGATCAGCAACTCGGAATCCTCCGCACCTGGTCCGAGTTGCATTGACTCACGGGTGCTCACCGAAGTTCGTCTCAACGCTTCCGCTCTCTTCCCTAATGCCCTTTACGTCTCTCTCGATATTTCCTCCCTCCGGTCGGACATCCCCGAGCCGGAGCTATGCTCTTCCATTTCTCCATCTCTTCTCTCTCGAGTAGTCGCGGGATTCAACTCCCGTGTGCGTGCGCTTGTGGACTCTGGATCATCTCATTGTTTTGTATCATTGAAAGTCTGCGAATCTAATGCGTTTTCCACGTATACGGTGGACCCGGTGCGGGTCCGGTATCTCGACGGCTCATCTTCCATCATCAACCGGATGCTCCAGTTGTTGCTCCGGTTTCCTTCTGGCGAAGTCCAATACATGGACTTCTTCGTCACACATCTCAATTCTCCTTGCGATCTGGTCCTGGGATACAATTGGCTCAGCCGCATTAATCCGTTGATTAACTGGTCCGAAGCCTCTATCACATTCCGGCCCGATCCTGTAAGGGAATCCCTGTCGACAACCCCGGAAATTATTCCGGGATCTGCTACGGTAGTTCCGATTACGGACGAGGCACCTCCGGTACAAGTCGTTCCGGCTCCGGCACCTACACCGACTCCGACGATTCCGCCATCTCCCGCTCCTTCTATGGAGACTCTTGCTCCTTCCATGGAGATTCCGGAGGCCTCCGGGCCTCGTCCTCTCTCTACCCCTCCGCTTGTGTCTCTCGTGTCTGCTGCGGCTTACCGCTCCATCATTCGAGACAAGGATTGTTGTCAATATACAATGCGCGCCACTCCCTCGGAAGAAGCCCGTGCCCGGTTTGCTTCCGCATCAGCTCCGGACACTGCCGGAATACCTTCCGAATACCACGAGTTCGCTGACGTCTTCTCGGAGCAGGAAGCTTACAATCTTCCTCCTCATCGAGAATTCGACCTCAAAATCGAGCTCCTGGAGGGCGAGGAGCCTCTGGTTGGTCATGTCTACTCCCTTTCGCCTACCGAGCTCGCTGCCCTTCGGGACTTCATCGACAAGAATTTGAAGTCGGGATTTATATACCCGACTCATTCAAGTCATGGAGCTCCTATTCTCTTTGCTAAGAAGAAGGACGGTAGCCTCCGGTTGTGCATCGACTACCGGGTGTAAGTCTGGGACTTACTTACAGTGATGGATGAAACCCGGTCCAATTATTACTAACCATCTTTGATGGATGATCCCAGTATTTAAATGTTTCCATCAGATGTACTTGTTTATCTTGTCTTTCACTTACACTACGACAATCTAGGTTACTATTTCTTTTCATGTATTCCTATCTTGTCTTTCACTTACACTACAACAATCTAGATCACTGTTCCTGTCTTTCTGTCTGAATCAGTGAGGACGCATTGCCGGCGTCCTTTCACTTTTTTTTTTTGACATCGAACACATGCCCACCGGTGCCTTTGACAGCTTCCACACTGTCTTGTCACACTCCAGCCTTTGACAGCCTCCACACTGTCTTGTCGGACTCCATCCACTCCTACTCCCCTCCACACCAGGAAGTGGGCTCAAAATCACCCTTCTGTCACCACAGCGCCCGCTCCATCATCCCCAGGAGAAGCACGATCACTATCACCGAGCTCCCCGAGATTCTTATCACTTCCATCAGATCCTTTGCCACCATCAGACTTACTGCTGTCAGACTCGGATTCTGACATTGACAGCTACAGCATGACACCTCCGATCAATAAACCTGTCCTGGCAACTATCACACATCTCAAATCTGATCGTTGCCCCATTCTGGAGGCAGGAGTTATCACTCCCGAGATCCTCTATATGTGGCGCCGTGCTTGTCAGAAATATCTCAAGAACTGCAAGGAGTGTACTGCCGATGACTTGGTTAGCTTTGTCGCAGATGAGATGCGCGAGCCCATCTTGGAGAAGTGGTACATGGCTAGCCAGACCCGTATAGATGCTCTCAAGCTGGATGCTTATATCTCAGAACTTGGAACCCTGGTTTTGGAGAAGGGATGGGAAGGCAAAATGCGCCGCAAGGTGCTAGGTGCAAAAATGACACTTGGCCAGAAATTTGCAGATTGGGCCTATGACATCCAGAATGTCAATGCTATTCTTTCACAGGCTGCACCAACTTTTGCTGTTGCCAACCCAGAGTTGAAGAACATTCTGGATGCTGGCCTTACAGCCACTCTTCAGGCAGATCTTGATACAGAGCCAGTTCTTTCCACAGAACTCAATGCTTGGATCTCTGAGGTCAAGGGACGTGATGACCGTCTCAAGTTTGAGACTGGTCGCATGCAGGAGCTTATTGATGCTCAGCCAGCCAGATCATCTCCCAAGGGGAAACTCTCTTTAGCAGAGCGTCTTTCCTCACCAAAGCCATCTCTGGCTTCAAGACTCACTGCACCTCCTGCAAAGGACACCAATCTCAAGTGTCCCCCTCTGACCGATGCAGAGAAGGTTCTCCTTGACCTTCATGATGGTTGCCGCCGTTGCCGCAAATTCTACATTGGACACCGTACGCTGAATTGCGATGGTGACTTCCCAGATGCAGCTACCTACCATACTCTCACACAGGCAGATGCTGTAGCCCAAGCTGCTGCTCGCGAAAAAACTCTCCGGGTTAAACGTGAACCAGCTGCTGCTGTTCGCACTCCCAAGAATATTCTTGATGCAGATTATGAAGAATCTGACTCTGACCGTGATGGGTATGTTCTGCCCCCTCTGACTGTCCCCCATCTCTATGCCAATGTCACCCTGTCTGGCCCTTCTGTCTCTAAATTTCCTATTCCTGTTCGCTCATTGCTGGATATCGGTTGCCCCTCTGTAGTTATTAGCGACAAGCTTGTCAAACAGCTTGGTCTTCGAAGATTTCCTCTTCCCGCTTAAGAGGATAATCTATCATCACTATCAGAATCACCATTGAGCTGTAGGGAATATGTGAAGTTGAAGGTGTCATCATCAGATGGGAATTGGACATCTAGGGTTGTCAGAGCTAAGGTCAATGTTGGTCTATGTATACCATTGATATTGGGAATGCCATTTCTATCTGGGGAAAATATTGTCATTGATTCTGCATGTCGAACTGCAGTTGATAAACGCACTGGCTTTGATCTACTCAATAACCCAACTCATCCACCTCGTCAGTGGGCACCAGAATGGACTGTACCAGCACCAACTCCAAAGAAGCCAAAATGGAAGCCTGTGTTATCTGAACCTGGTTCTAGTGCCCTCCTGCCTATCAGTGTTATGTTACAGGTCAAAAATCGCATTGATGACCTTGACTTGCAAAAACTTCTCAAGGATGAGGATATCCGTTTGAAAACAAAACATGCCGATGTTTTCCCTCTCCGTTTACCAGACAATACTGCTGATCTCCCTGGAGATATATTACATCGTATCCGACTGAAAAACCCTTCAATCACCGTGAAGGGGAAAACATACCAGCCTGCACGGAAAAATCTGGATTCATGGAAGCGAATGCTTGATGAACATATTGCTGCTGGTCGAATGCGTCCATCTTCCTCAGCATATTCTTCACCTGCATTTGTGGTCCCAAAATATACTGGTGGTATTCCAGATCCCTCCATTGATCCTCGTTGGGTCAATGATTACAGGGAACTGAACAAGAACACAATTCGAGATACCTTTCCTCTCCCACGAATTGACGATATTCTGGCAGATTGTGGTCGAGGGAAAATCTTTGGGAAGATGGATATGACCAACAGTTTCTTCCAGACTCGGGTCCACCCAGATGATGTCCACTTTACTGCAGTTCGAACTCCATGGGGACTATATGAGTGGCTAGTAATGCCTCAAGGAGGTTGCAATGCTCCCTCAACTCATCAGAGACGTGTTACAGAAGCCTTGCGTCACTTGATTGGGAAAATCTGTCATGTCTATGTGGATGATATTATCATCTGGTCTGATTCCATTGAGGAACATACACAGAATGTTGAGCTCGTTATTGAGGCACTCCGCAAAGCCAAGCTCTATTGTAATCCTTGCAAGTCCCAACTCTTTGCAACAGAAATCAGTTTCCTAGGACATGTTATCTCTGCCCAGGGAATCTTTGCCGATCCTAGAAAGGTGGAACGAATTGTGCAATGGCCTCAGCCTAGGTCTGCTACAGATGTCAGAGGTTTCCTCGGACTAGTTCGATATATTGCAACCTTTCTGCCCAAGCTAGCAGATCATACATCTCATCTCACACCTTTAACAACCAAGGAGGCAGAGAAATCCTTTCCTGTCTGGACTGATGCACACCAGCAAGCATTCCAGGCCATAAAAAATATAGTCATTGGTCGTGATTGTCTCACTGTTATTGACTATGAGGACCCCACAAAGACAATCTATGTCACCACAGATGCCAGTGATCGCCGCACTGGTGCAGTTCTGAGTTTTGGAGAGACTTGGGAAACTGCTCGCCCAGTTGCCTTTGACTCATATCAGTTGAATGCAGCAGAAAAGAATTATCCTGTACATGAGAAGGAACTCCTTGCCATAGTGAAGGCACTGAAGAAATGGAGAAGTTCATTACTCAATGTCCCTTTCAAGGTTATGACAGATCATCGTACCTTGGAATATTTCCAGGCTCAGAAAGATATGTCTCGCCGACAGTCCCGTTGGTCCATGTATATGGCTGACTTTGACTATGAAATCCACTATGTCAAAGGGGAAGATAACTGTGTTGCAGATGCTCTGTCTCATCTCCCCAACCTTGAGGATGAAAGTGTTGAAATGACACCTCTGGTTGCGGCTGTACTGCTATCACAGACACACCTACCTCAGAGAGATCGAATCCCTGCTGCTGCAGGGACTCTCAATATCTCTGCTGATGTAGAATTCTTACGTCGGATCTCTGCCGCGTATGATACAGATGAATTCACTAAGCAGCTTGAAGCTGGTATTACAGTTGGGAGTATCTCAGGTGTTCGCAGAAGCCCTGGTCAGAACCTAGTATATATTGGTGACAGACTAGTTATTCCTAGGGATCATGCAGTACGAGAACTTCTCTATCATCTGGCCCATGACTCTCTTGGACATTTCGGGTTCACCAAGAGTTATGCTGCCTTGAGAAATTCTTTCTATTGGCCCAATATGAGGCGTGATCTTGAAGATGCATACATTCCCTCATGTGTTGACTGTCAACGGAACAAAAGTCGAACGAAGAAACCTGTTGGGCCTTTACATCCACTTCCAGTCCCAGATGGCCGATTCGAGAATGTTGCATTAGATTTCATTGGGCCTTTGCCTGCTGATCAGGGTTTTGACATGATCCTCACTATGACCGACCTTATGGGTGCAGATGTACAGATTGCCGCTGTACACTCTGATGATACCGCAGAACAGACTGCATTGGTCTTATTCAACAAGTGGTACTGTGAGAATGGGTTGATGAAAAACCTAATTTCTGACCGGGACAAAGCATTCACATCTAAACTCTGGGAAGCTCTACACAAGCTCACTGGGGTGAAACTGAAGATGTCTACATCTTACCATCCAGAAACAGATGGAGGTAGTGAACACCAATAAAACAGTTGTCCAGGCTATCCGCTACCATGTAGATCGTAATCAGAAGGGATGGTGTGCTGCACTACCGCGAGTTCGCTTTGCCATAATGAATACACTCAATGCTTCTACTGGATTTTCACCATTCCAGTTGAAATCTGGTCATTCACCTCGGATTATTCCAGCCCTTGCACCTGGAATTGGTGGAGAAACTGTGGATGAGTTGGATGCTCGGGCACTCATTGAAAAGCTTGAGTTGGATGTACAAACAGCTCAAGACAGTTTGGCAGCTGCTAAAGTCAGACAGGCTTATCATGCAAATATACATCGTGCAGCTGAAGATATATACCAAATTGGTGACCGAGTTATGCTCTCAACTGCGAATCGACGTCGTGATTACAAGCGAGCTGGAGCTAAGCGAGTAGCCAAGTTCATGCCACGAGATGATGGTCCGTATGAAGTGGTCAAGGCCTTTCCAGAGCGTTCTGAATATACCTTGAAACTTCCCAACAATCCTCAACTGTTCCCAGGATTTCATGCTCACCTTTTGAAACGTCACATCCCTAATGACCCTATACTGTTCCCAACCCGTGAACCAGGTCGGCCGGGACCTGTCATTACACCTGATGGTGCTGTAGAGTGGACAGTTGAGAAGATAGTGGATGAGCGGAAACGAGGACGTGGCAAGCAATATTTGGTTCGCTGGGAAGGATATGGTGCTGAATGGGATGAGTGGGTTGCTGGTCGGGACATGCAGGACACAGCTGCACTTGATGTGTGGGAGGAAGAAGAAGAAGAATTATAAACCATTCAAATTTTTTGAAGTGGGGGAGGGTGTAAGTCTGGGACTTACCTACAGTGATGGATGAAACCCGGTCCAATTATTACTAACCATCTTTGATGGATGATCCCAGTATTTAAATGTTTCCATCAGATGTACTTGTTTATCTTGTCTTTCACTTACACTACGACAATCTAGGTTACTATTTCTTTTCATGTATTCCTATCTTGTCTTTCACTTACACTACGACAATCTAGATCACTGTTCCTGTCTTTCTGTCTGAATCAGTGAGGACGCATTGCCGGCGTCCTTTCACCGGGGTCTTAATCGGATTACGAAGAAGGACCGCTATCCGCTTCCTCTCATCGCCGATCTCCTCGATGCTCCCGGAAAGGCTCGCATCTATACAAAACTTGATCTCCGGCACGCATACCATCTCCTCCGGATCGCTCCGGGTGACGAACCTAAGACGGCGTTTCGTTCTCGCTATGGGTCCTTCGAATTCCGGGTTGTTCCGGAAGGCCTTACCAATGCTCCGGCCGCTTTTCAGCGGTTCCTGAACAGTTTGTTTGCGGATCTGTTGGACGTGTACGTCGTCATTTATTTGGACGACATATTGATCTATTCCGATGATCCATCTCAACATACCGAACACGTTCGGGAGGTGCTCCGGCGCCTCCGAAAGGCCGGACTCTACTGCAAACTCTCAAAATGCGAGTTCAGCGTCACCACCTGCGAATATCTCGGTTACATCCTGTCGCCGGAAGGCTTCCGGATGTCTCCGGACAAAGTTTCCGCCATCGTTGATTGGCCGGAACCCCGGAAAGTGAAGGACGTTCAGTCCTTCCTTGGGTTTTGTAATTTCTATCGGCGTTTCATATGGAACTACTCGGCGATCACGATCCCTCTTACTCGCCTCACTCGTTCCAACGTCCGATGGGATTGGACCCCGGTTTGCCAACTTGCATTTGACACCCTCAAGCACGCGTTTACGGAGGCTCCGGTACTTTCACACTGGATTCCGTTCCGGCAGCTCACTGTCGAAACCGACGCCTCCGACTACGCAATCGCCTCGATTCTCTCCATCCTCGGAGATGATGGCGAAATTCATCCCATTGCGTTCCGGTCTCGGACGCTCGGTCCGGCCGAACTCAACTACGACACTCATGACAAGGAACTCTTGGCCATCTTCGACGCCTTTAAACACTGGAGGCATTACCTCGAAGGACCGGAGCTTCCGGTCGATGTCGTAACCGACCACAAGAACCTGGAATACTTCGCGACGACCAAAATCCTCACTCGCTGCCAAGTCCGGTGGTCGGAATACCTGTGCCACTTCAATATGGTTATCCGGTTCCGTCCGGGTAAGCTCGGAGCTAAGCCAGACGCTTTGACTAGACGATGGGACGTCTACCCTAAAGAGGGGGATAGGGCTTACAGCCAATTGAATCCTCAAAATTTTCGCCCCATTTTTACTCAAGATCAACTCACCGCATCGCTCCGGGCCACATTCCTCGAGGAAATTACTCTCCGTTCCTCCATCGTTATGGATGTTGAGAAGCTCTATTCCGACATTCGTGCCCACTACAACGATGATCCAGCCGCCGTTGTGGGCATTGCTTCCGCAGCCTCCGGCACCACTCCACGCTGGAAACTCGACCCTTCCGGTATGCTCCGGCTCTATGATCGCATTTACGTTCCGGTGGTTTCCGGAGATGCTCCGGACCAGCTCCGCGTACGTGTTCTGCAGAATTTGCATGATCACGAGTTGGCTGGCCACTTTGGACAAAATCGCACATTAGCACTTGTACGCCGTGAGTACACTTGGCCGGAGGTTCGGACCTTCGTCCGGGACTACTGTCGGTCGTGTATTCTATGCAAGCGCAACAAAAAGCCTCGGCATCGGCCTTACGGACTCCTGAAACCCCTTCCGGTTCCGCTCCGGCCTTGGCATTCCATTTCCATGGACTTCATCGAGCAACTCCCTCTCTCCGGCGAGTTTGACTGCATTTTGGTGATTGTTGATAGGTCATCCAAACAGGTCATTCTCATTCCTTGCGATACCCACATCAATTCGCCGGAGCTCACTCGCCTCTTCCTCGTTCACGTCTTTTCAAAACACGGTGTTCTGGCACACGTTACGTGCGACCGGGGCTCCGAATTCATCGCTTCATTCTTCCGGTCGCTGGGCGAACTTCTCAATATGGAGATCCACTATACTTCCGGTTATCATCCAGAAGCTGATGGTCAAACGGAACGTATGAATCAGACTGTTGAACAATATATCCGCATCTACTGCTCGTATCAACAGGACGATTGGGATCGACTCCTTCCGCTCGGGGAATTCGCTCTCAACAACGCTCCGAATGCTTCGACCGGCATCTCCCCCTTCTTCGCTAATAAGGGTTACAATCCGGCAATCACGGTCCATCCGGAGCGTGACGTTGCGAACATGTACGCCAAGGATTTTGTCGTTGATCTTCAGGAACTGCACCAGTTCCTCCGGGAGCAAATCACTTTTGCCCAGGAGCGTTACAAGGAAACCGGAGACCGTAAACGCGCTCCGCAACCTCCGCTTTCGATCGGCGATCAGGTTTTCATCCTCGCGAAACATCTTCACACCAGCCGGCCAACTCCGAAATTCTCGGAGACGTATCTTGGCCCTTACAAAGTTATTGGCAAACCCAGTGCCGCTTCTTATACCATTCGGCTTCCGAAATCGTTGTCACAGGTCCATCCAGTTTTCCATATTTCCCAACTCGAACCGCACGTTCCGAACCCATTTCCGGGACGCGAGGAGCCACCTCCGGCGGCCGTAGAAATCATCGACGGCGAATCGCACTTTGAAATCAAGCAAATCGTTGACTCGAAGATCGACCAGAGGTTCCGAACTAAGCTCCGGTACTACGTCGAATGGCTCGGGTACGATGAAACGCTGACTATCTGAACAAGCGTGAAATGTAGTAAAATGTAAATCAGCGCTTTAGAACACTAATAACACAAAACCAACACTGAACACAAATCCAAACAATAAACGGTGCGAGTACGGGGATCGGACCAAGTATTAGGTCTCTGGTTGTGCTAGATATAAGTAATAGCAATTTACGCGTAAATACTGATTTGATTCAATTAGCCGATCTAGTGACTCAGATGAGGTCTAGAAGGTGCCAAGAGGTGTTTTATCTTGTGAGGTGGGTGGATTAGTCCTTAGACGTTGTTATCCTTTCAGTGTTCTCGGTCCCTTATGATTCTGTTCCTTGTTCTATCAAGTCCGTTTGCCTAAATCCTTATGAAACCCTTGCGAAACCCTTATGAAACCCTTATGAGTCTGTTCCGTGTTCTGTTTCCTTAAGATCCTAGCGCGAGATGTGATCCAACAACCAACAATATATTGACCGAAATAACTAAAAGAACTTTACAAGTTCCAAGAGGTACTCCGAATGAATACAAGGCTTCCCAAGCGACAATACCAGCTGAGCTGAGTACGTCTAGCAAGAAGGGGTGAATTCACTGCCTTCCCTCTCTGAACCTGTCTGTATTTATACAAACGAGTGACACAACATGCAGGACTAATAAAATATAAATAGTACATGAATAATTAGCAATGAGCACGCAATGAATACAAACGGATAAATAAACGGTTAAATAGATACTTTGTTCTGAGACCTATGTTCTGATTTGATTCTAATCCCAGAGATGGCATCATATTATGATGTGGATTTTACCCGTGTCTAGCCCTCTCTGCAGAATCACGGTTAAATGGTCATATAGTATGACTTGTGGTGCGGGAAAACGGATAAACTACTCCAGCACATGAATGATGGAGCTAGTGGATCAATCTTCCCTAGGCAACAACTGCGCTACCCAATCCAGACCTCGGTCTAAGCGTTGAATATCAAACATGCCGTGGATTGATCCGTCGGCTACTGCCGGACTGTTCAGGCCGTGTTCCACTTTCAGCAAAGGTTCCTTTGTTCGTTGATGCCCAGCTCCAGTAGTGTACTTTCTCAGGTGTAATTTGTAGTCAGAATGGATGGTGTGTGTATGTCCTTGGTATAACACTTTATCTCTGTCCCAATTCGATCGAATGGTTGGACTTTGAATTATGCGTAAATACACAGCAGCTCCCCAGGCCGTTGACCCTCGTGGTATCGGTGACCTGACAAGTCTTTACTATGTAACTAGAGGCGTAGTGCCTTTAGCCAACAGATCGGACCTCTCTATGGCTCTTTATGGGCAAGATATAGATAAGTTCTGGTTCCACTTTAGTAAGTGGAACAAGGACGCAGAAATTGGTAAATTTCAGGCTTGGCCATTTTTCATGCTTATCAACGAGAATACCGACGATCAGTATGCTTGGGTTGGGGCGGACGACTTGGACGCGGCTGAACATATCGACAACTTTCACCGGCGCTTTCCTAATAAGCCCGGACCCGAATATTAACTCATCACACAAAATTAAAATCAAGAAAAAACAATCCAAATCAAAAAAAAAAATACAAACACTCATTCATATATCTACAATATCCTTTTGTCCATAGGCCTCCAGGGCCTTCACTCCGCGCTTCCGGACGCTTCCGGCTTTTCCGGAGCCTCCGGCTCCCCCATCTCCTCGTCCGAATCGTCCATCACGAACACTCCATCCTCCTCATGGAAACCGGCTGGGGCTCCTGGCTGCAACACGAGGGTCTGGAACTCCCTCACCTCCGACTCCCTCTTCACCTGCACCGGAGGCTCCAGTGCTGGCGGAGGAGTAGGAGGCGGAGGCGGGACAGGCTCCAGGTCGGGCTTGAAGGTGAGGACCGTAACGGTCCTCACCTCCGCGACCTGACTCGCGACCCTGGACGTCGCGGCGACTTGTTCTTCTTCGGGCCCTTCCGGCCCCTCCAGCGCCCCAGGCGCGTCCACCTCCATCCTCAAGTCCTCCCCGCCGTCCGTGGACCGGAAATCCTCCGGCCAGGATTCGGAACGGGCCCGGGGCGCAACCGGAGCCTCCGGTTCCGCCTCTGAGTCCTCCGACTCGACGGGTTCCACCTCCTTCTCCTCCACCTCGGGGCTCCCGCGCTTCATCAGCCTCCGGCGCTTCGCCGGGGGCGCGTCCTCGTCCTCCTCTGGCTCCTCGGCAACCAGGTCGAGCTCCGCCTCCTCCGCGAGGGTGAAATCCCACTTGGAGGCCTCCATGTCCGCCGCCATCCAACGGAGCATCCGCTCAACACCGGGCAGTACCTCCCGACCACTCTCCGGCGCCGCAAGAGTCTTGAGGATAAGCTGGCACGCCCGGTATGCCAGCTTATAGCACAACATTGTGCGCCCCACCTGCTCCCCGAGGTACCCGACGTGGGCCTCGAGCTCCAGGAGCTTCCTGTGCACGCTTTCCTTGCCCTCCGCCTTCCGCGCCCTCCGTTCCCGCTCCTTCCGCGTGCGATCGCGCACCTCACGGTCGCTCCGGTCCCCCCGCTCCGTTCCGGCGTTCTGGCGCGTCTGCGAGGGCCCCGCAACCGGTGCGGACCCTTGGCGATGGGCCTCCTGCGCCGCACGTCGCTTGTTGACGCGAGGCGGTCCGAGGGGCCGCGCGCGACTGCACTGGACGTGCTTATCGCGGCACCGGCAGCAAGCGGTGTGTCCCGCCTCCACCACGCAGACCTGCCTGCTCTTCCGGCAGGAGTCGCAAACTACGAAAATAAATAAATAAAATTGTTAGTACCGGAGGTTCCGGTTTTCACTGCGACGCACCATTCTCCCCCTCCTGCTCGATGTTGCTGTTGTCCTCATCGTTCAGCTCGTCCACCTCGCCTCCCCCCTCCGCACGCTCCGGCGACACCGACTTCAGCGTTTCTATCACCGGCAATTCATCGAATTCCGGAGCCTCCGCGTCGAGCGCCTCCAGGTCTCGAATGAGCTGCAGGGCACGAGCGGCCTCCTCATTCGCCACTTCCGTGCATTGCACAGCCTCCTCCGCCTGTTCCTGATACGCCGAGATAAGGCGTACCCGGCGCTGCTCCCTCTCGTCGTAGAACCGCTGGACGGCCTCGTCCCGCAGCTCCGTCGTCGTTGCGCGCGCCTTCCCCTTCCCGGATTTTTTGCCGTTGCCAGCGTCGCTGCGGTTGTTGTCGGTTGACCCCTCACGCCCACTGTCGGTGTTTCCGTTGCTGGACATTGTATTTCGAGGATGGTGTGCCGGAGGTGGTGGTGGTACGAAAGAAAGAAACGTCTGAGTCAAAACCAACAGCACGTGACTTTTTGATCTTGTTTATTTTCCCACGCTTCCTCATTGTTCGACAAACTTCATTCCTTTTGGGTTCCTCATGGGAGAGGAACCTAAGAGGGGGATACTGTTATATCCATGCAACATCCCCAGTCTTCTCGTCGACCTTCCAGTAGCTCCGGTAGGTTCCGAGGCTCCGGTATATTACCGGAGCCTCCGAACCATCCGGTACCATCGGGTTTTTACGCAATGAAGGATTACTGAGCGTTTCCCGTTTATCCGTCTTCCTTCCTTTTCACTTATTGTCATACGACTTCTCATCAGTCCATCTGACTTGACTTATTGTTAAGAACCACTCTCCTTCCTTTTATGGAATACAATTAGATACTTAGTATAAATACGTCTTTAATATGTCCTGTACGTCAGATTGATAATTGACGTTGCTTGGCTCACTTTCCTTGCACTGAGTCGTCTCCGTCCTCTCCGGTTCCCTCCGGTACTCTGACTTGTCTTCCTCTATCGGGTACCTGCCGGTTAGGGTAGTCACTCACCCTTGACCCCCTGTGGTGTTGTGATACTCCTTCGTATACGTTCTGGACCCTCCGGCTCTCCGACGCTCCGACATACCGGAGCCTCCGGTCCCTCGGCCATTTACTCTTCGGGTCCACCCCGGCTCGGTATATAACACTCCCTGCTTCCAGTTTATTGACACGTTCCTCTTCAAAGCCATCCAAATCGTCAACATCCTCTTCTAGAGCTTCAGATGCAGCAAGTAGATTCTCAAGAATGAACAGGACATCTGAATACTCTTGGATTTTGGTAACTTTAGGTATGGGTTGAAGTGTTCCAGAGATCAGGATGAGCGGAGTTTGAAATTTGGTATTCTATTTTATTTTTCTACAATGACCTGACCGACCGACCTAAGAATTCAAAGTGCATCCAAATGGACATTATGATTCAGTTGCTCAACTATGACCTCGTTAAGGATTCTAATGATATTGTATCACTCACACAAGATGTAGACAACACTCCTTCACTCAAAAGCTGGCCCATTAAATTGTCCCATTCAGGCATGGGTGCAAGCGCAAGCCCCGGGCCTGAAGCCCAACCAGCTTGGGCTTAGAGAATTTCAAGCCCAAGCCTGCTCAGGCCGGGCCCTGAGCATCACTAATCTCATTTCGACAATTGTAAATCATCTTTCAAAAGCTCGACCAGGGCTGAACGTCTTCGTGTCCGTCGAGATACTGGCCACTTCCCGAACTTCGAAGATTCAAGAGCCAAGAGCCACTCCTCCCGTGCACTCGAGAGTCCGGTGCCCCTTGTTCCAGTTCAAGCTTGCCAGTGAGTTGTGATTTCGGAGAAAATCAGACATCAGATTCCTGATCAGTGGCATGCAATCGCAAACAGAGCTCCTCCTTTCACCACCATCACCCTGTGTGAGTGTCAGCGCTAATAGTGGCACCGTGCATTTTTTTTACACCATCTCTGCTATCCAGGCCCCCTCCATGAACGCGCAGATCCCCCGGTGCTCGGAATGTGGTGCCTTGGCCACGAATGACAATAGCTCGGCATTGGAACCTTTGAATATCACGGCCAGTGCTGCAACGCTGGCCCGGTACCAGGAACTCTTGGCCACCAATGACCCTCCTGGCATAGCAGAAACCACTTTTATCCAGTCGGTCGTATGACAGACCGACGTGTGATTGGCATGTCTCGACGAAGAGATATCGTGGCTCCGAGCCCGGTCGAAGCAACTGGAGGAGGAGCACGCTTCAGTGTCGAGATACCATGCCCAAAATACGGCCATCTTATCGCCACTCAGGAGGATGCCACCCGAGGTCCTTGGGGAAATATTTTTGTGGACGTTGCCGTCTGCACGTTGTAGTCGTTTCGACACGAAGAATGGCCCATGGCTGTTACCACAGATCAGCTCCCGTTGGAGAACAATCTCCCTCTCGATTCCTTCGCTGTGGTCTCAAATCAACCTCGATTATCGCTACAGAGGGTTCAAGTGGCCTTTGGCGGTCATCAAAACGCAGATCCAGCGTGCCCAAGCATTGAAGATTCGTTTTTTGGCATCCGCGGACGATGTCCCCGGTCCTCAAATCCAGATGTTCCAGCTCCTCACCAAACACTCCTTACGCTGGGAGGAGCTCAGACTGGGCCCAATCCTGCCTCTTTTGACCTCCCTTCGACACCGTGTGCCGTTGTTGCACCATTTATGAATACAGATCCGTGACAAGGAAATTTCCCTCGATTCCGTTGACTGTTTCATTGATGCCCCCCATCTTTGCCAATTCGGTGCCTCCCGTTTATATTCTTCAGTTTCGATCCTGATTCCCGTCAATCAACTGACACACTACTGCCTGGAGGGGTCGCCAGCCATGCATCTACACATCCTAAAACCAGCAGAGAACCTCGTTCAAGCGAAGATCATCGTTGAAGTCGACGAGGCGGCGTCCCATGAATCCCTTACCCTCCCTTCTTTGCGGCGCCTCTATGTATCAGACGTTGCCTTTTTTGGATTATATCACGGCCCCGGCCCTGACTGGCCTGGGGGTCAGGGCTAAGGACGGTCCAGATACTCGACATCATCTTGGCACATTCATTGACCGCTCATCCTGTGTTCTTCGAAGGCTCTGCCTCCGAGCGTGGGCTGACTCTCTTACAACCACCGAGATTTTACTCAAGTGCCCCTCGATCGTCGAACTCGTAGTCATCATCGGCAATACTTGGGCCATCAAAACAATAAATGGTCTACTATCAACACTCACCATGTCGCCTTCGGCTGATAGCGCGGCGCTGGCTCCACATTTACGCTCCATCTCTTTCGGATGCGTAAAACAAACCGATATTGACTACGGCCAGTATATCGAAATGCTTGAATCTCGGTGGAAGGCACCGGGTTGCGGACTCGAAGCCACGGCGCTCCTGGTCCAGAAGCACGCGGGACCTGATCCAGCCATACGGGGCAAATTGGAAAGGCTTCGCCAGGATGGATTGGATCTCCAAATATTGAAGGGGCGGAAGGTGCAAGATGTTACGGTGGGTTGGAGCTATCACATACTATATTCACCTGACTCTCCTTTTAATGTGTAGCCCTGCTCTTATGACACACGAACACATTGCGGAGGGCGTGAAGATGTAGCCAGGGACGGGTGTCCGTGAGACAAGGATTGTCCAGAAAATTTTCATCAAATTCCAGTCATAAACACTGAACGCCGCCGAAGTTGAGTTTTGCCACGAGTTTTAGATTCAAATTGGACTTGAGAGTGCTTCAAGTTGCTCCATGGTATCACAATTAAGGGAAAACAAAACCACAGAACAGAACAGAACAGGTGGAGCGCTGTATACCACTCAAGAACTGAGCGCACAGAGTCAAAGTGCTTTTCACAGTACATTGAGCGTGAGGGCTGCGGGAAGTCTAATGTGTGGCCTTGCCGGTTGCAACACCCCAGATCCTGATAGCCTTTTCTACACAACCTGAAACTATATGGGGCCCGTCGGGCGAGAACGCAATGGAGGCCACGTAGTCCGAGTGTCCATTGAAGGTGTGCTGCTCTTTACGTGAGATTTGTTGAAGGTGGCAGAGGTCGCCCATTCCGAGGGCCCCAGGAACTTGTGCTGAACCTCCCCGGTCACAATGTTCCAGATTCAAACTGTATCCGAGGGTGCTCTGCTCTTCATCGGTTGCGATGTTCGACAGTCTGGCGGTTTCCTCGTCGGAACGAGACGCTATGTGCACTCCGCAGGCAAAAACAGAGACACGGGTGGCATCCATGCATCCAGTGCTGCCAGAGATGTCGCATCGCGAGTCTCCGAGGACTGGATTTTTTCGAGCTCATCTGGCCGCCTGTCTGATTACTAAAGCCAGATATTCCGCATACAATTGTCCGTTAATGCACTCAAGGCCTACCAACAAGCATTG